>UESW01004398.1:1663563-1830166 GCA_900491605.1 Calamus simplicifolius | reverse complement strand
CATTTCACTCTTTTCTTCCTCTTTGGAACTTGAGCTTTCCGAATCACTCCATGTGGCCATCATTGCCTTCTTTTTGAATTTTCGGGTGCCTTTCTTTAGTTGAGGGCATTCAGATTTAAAATGACCCAACTTTTTACATTCAAAACAAATAACTTCTTTTTCTTGCCCTTGTCCTCATCTTTTCTTGCAAAGGGCTTTTTCTTTTCAAACTTCTTCTTCTTCATGAATCTTTTAAATTTCCTTGTGATGAGTGCCATGTCCTCATCATTTACTTTCATCTTCAGATTCATGAGGCTCTTCCATATATTCAGAAATCTTAAGAGCCATAGTCCTCTTCTTCTTTGACTCATCATCATCAACATGTTGCTTAATTTGAAGCTCATGAGTCATCAAGGATCCCAGTAATTCTTCTAGGGGTAGGGTACTTAGATCCTTTGCCTCTTGTATTGTAGTCACTTTAGCTTCCAAAGTTCTAGGCAAGGAACGTAAAACCTTTCTCACAAGATCAGAATTATCATAAGATTTACCAAGACTTTTAAACCATTAACTATATCAGTAAATCTTGTAAACATATCAGCAATAGATTCACATGCATCCATTTTGAACAATTCATACTTATGAACTAGCATGTTAATCTTGGATTCCTTGACTTGATTTGTTCCCTCATGGGTAACCTCAAGTCTATCCCAGATTTCCTTAGCAGAAATGCAAATAGATATACGATTGAATTCATTTGCATCTAATGAGCAGTATAAAACATTCATTGCTTTGGCATTAAGTTGTGCCAATTTTTTATCATGTTCATCCCATTCCGTTTTTGATTTAGGAATCTCCATGCCATTAACTCTAGCAGTGGGTGTGTGTGGTCCATTGACTATAATGCTCCATAGATCATAGTCAAGTGCTTGAATGAAAATTTTTATTCTAGCCTTCCAATAACCATAGTTTGAACCATTAAACAAGGGTGGTCTATTAGTAGATTGGCCTTCGGAAAAGATGAACCAACTTGAGTTGCCATGTGGATCTTTGACTCTTGATCGTTAGATCAAATCAAATGAGCACTAGCTCTGATACCAATTGTTGGTCCAGATAGCAACCCAAGAGGGGGGTGAATTGGGTTTTTCAAAAATTTAAACTCTTTTGAAAATAACCCCCAGCGGAAATAAAAACTTAGATTCACACAAATTAAAACAGAATATGCACAAATAGAGAGTTAAAGATAAAGAGACAATCACGGCAAACATAAGAAATTTTATAGTGGTTCGGTGTACCTACACCTACGTCCACTCCCAAGTATCTCTTGGGTCTACACTATAATCAATCTGATTACAACAGAGTTGTTTTGCAAGCTCACAACTCGAACTTGTTGTTTTCCCTAGTGTACAACGAACCCAGCTGGTTTTCAAGGCTCACCAGCACAAAACCTTACACCATAAGCAAACTGCTTGCACAAGGCTAACAGCCTCAACTGAATCAATCACCAGATTGACCCAACAAACAAGATTTGTTTTACAAGATAAACAGCTCCTCCAATGAACAAATATATAATAATAAAACAGAAATAAAAAGATAGGAAACAAAGCCTAATTCGCAGATCTTGGTGGCTTCTTCCTTCTCTTCCTTTGAGTGGATCTTCCTTCAAGATGCTCTTGAGACTCAGAAGATCAGAAAACTAGGGCTTCCTTCTTCCCTTGAGATTTCTTCGAAATAGAACAACAAAGCTTGGAATCTCTCTTTTCTTTTGGGGAATCAGTATGATCTTTTCTTTCGAGTTTTCCCTCTTTTCTTTTTTGATTTTCTGATGGATTTCACAGATTTCTCTCTATTCTTTTTTTTTATCTTTCTTGTCTCTTCTTTTTTTCGGATGCAGCAAACCCTCTTCTTATAGATCCTGATTAATCCATAAATAGTTTAAAACTATCCATTAGAAACAAGTGTAAGAAGGATTAGATCCATAAATAGCAATAGCCGTTGGGATTAAAAAGATAAAAGTAAAGTTTAGAGTCGTTCTGATAGTTCTGGAGTCGCGTCTGACATTCTGGAGTCGGCTCTAACTTTTCTGGAGTCGGCTCTAACTCAAAAATCTTTAATCCGCTCGATCTGGAGTCGTCTCTGACTTTTTTGAGGTCGACACAAAAATCTTCTGGAGTCGACTCTAACAGTCTGGGAGTCGACTCTAAGTCGTGGCCTGAAAAACCATCGTTCTGTCTTTTCTGTTGGAGTCGGCTCTAACAGTCCCGGAGTCGACTCTAAGTCCGTGCCGATTTCTAGAGTCGACTCTGCGATTCCATGTGTCGACTCTAATGTCTGCAATCTTACCTTGACATTAGATTCAAACTAAAACTTAATTTATCTTATGATTTTGATTAATAGAACATATCATGAACTAAAAAATTAAACCAAAATCATTAGTAACTTTAAATGTTATACTCAAATAGTTTTGTTAATCATCAAAATCCTCAATTGGGTCAACACAACATGAGATGATGAAATTATTAGGGAAAAAAAATCTAAATAAGTGAACTAGTAGAAAGATTAGAGGACACGCAGGAGGATGGGCATTTAGAAATTCACTCAAGCCTAGGATCTAGCCAATACGCAACTAAAGCTAGACTAGAGGCACGACAAAGGCTAGCAAGTGACCTATTAGCAATTTGATTTTTCTCAACTCTACTATTTAGGCCATCTAGATCATTCCCATTAGGTTGCAAAGCCTTGTTGCATTGTTTACCCTGGTCTTTTTCCTTCAAGAAGCCATCATTACTGATATCTACTATTCTAAGAGGTTGGTAATCTTGGAAAAAGAAAGTTTATTGTGAGAGCATAGAAAGGTATGTCTTGATTCTCCATTTCAAAAAAAGATATGGTTCACAGTATTCTTTTATTTCTTCTTATTTCCTTCTTCTTTTGATGATATAGTTCTGAGATTAATTGGTTAATGCTTCTCCCACAGTCCACAGTCCTTTCTTTATATGAGGAATTTGTTATTGGTTGTTATATTGATTTGTTAATGATTCTGTTGACCCAATTGATGATTTTGATGATTAACAAAACTATTTGAGTATAATTTTTGAAGGCTCTGATGATTTTGATTTAGTGTTTCAGCCTATAAGACTATTGAAAGATCAAAATCAGGAGTTACATAGTGTTCTGGATCGAATCTAATGTCTAGGTAAGAATTGCAGACATTAGAGTCGACTCCGAGAATCACAGAGCCGACTCCGGAACTGGCACGGTCATTAGAGTCGACTCCGAGACTGTTAGAGTCGACTCTCACAGACGAAGCAGAAAGTTGATTTTCTGGCCCCGACCTAGAGTCGACTCCGGGTAAGTTAGAGTCGACTCCGGAAAAGTTTCTTGTCGACCCCAGAAAAGCCAGAGACGACTCCGAAAATATCATTTTAAAATGCCTCGAGCTAGAGCCGACTCCAGAAAAGTTAGAGTCGACTCCAACCCACCTGGAACGAAAAATAAAGTTGCCAGATCAGCTCTAACGGTAATATTTCTATTTTACCTCATTTCTAACGGATATATTTTGATACAAGGTACACTCCAACGGATAGTTTTCTTCCAAAAATGGTGTAAAAGAAATCTATAAGAAGGGAAGTCTATTGTTCAAAAAAGAACGGAAAAATAGAAAGAAAAAGAGAGAAAATCTGAGATAGACAAATCCCATTTCAAAAATCCGTGAGCTTGAATCTTGAGAGGAAAACCTTCTAGCTCAAATCCACTCCACTCCAAAAAGGCTCAAGAGGAATCCAAAGTTCAAATCGAAGTCTTGGCGGATTTCCCAACTTGGAGAAAGGAGATTCATTTCTTGCTTTTCAACCCTTCTCAACTGCTTCAACCACGAAGAATCGGAGCTGAGGCTTGATTCAATCCAGCAAGGAGAAGAAGAAAAGAAGAAAAGAAGAAAAGATCAAAAGCCAACCTATCTTCAAATCAGGCTTTTCTAAACCTTATTATTCTTAATTTGTATATTTGCTCATTGAGGAGCTTTGTATTCACACACAATACTTATCTTGTTTTTGCCTAGTTCAATCTGGGGGATTGAACTAGAGGAGGTAGTTTTACCTCGGTTTAAGCTTGTTTAAGCTTGGGTTAGTTGTGAGCCCGTGAAAAACAACGTGTAGGGTTTTGTGCTGGTGAGCCCGTGTAAAACCAGCTGGGTTCGTTGTGATCCCGGAAAACAACAAGTTTGAGTTGTGAGCTTGTAAAACAACTCGGCTGTAATCTAGAGAGATTATAGTGTGGACCCAAGTGAATCTTGGGAGTGGACGTAGGTGTTGGTTGCACCGAACCACTATAAAATCTTTTGTGTTTGCAGTGTCTCATTGTCTCTTTCTCTATCTCTATCTTATTCACTGCACTTATAGTTACCTTGCATTTGCCTTCATTAATCTCAAGCAAACTATTTGAAAAAGGGCTAATTTTTTAAAGAACCCAATTCACCCCCCCCCTCTTGGGTTGCCATCTGGGCCAACAATTGGTATCAGAGCAAGTGCTCATTTAGAATTTGATCTCACGATCAAGGGCTAAAGATCCTTATGGCAACACAAAGTGGTTCATGTTTTGCTGAAGGTCATTCTACGAATAGACCTCCTTTATTTAATGGAACCAACTATTCATATTGGAAAGCTAGAATGAGAATATTCATTCAAGCTTCTGACTATGAATTGTGGGGAGTAATAATAAATGGACCTAGTACACCCACACACTTAATTGATGGCACTATTGTTCCTAAGCCCGAAAGGGATTGGAATGATAATGATAGGAGAATGGCACAATTAAATGCTAAAGCCATTAATATTTTATATTGTTCCTTAGACTCTAATGAATTCAACCGAATCTCAACATGTAATTCCGCAAAAGAAATTTGGGATAGGTTGGAAATAACACATGAAGGAACAAACCAAGTTAAGGAATCAAAAATAAATATTTTGGTTCATAAATATGAATTATTTACAATGGAACAAACTGAAACCATCACATGCATGTTCACTAGATTCACTGATATTGTGAATGGTTTAAAGAGTCTTGGTAGAATTTATTCTAATGCTGACCTTGTGCGCAAAATTCTTAGGTCACTACCAAGATCGTGGGAAGCAAAAGTCACTGCAATCCAAGAAGCAAAGGACCTCAATGCATTACCTTTAGAGGAGCTTCTAGGATCCCTAATGACCCACGAGCTGACAATGAAGCAGCATGTTGAGGAGGAAACAAAAAGAAAGAAAACACTTGCCCTCAAAACTGCAGAAATGGAAGAGAGCAGCAGTGAAAGTAATGATGAAGATGATGATGAAACTGCTCTCTTGGCCAAAAAATTCAGAAAGTTTATGAGAAAAAGGCCCTTCCATAAAAAGAAGTTTGGAGCAAGAATTGATGGAGAAAAGGATAAGAAAAAGGACAAGGAGAAAGAAAAAGAGAAAGAGCCCTTAGTATGTTATGAGTGTAAAAAGCCAGGGCACTTTAGATATGATTGTCCTTTGCTGAAAAAGGCCTACAAGAAAAAGAAGAAAGCATACATGGCAACATGGTCTGATGAATCTTCCTCGTCGGAAGAAGAAGAACAAAAGGAAGTTGCCAATATCTGCTTCATGGCCAACAACGACGACAACGAAGAGGTAAGCACCGAAACCCCCGATGATGAATTTACATTTGATGAAATGTTTGAAGCTTTCAATGAATTAATGATTGATTTCAAAGTTTTGAAAAAGAAACACAAATCTTTAAAAACTGAAAACTTAAATTTAATTAAAGAGAAAATGAATTAAATCTAGTAGTTAAGATTTAAAGATAAAAAGGAAACACTTTTCAATGAAAAGAATGATTGTGTTCACAAGATTGATTTGATTAAATCTGAAAATAAAAATCTAATTAAAGAAAAGAATCAATCTCTAATGAAAATGATTTCTAAAGAAAGAAGTTAAAAAGTATAAAGACATTGTTGAGAAATTTACTCTAAGCTCTACTAAACTAAATATGATCTTAGATAGTCAAAAAGCAGTTTTTGACAAAGCAGGTTTAGGATATAACACATTTAGGAAACAAAAATCTTTAAAGAATATTTTTGTAAAAGCCAATCAAAGTAATATAACTTGTTTTAAATGCAATAAAAAGGTCATAAATCATTTGAATGCAAAACATTAAATAACAACAAGTTAAATGTTAAAGCAAAGAAAATATGGGTTCCGAAAGGAACAATTTTTGTTGCTACTAACCATGAAGGACCCAAGAAAGCTTGGGTACCTAAACATAAAGTTTAAATTATGTTGCAGGAATGTCTTGTAGCCAAAAGATCAAAGAAAAAGTGGTACCTTGATAGTGGCTGCTCAAGACATATGACGGGTGACAAAGATGAATTCATCACCCTAGAAGAAAAGAAAGGTGGAGTTGTTACGTTTGGCGATAATGGTAAAGGTCAAATTATGGGCCTTGGTAAAGTCCGTATAACTCCATCTACATTTATTGATAATGTACTTTATGTTGATGGTTTGAAGCATAATCTAATTAGTATAAGCCAATTATGTGATAAAAACTTTAATGTTTCATTTAAATCTTCATTATGCACTGTAACTAATTCTATTGATGATAGCATTGTATTTACTGGTTATAGACATGGCAATGTTTACTTGGTTGATTTAGAAAATTATCTTTGAGTGATCATTGCTTAATTGCTGACAATGCTAACATAAATGAAATTAGTTGGTTGTGGCATCGTAGATTAGGTCATGCAAGCACACACCTTATTTCAAAATTAATTAAAATGGATTTAGTTAAAGGCTTACCTAAACTAGTTTTTGAAAATAACAAAATATGTGATGCATGTCAATTTGGAAAACAAACTAGAAGTTCTTTCAAATCTAAAAATGTTGTTTCAACTTCTAGGCATTAGAGCTACTTCACATGGACCTTTTTGGACCAACTAGAACCACAAGTCTAGGAGGAAAGAAATATGGTCTAGTGATTGTAGATGATTATTCTAGATATACTTGGGTAATGTTTTTAGCTCACAAAGATGAGACTTTCTCGATATTTCTGAAATTCTTCAAGAAAGTCACAAATGAGAAAAACACTACCATAGTATCTCTAAGAAGTGATCATGGAACAGAATTTGAAAATCACTTATTTGAAAGTTTTTGCACTGAAAATGGTATTAATCATAATTTTTCAGCCCCTAGGACTCCACAGCAAAATGGTGTAGTTGAAAGGAAAAATAGGACTCTAGAAGACATGGCCCGTACCATGCTATGCGAAAGTAACCTACCAAAGTACTTTTGGGCGGAAGCTATTAACACAGCATGCTACATCTTAAATCGAGCCCTAATAAGACCAATCTTAAAGAAAACACCTTATGAATTATGGAATGAAAGAAAACCCAATATAAAATACTTTCATACATTTGGATGTAAATGTTTTATTCATAATAATGGTAAAAACAATTTAGGAAAATTTGATGCTAAATCTGATGAAGGAATCTTTTTAGGATATTCAACACTAGTAAAGCTTATAGAGTATTTAACAAGAAAACCTTAGTAGTTGAAGAATCCATTCATATAGTTTTCGATGAGTCTTTAGCATCTAGTTCTGAAAAGCTTGATGATGAGGAAGATACAAACATAATTGAAAAAGATCTTGAAAAACTTAATATTGAAGTATCTTCAGATCATGAGCAAGAAGCTAAAGATGATGATTCACATAAGGACGATGATGTCAATATTGATCATAATGATATAGATCTTCCAAGAGACTGGAGATATGCTCATAGTCATCCCAAGGAATTGATTATAGGTGATCCATCTCAAGGAATAAGAACTAGATCATATATGAGAAATATTAGTAATCATCTTGCATTTGTTTCACAAATTGAACCTAAAACCATTGAAGAAGCTGAAAAAGATAATAATTGGATGCTAGCTATGCAAGAAGAATTAAATCAATTCACTAGAAATAATGTATGGACATTAGTGGAAAGACCTAAAAATCATTCTGTAATAGGATCAAAATGGGTTTTTAGAAATAAACTAGATGAAAATGGCATAGTAATTAGAAACAAAGCTAGATTAGTTGCAAAAGGATATAATCAAGAAGAAGGTATTGATTTTGATGAAACTTTTGCACCTGTAGCTAGATTAGAAGCATTAGGCTATTACTAGCATTTGCATGTCATATGAATTTTAACTTATTTCAAATGGATGTTAAAAGCGCATTTTTAAATGGATTTATAAATGAAGAAGTTTATGTAGAACAACCACCTGGTTTTAAGATCACGAATTTTCAAATCACGTTTTTAAATTGCACAAAGCTTATATGGTTTGAAACAAGCACCTAGAGCTTGGTATGATAGACTAAGTAAATTTTTAATTGAAAATGATTTCACAAGAGGAAATGTTGATAAAACATTATTTTTGAAAAGAAAAAGTAAAGATTTACTTGTAGTACAAATATACGTTGATGACATTGTTTTTGGTGCTACTAACGATTCTCTATGTCAAGAATTTGCCAAGTTAATGCAGGGAGAATTCGAGATGAGCATGATGGGAGAACTCAACTTCTTCCTTGGACTTCAAATCAAACAAAGCAAAGAGGGTATCTTTATCAACCAAACAAAGTACACAAGAGAGATTTTAAAGAAATTTGGTATGGAATCAATTAAACCCCTCGGAACCCCAATGAGTCCTTCATGCAAGCTGGACAAAGATGAAGAAGGTAAAAAGGTTGATCAAAAGTATTATCGAGGTATTATCGGATCCCTTCTTTATTTAACCGCAAGTAGACCAGATATTATGTTTTCTGTATGTTTATGTGCTAGATTTCAATCAGAACCTAAAGAATCACACTTAATAGCTGTTAAAAGAATACTAAGATACTTAAGTGGAACAAAAAATGTAGGTTTATGGTATTCTAGAGACTCCACATTAAATCTAATTGCATATTCTGATTCTGATTATGCTGGATGCAAATTAGATAGAAAAAGCACAAGTGGTGCATGCCAATTTTTAGGAAGTAACTTAATCTCATGGTTTAGCAAAAAGCAAAATTCGGTTGCATTATCTACTGCGGAAGCAGAATATGTTGCAGCTGGAAGTTGCTGTGCTCAAATCCTATGGATTAAGAGACAACTTGAAGACTATGGTATCACACTTGATAAGACACCTATAAGATGTGATAATACAAGTGCAATAAATCTAACTAAAAATCCAATTCAACATTCAAGAACAAAGCACATTGAAATAAGATATCACTTTATAAGAGAACATGTAGCCAATAATGAAATTTGTCTTGATTATGTGAATACTGAAGAACAACTTGCAGATATATTAACAAAACCCTTAAGTGAAGAAAGATTTTGTTATCTTAGAGGAGAATTAGGAGTTTGTGATCCTTTGGAATAGTTTTCTGAAACTCTTAAGGACATCTATCTAGATTTCATCATTTTCTTGAAAAATCTTGATATTTCAATAAGGAAATCTATCTAGATCTTGATTCATTGTTTCCCCAATTGCTAAAGAACATTAATCTATAATTTGATGATTAATTTGAATAGTTTCAAATTCTTGAAACTTAATTTTTTATCTCTGAAACTGTTAGAGTCGACTCTGACAGTTTGTGGAGTCGACACCTGAGTTTTTGATGTTCTGTCTAAGTGATTAGAGCCGACTCTGGCTTTTGTGGAGCCGACTCTAATACGAGCGCTGACAGATTTTCTGGTTCGGAGCCGACACCCAGTTTTCGGGAGTCGACTCTAAGTCGAGCTAGGTCAAAAATAAAAAGGCGGAGTCGACCCCCAATCATTCCAATCGTCTCCTAAACCTATCCAAAGAACTCCAAAGCCTTTCCAACTTCCAAATCCACTCAAAACCCTTGATTAACCTTCCAATCTTCTCAATGGCACCAAAGAGGGCGGATTCGTCGGTGGAGCATCCGTTCCAACGAAGAGACGCACGGTTCGGAGGCAACCATCGCCTTCTTCCTCTTCGGCCACTCAAGAGGATTCACCACCATCACCCTCATCTCCTAAGGTTGATCATTTAGCTGGTAAGACCATTACCACTGGGAGAAAAGTTAACTTTGATTTATTTGAATCGGAAGGTTTCTCTATTGGAAGAAATTTAAGGGATATGGGATGGGAGAAAGTGTGCTCACTAGATTTACCCACTTATCCAGCATTAGTAAGGGAGTTTTATAATGGATTAAGCAGAGGAGAAGGAGGATTGATAAGCACAGTAAGAGGAACTAGGGTTACGGTAACAACTGAGATTCTTGGAACCCTATTAGAAATGCCCACTGTTGGTTTAATGGAATGTCAACTTAATGACAGAAGTGGTGCACTGACAAGGATGCTAGGAAGAGATGTGACTGAGTTCGAAGATCTTTGCAAATCAGTTGAACCTAGAACTCAGATTATTGCATAATATCTGTGGTAGAATCTTATTTCCAAAAATTGGGAGATTCGAGTATGTCTCGGAGCGAGACGTGTTGTTAATGGACTGTATAATTACTGGGAGGCCAGTCAATTTAGCTGGCATGATGATTGGATACATGGCAGAGGCAGCTACAAAGAAAAGATCAACACTGCCATACGGTATGATTCTGACACTTATCTTTAGAAGCCAAGGTGTGCTCATAATGGAGAATGAACCTTTAAGAAAACTGAGACACACTGATTATTACAGCATATCAACTATTCATAGAATGGGATTCAAGAAGGTAAATGGTGTTTGGATGAAGGGAGGGAGAGAGGAAAGAACAGATAGGGATGGAGAGAGGAAACCAGAATAGAAGAAATCCCGGGACCATCTACTGCGGGACCATCAGTCCCTGATTCATCTTTTGCGGGACCTTCTTCAGCTGGACCTTCGGAGGCCGGACCGAGTTCTATTCCATCACCTCCACATCAGCCTATAACAAATTCTGGAGGATTTTCTAATGAACAACTTGATCAGTTAAGAAGCTTACTTGCTGAGTATGACAGTCACAGGTCAAATGAAATTAATCAATTGAAAGAAGACTTTAATCTGCTGAAGGAAGAACTAAATTCGAGACTGGACATGCTATCCTTTACCTTAGGCAATTCTGTAGAATCCTTTGGAGCTGAGCTTCACAAGATCTTCGAAAGGATGGAAGGCATTGCCGATGGATCAGGATCATATGTTCATGCAACGGTCAATTGAAGAAGGATATTGACCTTGCAGTCTCTCAAATCGAAGCCTGCCTTGAAAACTTTAAGAAATCACAAAAGGATGATGTAATGGAAATTATAGGTCATCTAAAGAAAATTGTATTCAAGCACATCTGACCTTGTTTTTGAGTTTGATAGTTTGTACTTAGGAAGTTTTTGAATATCTAATGTATTTCATTTTGAAATGTATATGAATCAACTGATGTAATGGTTCTTGATTATGAAATGCAATTTCACATTTTCAAATTTTGATTGATTGGATTCCTATGCTTTATTGAGATTATAAATTTTTTATATACTCTCCTTATTGCTAATAACAAAAAAGGGGGAGAGATAGTTGTGTATATGCAAAGAAAAAGAAAGAAAAATTGAATAGGAATATTGAATAATATATGCATAAAGAAAGAAAGAAAGGGGGAGAATTAATTGTTTATGCAAAATGAATTGAAATGATTATCAGTTACAATTTGATGTTTATATATAAGAGGAGCTACTCAATGCAGGGGGAGCTTAACAAAAAGCTCATTTGCAATTTTATGCACATTAAGTTTAACAATTCAATATTGATGGATTATATTGAACTCATGTACAATTTTAAAGTTTACATTGAACATTGGCATCAAAACCTTAATTTCAATGGTTTAAAGTTAAAATGACTATAATCCTTAGTTGATTGAATTTTTGAATGCATATACTCAAAGTTTTTGTTATCATCAAAAAGGGGAGATTGTTGACCCAATTGATGATTTTGATGATTAACAAAACTATTTGAGTATAATTTTTGAAGGCTCTGATGATTTTGATTTAGTGTTTCAGCCTATAAGACTATTGAAAGATCAAAATCAGGAGTTACATAGGGTTCTGGATCGAATCTAATGTCTAGGTAAGAATTGCAGACATTAGAGTCGACTCCGAGAATCACAGAGCCGACTCCGGAACTGGCACGGTCATTAGAGTCGACTCCGAGACTGTTAGAGTCGACTCTCACAGACGAAGCAGAAAGTTGATTTTTCTGGCCCCGACCTAGAGTCGACTCCGGGTAAGTTAGAGTCGACTCGAAAAGTTTCTTGTCGACCCCAGAAAAGCCAGAGACGACTCCGGAAATATATTTTAAAACGCCTCGAGCTAGAGCCGACTCCAGAAAAGTTAGAGTCGACTCCAACCCACCTGGAACGAAAAATAAAGTTGCCAGATCAGCTCTAACGGTAATATTTCTATTTTACCTCATTTCTAACGGATATATTTTGATACAAGGTACACTCCAACGGATAGTTTTCTTCAAAAATGGTGTAAAAGAAATCTATAAGAAGGGGAGTCTATTGTTCAAAAAAAGAACGGAAAAAGAAAGAAAAAGAGAGAAAATCTGAGATAGACAAATCCCATTTCAAAAATCCGTGAGCTTGAATCTTGAGAGGAAAACCTTCTAGCTCAAATCCACTCCACTCCAAAAAGGCTCAAGAGGAATCCAAAGCGTTCAAATCAAAGTCTTGGCGGATTTTCCAACTTGGAGAAAGGAGATTCATTTCTTACTTTTCAACCCTTCTCAACTGCTTCAACCACGAAGAATCGGAGCTGAGGCTTGATTCAATCCAGCAAGGAGAAGAAGAAAAGAAGAAAAGAAGAAAAGATCAAAAGCCAACCTATCTTCAAATCAGGCTTTTCTAAACCTTATTATTCTTAATTTGTATATTTGCTCATTGAGGAGCTTTGTATTCACACACAATACTTATCTTATTTTTGCCTAGTTCAATCTGGGGATTGAACTAGAGGAGGTAGTTTTACCTCGGTTTAAGCTTGTTTAAGCTTGGGTTAGTTGTGAGCCCGTGAAAAACAACGTGTAGGGTTTTGTGCTGGTGAGCCCATGTAAAATCGGCTGGGTTCGTTGTGATCCCGAGAAAACAACAAGTTTGAGTTGTGAGCTTGTAAAACAACTCGGCTGTAATCTAGAGAGATTATAGTGTGGACCCAAGTGAATCTTGGGAGTGGACGTAGGTGCTGGTTGCACCGAACCACTATAAAATCTTTTGTGTTTGCAGTGTCTCATTGTCTCTTTCTCTATCTCTATCTTATTCACTGCACTTTATTGTTACCTTGCATTTGCCTTCATTATCTCAAGCAAACTATTTGAAAAAGGGCTAATTTTTTAAAGAACCCAATTCACCCCCCCCCTCTTGGGTTGCCATCTGGGCCAACAGATTCTCTTATGGTCCTTTGATTATATGAAGAATTTGTTGTTAGAATCATTTATTAATGATTCTCTCATGTTTGTTTGATAAAATGGAGAACTTATGGGATCTGAAGATGCCCAATGTTGATTGTAGTAAGAAAGTAGAGACCAAAAGTGATTGCGTAACTATTCCAAAAGATCTAGTTCAATAATCTTAAAATGTCTAGGTCTAGCGAAGTATTGCAGTTTTAGTGGTGTGTGTGTGCACTTCATGGAGAGTAACTACTATTGAGGATTCTTCAACAGCACTTCTTCCATGGATCATGAAGAAATGTAAACCAAACAGTGATATTCAAGAATTTTACTATCGAACTAGTCACACAAAGTATGAATTATCATTGAATGACACTCATAAAGGGTGATGATGTGGATCTATAGTAGGTTGGTTCATTTTGACATACGATGGGGGAGTTCTCTTTTGAATCCATTCTTAAGAGAACAAATCCTACTTTTGTCCATGAGAAGTCTTTCATCACCTAAACTCTATTTCATCCCAAGTTTATTATCCCTATGCTGGTAATATATCAGTAGGCCTAGTATGCCGGTTAATTAAGTGTATCGAGACTCAACATGGCCTCTGTAAGACGTCACAGTTTAGTACTCCTATGATATCGCACATTTGATACAAGGCGATACTCACATGTCTGAGCTTCTTGCACTTTAAGAAAGAGCATTAGGAGGCCCAAAACTTCTTCCTGGGAAGAACCTCAGACGCACAAGTCAGCCGAGCTATAGAAGAATTTTTCTTTGGGTAAGGGTTTTGAGCTCTAAAAGACTAAGAGAAATACCTTTTAACTATGAGGCATTAGGTTTCTTTTATAGGCATTCAAAGAAGTTGTGTTGAAGCCAGACTCATTTCAGGTAGTTTTGATAAGCATGATGAATAAGACAAAGAGAATAGTCCTTTCAAAATTGGATAGCAGAATCCCACTTGGGTTGGCTTACACTTTAGATAAGGATAGAGTCTCTGCATAGGTCGATGTTTCCTTTAGAACAAAGAGTTCGACCATCCAATAATGGAAGGTTAGCCACATTGTGTCCAATCATCATTATTTTTCATCCATGGCATTCCAACCAAATTGCTATGTCACTTCTACCCATGCATGTAGGCTGGGTCAGATCACCCCACATTAATTTCCCTTCACTTTCAAGAGTTAATTTAAAATCCATGCTCAAATCATAGAAGTAGCTCTGCTCATTATTATAGCCAATCAAACTTAAGCTCATTGGCTTTCCTTTGTATGATGGGGCTATCTGTAATGCATCTTCTTTCAAGCCATGTGGTAACTCTTTTCGATTGAGCTATCTAGTAGCTCGTTTTTATCAAGTTAGAATACTTTCACTTTAAATAAAAATCTAAAAAAATTAATTTAACCTAAAATGATGATAAAATTATCTTAAAATTATAATTTATAAAGTTTTGGTCAATACTTGATCAAACTTAAAAGGTTTTTGAACTTAGATAGGATCACAGAAACAGTGAACCTCACACTAACCTATATTGACTTGATTCATAGTTCATCAAAATAATAAAAGTAAACTTATCATAAAATCATAAGGATAAAATACTTCATAAGGTCCAGATTATGACGTGTTACTACACCAAAGGGACTGATCTTTTGATTTTTCTTTATTTTTAAGAAAATTAACTTTAGTTATTTTCTCTTAAGAAAGATCATCTAGCAGATAAGTGGAGAGCAAGGAAACTAAACCAACCCAAATCGACTGGTTTTGAGTAAATCGAACTATATTGATCGGAAACAGATTGGTTCAACCCTTAAAAATGGTTCTAATAGCTATTATGACTTACTAGGTTTGGGTTTAAACCCATTTAAACAATGATCCATTAAAAAAACTTCAACAATTGGTTCAACTTGTCTAAATAATGATCTATTAGCAAGAAAACCTTCTCTAAAATGTTTTGAAAACCTATCTTCGCTTTTTGTCATTTCCACCTTGATAATCCACCATCTTTTGCTCGATCACTCATCACAAGTAATTCAATGCTTATTGCCAGTGGTCAGCTAAATTAGAAATATCATTGAAAGTCATGCTCGAAAGGTTTCTCAGACGTATGCTCCTCTCTCCCCTCTCTTTCTTTTCTTTTTTGGGCTAGTGGCAGCCTTCATTCAGTAGCCCTTCTCTCCCTCCTTCCCTCCCCCCCCCCCCCCCCCCTCTCTCTTTTTCTTTTTCTAATGATGGTAGAGGTAGTGGTGTGAGTCGATGCTCTCTTTTGGCAAACCCCCCCTCTCTCTTCCTTTTCTCCATGATAGTGAAGGTGGCAGTACTACCTCCTTTCTTCTCTCTAGTCTGCAATGTTAGCTCACTATGGTTTGGTTTGGTACATACTAATGCCCTTCCGAACTGGCCACTAATCATCATGGGTTGTCAGTTTGGCTTGATGGACTTTGGTGGAGAGCCATTGTTTGTGGGGATCTTTCTAACAGAATCAATGAAAAGAATAACAAAGTAATCCTCACCTATTCTTATGTACGTACTCCAAAGGTAAAATTAAAGAAACTACTACCAATCTTCGTTGACTCTTTTTTCTTTAATTTATTATCTATTATTTACCATTTTTGTGTATGTGGCTAGTTGAGGCTAGTCCATCTAGTAACACATCATAGTCTATACCTTAAGAAAAATGTTTTAACATTAATATTTTATAAAAAGATTAATTTTATTATTTTGATAAGCTAAGCAGTGGTAGTAGCTATGGGTGCTAGTTTCAGCCTTCAGACCAGAAATTTGGAGGCTGAGAGGAATGTGGAAAGAGCTAGGAAATTGGGGGCTCTAGAGTTCCAGGGAACCATTGATCCTATTCAGGCTGGGGCCTAGTTGCAGATGATAGAGAGAGTATTTGATGTGATAGGATGCTTTGAGGAGCAAAGGTTGAGTTGGTGGAGGATAGAGCCCAGAAGAGTTGGTGAAGATCTATTTTTAGCAGGCAGCCTCAGGGGATGGAGTTGTCATGGGAGGATTTTAGAAGAGAATTCCAACAGCAATACTATTTTGAGGTTTATAGAGATCAGAAGAGGAAGGAATTCTTTAGTCTAACTTAAGAACAATTGTCTGTGGCAGAGTATGAGGCCACCTTTGTTGAGTTATCCTAGTTTGTTGAGACACTAGTGACTGATGAGAGGGAGAGATGTAGACCGTTCCAAAATGGATTGAATCTTCCTATAAAAGCTAGGACTCGTATGCAGATTTATCATAGTTATTCTGAGTTGGTGTAGGGAGCACTCAAAGCTGAGGAGATTGAAAAAGAATTCTTGAGTAGGAGACAAAAGAAGATGAAAAGAAGTGCTCCTAGTTATTCTTTTGCTGCGGAAGGGGCTCATCTATATAAGAAACCCCAGAGGCAAGGCAGTTTCAGTTTGATTTTAGAACCCCTAGTGAGACTGGTAAGGGGATAGTCTTAGTATTAGTATCTAGCCTAGTTCAAAAGAAGCCCTATGGGGCAGTGCCTCAGGTAGCTACCAGCAGGGTGTTTGGTGATGTGAGAGTCTAGGATCATCCATCTGATGGGGTAAGGCTGGCACCTCCATGTAATGTATGTGAAAAATTTCATATAGGAGAGTGTAGGAGGGGCAGCAAGGGATGTTATATTTATGGTAATCTAGATCATATGAAGAGGGATTGCCCTAGGAGAGTACTGCAAGCTGATGATCTTCCTCAGGGGCCAGCAGTGCCAAAAGGATAGCCTGACAGAAGGGGTGACAGTGGTGCTCCATCTTCAGCTAGTCAGTTGAGGACTAATGCTAATTAGCCAGAAGAGTCATCCAATGGTCTAAGGGCTGAAGCTAGAGTATTTGCTATGACCAAGTAGGAAGCCCATATTGATACTAATATAGTGACAGGTATGCTACCTGATAAACGCATAAATAATTATCATTAAATCTATTAATTAATAATTTAACGTACCTATTATTATTTAATATTTTAATATTTTATATAATATTTTAGATAAAACCTTATCAATTTAAAGAGCTCGATTTTAGGGATTTAACGATGCAAACGACACTCAAATCGGATTTAAGATGAGCTCGGAATTGATTTTATAAGGATTTAACATGGATTTCAAAGCAAAAATGGCAAACACGTTGCCGACTTCATCGTTTTCTCAGCCTTGTTTCCGCACAATTCTTCTCCGATTCCATTCTAACAGTTTCCTCCATCAATTAAGGAATAGATTAGATTGGAAGTTATCAAATTGAGAGAATTAAATTTCTTTAGAAGGAATTTGAATTTTATTGAGGATTTATCTAGATTTTCTTCGTTATTTTGGTGGCTTCCGCGTCCTCTATTTTGGCAACGCCACGTCAACGCCGCGTCTTCACCGCATCCGAGCTTCTACAAATAGCAGCAAAGGAGGGAGAGCAAGGGAGGTAGCCATCCGTCCAACGCGCTGCGTCCAGGGTTCGTGAGCAAGGGAGAGGCTATTATGCGTCCGTGGGCGTTGGGGAGAAGTCCGTGGAGTCCTCTGTTCGTGGGAGAAGTCCGTGAGAAAAGTCTACCCATTAATAATCATGATGTATATATTCTGATTGATTCTAGATCTATGCATTCTTTCATACATGTGATTTTGCTAAGCATCTAGATAGGGTTGTGAGTCAGTTGGGTAGCCAGTTGGTGGTGTCTATGACTGTAGGAAAGCCTTTTATAGCAGACCAAGTATATAGAGGCTGTGATATTTCTGTGGAGGGTCTGAAATTAACAGCAGACTTAATTCCATTGAATTTGAAGGAGTTTGATGCCATCATGGGGATATGGATTGGCTGTCTGTACATGGAGCTAGAGTAGATTGCTTGAAGAAAGAAGTTGTGTTACAGACTTCTGATGGTAGGAAGGTCTGTTTCATTGGTGTATGGTGTAGGAGCAAGAGTGAGAAAAAGGTTGCAGGATTCTATTTGGATCTCTGAACCCTAAAAGTCCCATAATTTTTCTTTCCTAGTTGGTTGAGTCCAGTCTGTTACTGAGTCAGTCAAGTTTGGTTTAGTCCAATGTTCAGGTCATGTATTTTTATTTTATTTGAGTCCTATAATAATCCAAGGGAAGTGTATTACTCTTGTTGAAACCTTGTTGAAGATATTCAGAAGAAGTCCCAGATTAGGCAGTATTGGACAACCATCCGATCTTCTCCAACCTTATTCATACCCTACCCTTGAAGCTCTGTATGGATTGGATCTGCCTACACCAGGATTGATGACGTGGAATTAATCTTCTTCCTCCTACAGTTTTGACAACCTTAGACACCCCATAAGGAAGAAATTCGATAGTCCCCTACTATGCTTTAATGGAAATGAAGATCAGCATCTCCACCATTCTGGAAAGGATCTTATGCCCCATATGGACCTTGTTGACAAAAGAAAAGAAAGAAGGATGTCACCCCAAACTTTCTTCTTTGCTTGTGGTCCCTCGCCTCCAATTGGAACCATATATAACTACTGCCATTTTGATCGAATCAAATGAAGGGAAGAAGATTCCTTATTCTACAATTCTATCATATTTTATAATCCCTATCATTTATTACTCTAATTGTTGAACTTAACTTATAATTAATGGTATGAGAGGTCTATAAAACCATTCTCTTGAAACGATAAAAGAATATGAATGATATATGAAAATTTTCTTGAGAACTTTCTTCCAAGTTCTATTTTTGTTGCCTTGAGTAATTGATCCTCCATGAGGAAGTTAGGCGTGAGGCCGAAGATTTCTGTTGCCTGAGCAATTGATCCTCCATGAGGAAGCTAGGCGTGAAGCCGAAGTATTCTTACTACCAAATCCTAATCTAGTCTATCTCCTCTACCAAGCTTTACCAAAGAAATCCTAATCCTCATACCACCATAACCGACCACCACCCTTCCTAAATTTTAGGTATCCATACTTGAAACCCTAGCCGCCGCCCTTCCTTCATCCCCAAAACCATCGCCCCTCTCTTGATTTATTTTCTAAACCGCACCCATACTTGAAACCCTAGCTGCCCCCTCTCTTGATTTATTTTCAAAGCTGCCGCCCTCTCTCTCCAAAACCGTCATCCCTCTCTTGATTCATCCCCAAAGACATTGCCCTCTTTCTTGATTTATCTCCAAAGTCACCGCCCCTCTCTGGATTCATCTTCAAAGCCAAGGATGCCTTCTTTGCCCCTGAATCGAGATCAAGAAACCTCATGTGGAAGATAGTTTTCTCATCCAGAAATTATTTCCGCTAGCGAGAGATCTTCTACCAACACTAGGAGTGCATCATCATCAGATAAATCGACCTTTCCTTTACTCTGTGATTCTGATTCTGTGAAAGTTCATGAGTATGTCTTCTCTGGAGTTTCTCAATTCCAGACTTTTCTAGTATGCTTCTTCATTTTTCCTAAAAGTTTGTTCCTGAACCATTACTTTTTACATCACATAATCTGCTCCTTACTCTTTCTCTTATTTTTGAGTGAATTAGCCATCTTCTAAAATACTTAAAAAAATCAATTTCATTAGTTCATTGTCTGCATAATCATCCCCTGCCCTTGTACTGCATCAATTTTGGTATCAGAGCCCTAGTTAGACATGTTTTGCACAGTAGATTTCTGTTCTGCTGTAATTTCTGCACATGACCTGCAACTTTCTCTATTGACAAACCTATCAAAACCTGGTTATTTTAGTATAAAATTATTTTTTGATAATTTACCATGCCTCTGATATGTGCATATGAAATTTCATGATTAAATTCCTTACTATTATTTTTTGAAATTTTCTGTAACTTGCTAGTGCTGAGATCAAACCCTACTGAAATTCTGTATTGTTGCATTTTTGAACCCTAAGTATCATGCCTTCTGAGTGGATATATGCAAATATATCTATGACCCATCGGAGTAAGCCAAGGCCGGATGCGACTCTTTTTGGTTGAGGATCCGACACACTAATTTATGTCTTGAGTGTTCATCTTCTTTAAGTTATTTAAGGGCACCGAGTATCTAAGATAAGGTAAAGATTTCATTACCCTTCCTTGGCCCAGAAAACCAGCAACCTGCATTGTGAATCTAAGCCTTAATTTTAAAATTGAGTAGCACTTAATTGAGCATTAGGGACACCCACAAGTTTATTTCAATTTAACTTAAAAAACTAGTTGCACTTAAGTCAACATTTGTTTCTAGAAGCTGGTGTCTAAGACTAGGGGTCAAGAGTCAAATGACCAGCGGTGCTATGTTTTTTTAATTGGGCCCTTGCGAAAGCAGGGGGGACCTCCCATGCCACACTCCCACCTCCTACCTGGCCAGTGAACAACATACTTGTTGTCATGGTTGTGACTTAGTTGACTTACTTTACTTGGATTGCTAGGTCTAGTAAACTATAGTACGAGTCATTCTTGAGTCATTTGTGTGCTTGCGTGACTCGTGTATGACCACTAGATTAGGAGCCTCATACCAACCAAATCAGAGTTGTCACCATCAGACTCACCCATGGATAATGATTTTGAGGCCATGCTTAGGATCATTACTGAACAATTGACCCTATTAAATGACTGAGTAAGATCCCTAGAGAAGAGTCATGAGACCAAGACTGAACCTGAGTTAGACCCTCATCTACCTAAGCCTAGAAGAGCCCCAAACCGTGATCCAAAGTACTACCATAGGAGACCCAATCCTGATATTGTGGACCCAGATTAGAGAATTCTTAGAAATATTAGGTTAGAAGCACCCACTTTTGATGAAAGTTTAGACCCGAAGGATATGTCGATTGGAAAGGTAAAATGGATCAATATTTTGAGTGATACAAGATGATCAAGGAGAGAAAATATAAATTTGCCAAACTTAGATTAGTTCGATAGGCTAGGTTATACCGGGGTAATATTGAGATGTTGATTAAATGAGAGGTGATATTCCCATAACCACCTGGAGAGCCATGAAGGTTAGACTAAGAGAGAAGTATGCACCCATGTCCTACCAACAGAAACTCTTAGACCAATGGAAAAGGTTAAGCTAAGGTAACATAACCGTTTCTAAGTACAGTGAGAAAATTATGGTTTACCTTATCCCACCTAAGGATGACATTAAAAGGGGTTCGAGTCAATTAAAAGAGAGAAGCTAGAATTGAACCTAATCAATGCTGAGGAATTAGAACAAGAGATCAATGAAGGTTCACCCATTTGGATATTGACAGCTAGGGAAACCCAAGATCCGACCCCCGTAGAGCACCCTCAGGAAGTTAGGGATATTTTAAAAGAGTTCAAAGATGTCTTTTCTGAAGACCTTCCTGACCACCTTTCACCCCTTAGGGATATTCAGCATGCTATTGACCTAGTCTCGGAAGCCACTTTGCCCAACCTGCCCCACATAGGATGAACCCAGCTGAACATCTAGAGTTGCAGAAATAGGTTGAAGAGTTACTTAAGAAAGGATTTATTAGGAAAAGTTTGAGTCATTGTGTTGTTCCAGCCCTATTAACCCCTAAGAAAGATGGTACATGAAGGATGTGCGTAGACAGTGAGTTATCAATAAGATCACCATCAAATATAGATTCCCCATACCCCACCTAGATGACATGTTAGACATGATGGCCAGTGCAACCATATTCTCAAAGATTGACTTTAAGAGTGGTTATCACCAGATTAGGATTAGACTAGGAGATGAGTGCAAGACCATGTTTAAAACTAAGGATGGCATATATGAGTGGATAGTGATGCCTTTTGGCTTGTCCAACGCACCGAGTACATTTATGAGGATCATGACCAAGTTCTTAGGATGTTCATAGAAAAATTTGTTGTTGTCTATTTTGATGATATCCTGATTTACAGTATGACAAAGAAAGACCATCTAGACCACCTTAAGCAAATTTGAGTATAGATTTTATGTTAGGATTATCTAGGACCCAAAGAAAACATGATTCAATTTGTATAGTGGTCGATAGGTTCTTCAAGATGACCCATTTCTTGCCTTGTTATCAGACCTTCGATGCGTCTAGGGTAACCCAATTGTTCTTTGACGAGATCGTTAGACTCCATGGCTTATCTAAGACCATAGTTTCAGATAGGAATGTTCGATTCACCAACTATTTTGGAAGACCCTCTGGCTTAAGTTAGGGCCTAAGTTGAACTATTCCACAGCTTGCCATCCCCAAACCGATGGCCAGACAGAAGTAGTGAACCATAGTCTAGAAAATCTTTTGAGATGCCTTATAGGAGAAAATACCAAGAATTATGATTTGTTGTTACCTAGAGCTGAGTTTGCCTACAACGCTTCGGTCAATAGGCCCATTGGAAAGAGCCCATTCGAAATTATCTATGGGTACAAGCCCAACAAACCACTTGACTTAATTCCATTACTTGTTCACACACGAGTCTTGAGTCTGCAGCATCATTTGCATAGCATATTAAGGACATGCATAGGAAGATTAACGTAAAGATTAACTTAAGTAATGAAACATATAAACGATTGGCTAATTCTCGAAAATGAGTCCAAGAGTTTGTAGAAGGAGATTATGTCATGGTTAAGTTAAGGCTTGAGTGGTTTCCTCTGAAAGCCGTTAGAAAGTTACATGCTCGTGGAGCTGATCCTTTTAGGGTGATGAAGAAAGTGGAAACCAATGCCTATGTGCTGGAGTTACCTCCTGAGTTAGGCATTAGCCCTACTTTCAATGTTTCAGACTTAGTAGAGTATATGAAGCCAGTGATGATACTTAGTGAGGCTTTCGGACCTAACCCTTCCTTTGAGAGAGAGCCCATCCCTATGTGTCCATCTACTATTTGGCCTGAGCGAAAGGATAGGATTGAGTGAATTTTGGATAACCAAGCTATCTTGACCCGAAACAGAGATTACCAGTGATACTTGGTTCGTTGGCAAGGTCGGCCTGAATCTGAGGACTCATGAATTTTTAGAGAAGATTTGCAAAGCTTGGATCCGGACCTGCTAGAGGTGTACCAGAGTCAAACTGATCCTTACTCGACGGGGTCGAGTTCCTTCCACCTTGAAAGAATTGATGCAGGACCAAGAGTGAGAAAAAGTTTTAGGGTTCTATTTAGATCTTTTAACTCTAGAAGTTTCTAATTTTTCTTTTCTAGTTGATCGAGTCCAGTCTATTACTGAGTCAGTCAAGTTTGGCTTAGTCCATATCTAGGTCATGCATTTTTATTTTATTTGAGTCTTGTAATAATTCAAGGAAAGTGTATTACTCTTGTTGAAACCTTGCTAAAGATATTCACGAGAAGCCCCAGATTAGGCAGTATTGGACAACCATCCGATCTTCTCCAACTTTATTCATATCCTATCCTTGGAGCTCTGCATGGATTGATCCGCCTACACCAAGATTGATGACGTGGAATCAATCTTCTCCCTCCATGTTTCCTCCTATAATTTTGGTAACCTTGGGCATAAGGAAGAAATTTGGTGGTTTCCTGCTATGCTTTAATGGGAATGAAGATCAGCATCTTCACCATTATGGAAGGATCTTGCACTCTATATGGACTTTGTTGACAAAAGGAAAGAAAGAAGGATGACACTCCAAAGCTTTCTTCTTTGCTTGTGGTCCCTCGTCTCCGATTGGAACTATATATTGCTGCTACCATTTTGGTTGAATTAAATGAAGGAAAGAAGATTCTTTGCTCTACAATTCTAACATATTTTGTAATCCCTATCATTTATTACTCTAATTGTTGAACTTATCTTGTAATGGTATAAGAGGTCTATAAAACCCTTCTTTTGAAACAATAAAAGAATATGAATGATACATGAAATTTTTTCTTGAGAACTTTCTTTCAAGTTCTATTTATGTTGCCTTGAGCAATTGATCTTCCATGAGGGAGTTAGGCGTGAGGCCAAAGATTTTCATTGCCTTGAGAAATTGATCCTCCGTGAGGGAGTTAGGCGTGAGGCCAAAGTGTTGTTACTACCAAATCCTAGTCTAGTCCATCTCCTCTATCAAGCTCTGCCAAAGAAATCCTAATCCTCATACTACCATAACCGACCACCTTCCCTCCTAAATTCTAGGCATCCATACTTGGAACCCTAGTCGCCGCCCTCCCTTCGTCCCCAAAACCACTACCCCTCTCTTGATTTATTTTCTAAACTGTACCCATACTTGAAACCCTAGCCGCCCCCTCTTTTGATTTATTTTTAAAGCTGCCATCCCTCTCTCTAAAACCATCGTCCCTCTCTTGATTCATCCCCAAAGCTATTTCCCTCTCTCTTGATTCATCTTCAAAGCCACCGCCCCTTTCTGGATTCATCTCCAAATCCAAGGATGCCTTCTTTGCCCCTGAATCGAGATCAAGGAACCTCATGTGGAAGATATTTTCTCATCCAGAAATCCTGCCCGCTAGCGAAAGATCTTCTACCAATACTAGAAGCACATCATAGTCAAGTAAATCAACCTTTTCTTTACTCTGTGATTCTGATTCTATGAAAGTTCATGAGCATGACTTCTTTAGAGTTTCTCAATTCTAGACTTTCTGGTATGCTTCTTTATTTTTTCTAAAAGTCTGTTCCTGAACCGTTACTTTCTACATCACATAATCTACTATCTTACTCTTTCTCTTATTTTTGGATGAATTAGCCATCTTCTAAAATGCTTTAAAAAATTAATTTCATTAGTTCTTTGTCTGCATAATCACCTCCTGCCCTTGTACTGTATCAGTGTAAGAGGAGGTTATCCTCAGAAGTGATTTTAGCTCTGTCAGCCAATAGAATGCTAGCAAAGGGATATGAGGCTTTGCTAGCTTGTGTGGTGAGCCTAGAGGATAATGGTTTAGAACTGGCGGATATCCCTATGGTGAGGAATTTTTTCAGATGTATTTTCTGAGGAGTTGCCAGGATTACCTCTTGATAGAGAGATTGATTTCAATATAAATCTAGTTCCATATACTAGACCAATAGCCTGGGCACCTTATAGAATGGCTCTAGCTGAATTTAAAGAATTAAAAAATTAGTTGCAAAATTATTAGATAAAGGGTTTATTAGACCTAGTATTTCGTCATGGGGTGCACCAGTGTTGTTTGTAAAGAAAAAAGATGATACCTTGAGGTTATGTATAGACTATAGACAATTGACTAAGGTGATCATTAAAAATAATTATCCTTTACCAAGGATTGGTGATTTGTTTGATTAGTTGTAAGGGGCAGCGGTGTTTTCAAAGATTGATCTAAGATCTGGGTATCATTAGTTAGGATGAAAAATAAAGATATATCAAAGACTGCTTTTAGGATCAGACAGATATGGTCATTATAAGTTTTGGTGATGCCATTTGGCTTGACTAATGGTCCAACTGCTTTTATGAGTTTGATGAATTAGGTATTTCAGGAGTTTCTGGATAAATTTTTAATTATGTTTATTGATGATATCTTGATTTTTCTAGAAGCAGAGGGGAGTATAAGCAGCATCTGAGGATAGTATTGCAGATTTTGAGGGGAGAAACAATTATATGCAAAATTTAGTAAAAGTGAGTTTTGGCTTAATGAAGTAAGATTTTTGGGACATATAGTTTCAGCCAAAGGTATTATGGTAGACCCTCAGAAAATTGAAGCTATAGTGAATTGGGAGGCACCTACTAATCAGACTGAGGTGAGGGATTTCTTGGGGCTAGTAGGATATTATAGAAGATTTATAGAAAAAATTTTCAATTTTGGCTTCTCCTATGACTAAGCTGTTTAGAAAGAATGTCAAATTTGATTGGTTTGATGAATGCTAGAAGATTATGGATGAATTGAAAAAGAGATTAACCTCAACCCCAATTCTGACACTTCCTGATGGTGCCAGTGATTATATGATTTTAGTGATGCTTTATTAAAGGGTTTGGGATGTGTTTTGATGCAGCATAGGAAGATGGTGGCATATATCTCTAGACAGTTGAGATCCAATGAAAAGAATTACCTCACCCATGTTTTAGAGCTGGCTGCTGTTATATTTGCATTGAAGGTTTGGAGGCACTACCTGTATGAAAGGAAGTGCCACATATTTACTGATTATAAAAGCTTGAAATATATTCTGACCCAGAAGAAATTAAATTTGAGGCAGAGGAGATGGATTGAATTAATAAAGGATTATGATTGTACTATTGAACATCACCTGGGGAAAGCTAATGTTGTGGCGATGCCTTGAGTCGAAAGTCTATGGTCACATTAGCTTCTATTAGAGCAATGCAGCTACCCTTGATGATTGAATTGAAGAGGTTAGATGCAGAGTTAGCGACAAAAAGATCAGGAGCCTTGCTGGCTACTTTCAGAGTGAGACCCCTGATGCTTTAGGAGATAAAAAAGGCTCAGCTGTAGGATCTGTAGTTGCAGAAGGTTAGAGAATTAATCCAAAGGGGATCTTAGTCAGAGTTTTCCATTAAAAATGATGGGGTGGTGTTATTTAAGGATAGATTATGTGTGCCAGCTATGAAATAATTAAAACAACAGATTCTGAGGGAAGCACATAGCTCAGCTTATTCAATGCTTCTAGGCAATACAAAGATGTATAGAACTATTAAGCAAAATTATTGGTGGAATGGAATAAAAAGAGAGATAGCTGAGTATGTGTCTAAATGTTTGGTGTGTCAGTAAATTAAAGTTGAACATCAGCATCCTACTGGCAAGCTTCAGCCTCTGTTTGTGCCATAGTGAAAATGGAAATATATAACTATGAATTTTGTTATAGGACTCCCAAGGATAATAGAAGAAAATGATGCTATATGGGTGATAGCAGATAGATTAACAAGTCTGCTCATTTTTTACCTATCAAGATTGCATTTACCTTGGATAGATTGATAAAATTATATGTGCATAAAATTGTGAGTACGCATGGTATGCCTATATCAATTGTATCAGATAGAGATCAAAGGTTTACATCTTATTTTTGGGCAGAATTATAAAAGGCTTTGGGGATTAAGTTGAGGTTTAGTGCAGCATTTCATCCCCAAACTGATGGTCAATCTGAGAGAACTATTTAGACATTGGAGGATATGTTGAGAGCTTGTGTCATGGAGTTTTCTAATAGCTGGGATGATCATTTGCCTTTGATTGAATTTGCATATAATAATAGCTACAATTATAGCATTGATATGGCACCATATGAGGCCTTGTATGAAAAAAAATGTAGAACTCTAGTATGCTGTGATGAAGAAGGAGAGAGGAGATTGTTAGGCCCAGATTTGGTTCAGCTCATAGTGGATCAGGTTAAAATCATAAGAGCTAAGTTAAAGGTAGCCTAGGATAGACAAAAGAGCTATGCAGATAAGAAGCATAGAGAGGTAAAGTTTGAGGTTGGAGATAAAGTCTTCTTGAAAGTATCTCCCTGAAAAGGTATTATGAGGTTTGGGAAGAAGGGCAAGTTGAGTCCTAGGTATATCAGACCCTATGAAATTTTAGAAAAGGTTGGGATACTTGCTTACAAATTGGCTTTACCTCCTGACCTATCTCAAATTCATAATGTATTTCATGTATCAATGCTTAGGAGGTACATGCCAAATTCCTTCCATGTGATTCAATCTGAGTCTATTGAGCTGCAGAAGGATTTATCATTTGCAGCGGAACCAGTGAGGATTCTAAGCAGAGAAGTTAAGCAGCTTCATGGTAAAAGAATTTCATTAGTTAAAGTGCAATGGTAGAATCACCAGAGGGAGAAAGCTATGAGAACAAGAGGATTGAATGAGACTGAAGTACCCCCATCTATTTTAAAATCTAAGTAGCTAAATTTTGGAAACGAAATTTCTTAAGGGGGGAGAATTGTAACAATCTGAGTTTTTGAATTTTTGTGTTGGTTTGGGAGATTCGTACAAATTATTCAATTGAAATTTATAATCAGGACTCTTGTAAAGATTTCTATGTTTTAATGATAATTTGTTGCAAGTTGGAAGAGGTTGAAATAAAATCCAAAAGTTTAAATGCTTTTAAAAGTCCCTTGAATGAACCTAAAATACAAAAAAAAAAAAAAAAAAAGAGAAATGGAGTGATTGGCTGGCTGCCTCATGTGAGCTCCCTTCCCCCTCCCTATTTGGCATATGAAATGCACAATTACTGTGCGTTTCATGGGCCAGCCAGCCGACTGGCAAGGGAGGAGCTATGAGAATTGTCAAGGAAAATAGGTTGGGTTGCCCAGCCGGCTAGGCAAGTTTGCCAACCAACTGGCAAGGGGATGGCTTTGGGAGTTTGTCAGGGAGAAATGGGGTGGATTGCCCAATTGGCTGAGCAAGTTACTAGCAAGGGGAAGGCTACGAGATTTTTGTCAGGGAGAAATAGGCAGAGCTTGCCCAGTCGTCTGGCCAGTGTTGTAGCCGACTGGCAAGGGAATGGCTTCTGGATTGCTAAGGAAAAGTAGGTTGACATCACAATAGTCAATTATTTTGATTTGAACTGCGTGATACTTATTTTCAAGTTAAGTAATGTGGGGATTTGGATGAAATCGCTTTGAATGTGGGATTCATCAATAACTGAAAAAAGTGATTGGGTAGTGACTCAATGGTGACTATAGACTGGTGTACTATCTTGAGAGGGCCCTATGGACATCTTGTGTGCGATCGTAGGAACACTATTGTTTAAGATATTGGTAGATTTCTACAGCTTAAGCGTGCTCAGGTGTGAGGATGAGGGACCACCCCTAGAAGTCGATTGAAAAATTTTTAGGAGCAATTTGGGAAAGAAAAATTGAAGGGGCAAAATATAATGGTTAAAAGTGAGCCATGTGTATTCCAAAAAGCATACACTAAGAGCTATTGAGGGCAAATGTGAATTTTGCCAAATCATTTAAAACCCACTACGTAATGCCTTAGCCTGTAAGCAATCGTAACATCAAGAAGAAGGAGAGAAGAATCAAGCAGAAAGAAAGAAAGAAATAAATAAAGAAGAAAGGAAGGGGAAGGAGGAAGAAGAAGAAGAAGAAGAAGAAGAAGAAGAAGAAGAAGAAGAAAAAGGAGGGGAAAGCTTAGGGAGGAGCTAGTTTCCAAGGTAAGCTCCAGCTTCACTAAACCTAGCATAGCATAGATTGTTCATAGATTATTGTAAATAAGATGATAGTATAAGTAATCTTAAGTAAAGAAAGGATGGAAGAAAATTATGTGATATCAAATGATAGAGCATGCATGCATGCATAGCTTCAGGGAAACCTTACATGCAGGTGATCCTAATAGTTATTGTATATGTATAATAACATAGGTCAAAAGGGTTATTCCAAGGAGCAGGAACACCGATGTTGATTCCCAATAGGAGTGCTATTTGCTGAGGTGATTGGGTTTCTTATCTAGCAAATAAAAATTTTATTTTGAGCTTGTGTGATAATGTTAATACAGAGTTGTGGTATGCTATGCTTAGTAGAGTATTATATGTATTTTTAAACCTGAGAAATGAGAACCTCGTATATGATATTTTGATGCATGAATTTTAATACACGAGTTTAAAGCATGAATTTGAGCAAAGAAGCCAAGCTTGTGTTTTAAACGGAAGAATTAAACTTAGTTTTTGATATGTGAATCTTAGATGCATACATGGCATATTTGTATGGTAAAGTTTTAAAAATAAGAACATGTTTTGATATATGTATCATTGAGCATCCGACAACTATGGGGCTGATCATCCTGTAAACTGTGCTATACATGAACATTGTACACTATTATTGAGCTGACACCTCCTTGCAATTTGATCGTACAATGATTCCTGATATAGGATTGAGTGCACACTAGACCAAGCCCAATGGGGTAGGTTGCAAGCAGCCCATTGGGACATGAATCATATATAGCTTGGTGATGAGCTGATTACTATATAGCCCGTGGGGCAAAAAGGAAACCCGAGATTCTAGGGTTAAGGAACAAGTTACATTGCCGGATGAACTGCATGGGTAAGGGGTGCTATTTGTGCTATCATATTAAAAATATACTTTGGTTTATACATGCTACATTGTATTTGTATACTATTAAAAAGTGATTATTGTGGTTCTCAATTTTCCTATGGTTAGATGGTTATTTAGTTACTGGGACTTAGGTCTCGCTCCTCTGTTGTTGATATTTTATTTCCAGATCAGTGAGCCTATTTGGCATGATCAAAAGGTTAGTAGGACTGGACCCTTAGCAGATGAAGTTCGCTTGAATGCAAAAGAGTATAGATGATAGCCTTGTATATTGAGTTAGTGTGGGATGACATTTATGTATATGTGTATATATACAGTGAGATTTTGTGATGTATCATAGATTTGTGTTGAAATGAATGAAGGACTGGTGTTTTGAAGAAAATTATGAGTATAATGTATGTAACTATGATTTTGTTATCAATTTTGAATGTGATCTAATAAACTGCCTAGGGATATCATAGGAAAAATATTGTCTGAGCGAGATAATGTAAAATCTTAAAGTGATGATAGTGGTGATGTATGTGTATATTTGAACAGGATATGAAAAAAAAAGTTTTTAACAGGACGTATTTTTATGTGTTTGCTGCTTGTGATAATCTGTTGGAGTTTCTTAAGTCTTTATGAAGCGCTGTATAAAGGCTAGCAAAACTCTATCCGATCACCTAGGTACGCAGAGTTGTTATCCCAGGAGTGAGGGGATGACGACATGGTTGAATCATATGCATCATCATATATGGTCATTACTTGCTGGACATTCGAATATATTTTGGAAAGAAATAAACATAATTAATATTTAATGAAAGATTCTCAAGCCCCTTCCACGTGGCAAAGCTTCCTCGGCAATTTGTTTTTTATCAACTTTCCTATTTAGGCCATCTAGATTCTAGACCATTCCCATCAGGCTACAGAGCCGTGTTGCAGTTGTTTACCCTGGTTTTTTTCCATCAACAAGACATCAGCGAAATCTACTATCCTAAGGGGTTGGTAATCTTGGAACCGAGAAATTCTTGTGAGAATACAAAAGGGTATGTCTTGATTAATTCTCTATTTCAGAAAAAGATATGGCTGGCTGTATTCTTTTATTTCTTCTTATTTCCTTCTTCCTTTGATGATTTAGTTTTGAGATTGATTTGTTAATGCTTCTCCCACAGTCCTTTCTTTTACATGAGGAATTTGTTATTGGCTCTTTGATTGATTTGTTAGTGATTCTCTTACAGTCCTTTCTTTGATTATATGAACAATTTGTTTTTAGATTAATTTATTAATGATTCTCTTACAGTTGTTTGATAACATGGAGAACTCAAGGAATCCTAAAATGGAGAACTCATGGGATCCGAAGATGGCTAACGTTGATTGTCCTACGAAATCCGAGACCATTAGTGATTGGGCAAATCTTCCAAAAGATTTAGCTCAACGAATCTTAAAATGTATAGGTCCAGCAGAGTACTGCAGTTTTAGTGGTGTGTGCACTTCATGGAGAGCAACTGCTCTTGGGGATCCTTCAGCGGTACTTCTTCCATGGATCGCAAAGAAATGTAATCCAGAAAGTGACATTCGAGTATTTTACCACCTAAGTGATCACACAAAGCATGAATTCTCATTGAATGGCACTCATAAAGGGCAATTGTGTGGATCTACAGCGGGGTGGCTCATTTTGGCATTTGATGATGGGAGGAATTCTCTCTTGAATCCATTCTCGAGAGAACAAATCTCGCTTCCATCTAGGAGAAGTCTTTCGCCATCCAAACTCCATTTTACCCCAAGTTTGTTATCCTTGAACATGATCCCATATCGGTGCTATGCTAATAAGTTGTCAGAAAGCCTAGCATGCAGGTTAGTTCAGTGCATCAAGACTCGGTATGGTCTCCCTAGGAGGCGTTGGCTGAGTCTCCGTCCATTACGACACGTTCGATATAAGGCGGTACGCTCTGGTAAAATATATTGTAGTTTCAACCGAGAATATTTTTCACCATACCGTGATCGAGGCTTCCTTGTAGGTGCTGCGTTATCATCAGTCCCCTCTTCTGGTAATTGTATAATTGCAGGCCTTTTTGGTTATAAAGCACTTGCCATATGCACACCACAAGATGAGAAATGGGTTTTGGTGGAAGATGAAGAACTTAAAGAGAGAAAATATTGTGACCTTGTCTTCTTTAAAGGATCATTCTATGCATTAGATGTTGAAGGTGATCTAACTGTATTTGATGCCTGCAGACAGTATCCTACAGTCCAAAGATGGAACATGGGTCCTTCATATTGTAATCCTAAGTTTGCCGGCACTCTTTATCTTGGGGAATCATCAGGTGAATTACTGATGGTTGAAATAGGTATCATCCTCTTTTGGGACAAGAATCAGCATCCTTCAATGCGAAAGAAGACATTTTGTAATGTATACAAGCTGGATGGACATGGTCGTCGCTGGATCAAGATTAGAGCTGGTGCTGCTTCTTGGGTGGTGGATGGGGACTTGAATGCTAGATATATAGCTGGTGGTCCACATGGCAGCGGTGAAGAGAATTTTGATGATGCCGAGTTTGGAGGTGGACCACCTTTGTTTGAGGGAGATCAAAGTGTAAGCAACCGGTTCCTGTTCTTGGGCAGCTTTTGTTCTCGGTCTGTCTTGGCTGATGACTTCCCCAGACTCCATGACAACATTATCAGAAATGATCCTAATGTATATGTGCGACCTTTTGCTGGAGATGGAGCTATCGTTCTTCCCCTTAAATCAAGCTGTGCAGGTGTTCCATCTTGGCTGACCCCAAATCCATGGCAGCAAAGGGGAGTGACAGATGCGGGCATCCAACATGCACTTTAGATTGCATGCCATCTAGGTTTCATTTGATGTATCTTTCTTTGCTGCTTTGCTTTGCTGAAGTGGAACTGCTTCCTTTACCCTGCATGCATGCTCTATAGAATTCATGAGATCTATCTTCAATTTACTACTTTGTTTAAGTGGAACTGTTTTCTTTTAATGCTTAATGGAATATTTTCTCTCTATCTGGAAAATGCTTAATAGAAAGCTGATTAGCTTCATTCTCTAAAAGATCAATTCTGTCATGCAGTCTAATGGAAATATGCAAAATATGGTGGAATAAATGCTGTAGTACTGAAATCTATATAGATATATTCTGAAGGCAATGAAAAGAATATTATGCAGAGAAGATAATAGGACAAGCTAATAGATATTATTTTTCTTATTTCTCTCTTATATTTCTGAATTATGAAAGGATACATGGCATTTTATGATCATTACAAAGTAACTTTTGTTTACCAGAAATAAAAACATATTGCTTTGTTCAAAGTATATAATAATAATAGCAAGTTCCTATGCAGCTAATTAGTTTCAAGGTGATGTTTGGTTTTTCCAAAAATGTCCTCTTTCAAAATGTCTTTATGAAAAGATATCAAGTTTAATTTCAGCAACCCACCCCCCCTTAAACTTGATTCTTCATGATCCAAGCATGCTTCTTAGCCCATTGAACTCTTCTACCTTGAGCGATTTTGTAAAGATATCAGCCACCTGATCTTTTGTTGGAATGTGAAGAAGTTGTACTTCTTTATCTCTGATACGATCTCAATGAAATAAAACCTTGTGTCGATATGCTTACTTCAATCATAGAAGACTGGATTTTTAGCAAGTTGTATAGCTGATTTGTTATTAACAAAAATGTTATTAGGGTGTTGCTAGAATTGCATTTCTCCATCTTAAATTTATCCAAAATTTTCTTTGCATATTTGCTTTGTAAAATGAATATGCTTTCATTTGATTAGTTGACTTCAATACCCAAAAAATAAGACACTAAGCTAAGATCCATCATCTCAAATTCTTTGATCATTGAAGTCTTGAAAACTTTAATTATTGCAAGACTATTTCCTGTGAATATTAAATCATCCACATATAGGCAAACAAATAGAACATCACCAATATATTAGTCTTTGTACAAAGAGAATGTTTAAGAAGGCATTTTCAAAAATCAGTTTTAGCAAAACACTTATCAATCCTTGTATTCCAAGCTCATGGAACTTGTTTCAATCCATAAAGAGCTATTTTGAGTTTGTAAACCTTGTCTTCTTATCCTTTTTGAATGAAACCCAAAGGTTGTTCTATATAAACTTCTTCGTTCAAATGGTCATTCCAAAAAGCTGATTTCACATCCATTTGAAAAAAAAATATTTTATTTGAGCTGCTAAGAAAATAAGAAAGCATACCATTTTTATTCCAATAATAGAAGAAAAAACTTCATCATAGTCAATATCATATTATTGTTTGTAGCCTTTCATTACCTAGCAGGTTTTATGCTTTTCTATTTCTCTACTTGCATTGTCTTTGTCTTATACACTCATTTGACTCCAATGGCTTAATGACCTTGGAGAAGATTTGTGAGTTCCCAAGTGTCATTTTTCTTAATTGATAACATTTCTTTATGCATGCCATTTCTTTATTTTTTTTCTTTATTTGCTTCATGGAACTTAATTGGATCACAACCTATAAAAAGATAAAACATAGTATAATCATTATCATCAAGATGCCTTGTGACATCAAGCAACTCTTGGACACTCCAAGTTTTGTATACTCTATTTGAGGATGAGCTACTTGAACTTTCTTATAGAGATTAATGCCTTAGACTTTGTTGTAAGGTTGATGGAATTTCTTTTAACGCTGTTACTCTTCTTCTTTAATATATGCCTCATTTTCTTGCATTTTATTATTATCTTGCCAACTCTATATTTGCTTTTCATTAAATTCAACATCTTATGAAAAAATCATTTCCTTTGTAATAGGATTATACAACTTATAGCCACTTGAATTTTCAGCATAGCCTAAAAGAATGTAATTTTCTTCTTTCTCATAATGTTTGATCTTTTCTCATCAGGCACTTTGACATAAGCAACACTTTCAAAGATGCAAAGATGATCAACCTTAGACTTGTATGAACTCCATGCTTGTTCAGATGTCATATCGTGAAGCCTTTTTGAAAAAAATCTATTCAACAAAAAAACTACATAAGCAACTGCTTCTTCCCAAAATTCTTTAGGCATATTTTTATCTTTCAACATACATCAAACCATATTTAAAATAGTATAATTTTTTCTTTATGAAACTCCATTCTATTGAGGTGAATAAGGCATGGTAACTTGATGAAAAAATTCATGTTCTTTGAAAAAATTTAAATACTCATTGGATAAATACTCTCCGCCATGATCCAATCTCAAAGTTTTAATTTGAAAACCACTTTGTTCTCAACAAGCAGCTTAAATTCCTTAAATTTCTTAAACACTTCACTCTTTTTTAAAAATAAATAAACCCATATATTTTTAGAATAATCATCAGCTAAGAAAAGATAATATTCGTTACCTCTCATAGATATTGGTTTGATCACGCTGCAAACATCTGAATGTATCAATTCCAATGGTTTTATTGCACTTCTTGATCTTCTTGAAATGAAGGTTTTTCTTTGTTGCTTTCCAACTATGCAAGTTTAACATTTTTTCCTTGGACATTTTTAGCTAAGGCATCCCTATCACCATATTCTTGCTAGACAAAAGTTTTAATCCATCAAATTTTTAGTGTCCATATCTAAGATGCCATAGAGTAGAGTCATCAAGAATTTGTGCCAGCATACAAGAGGAACCATCAACATGCAAACTTAACTCAAACATTCTATTTTTTAACATCGGAACATGTGCAATGAGAGTATTGTTGTTGTCTCTAATAGAAAGACCCAATTCTTTCATATAAATATTAAAGCCTTTTTCAAGCAATTGGCCCAAACTAAGAATGTTATTTTTAATGTCTGGCACATAATAAACATTTGAAATAAAATTTTGAGTACCATATTTGAGCTTGATGAGGATTTTAACTTTCCCTTCAACTGATCTTTTAGAGAAGTCACCAAAAGTGACTGAGCCTTTGAAGCTTTCATCCATCTTAAAAAATATGTCCTTTATCCCACACATATGGTTGCTAGCACCTGTGTCCAGGTTCCAAGTACTTCTTTTAACAACACTAGTAATATTGTTATAGGCTAAAAGTAGAGTTACTTCTTCTTGTTGTTCTTTTGTAAAATAAATTTTCTCATCAACATAATTAGCATTATCTTTGTACCAACAATCTTTAACACGGTGCTCGTATTTTTTGCAAATAAAACATTGTAGTGCTTATTGTCCATACCTTCCTCTTCCTTTAGGATTAGAAAATCTTCCTCTACCATGACCTTAGGCATGAAAGTCTCTTGTGTCTCCTTAACTTCTTTGTGGTTGATATTGATGAAATCTTTCGCTTCTTCCTCTTCTTCAATAGCCTCAACTACGGAAACTTTTTTTTTTTTTTGGATCACCTTGCTTTTATAGCATGAGATTTGTTTGAAGTACTTGCTTGATGGGTTTCTCCTTCATCCTCTTAGAAAGATTTTGTTCATGCGCTTGTAGAGAGCCTATGAGTTGCTCTATAGCCATCTCCTTTAATTCCTTTGATTCTTCAATGGCTACAACAATGAAGTCAAATTTTGCATCTAAAGAGGGCAAAATTTTCTCCATGACTCAAACATCAATAATTTCTTCATCATTTCTTTTCAATTAATTGACTATAGACATCATTCTTAAAAAATAATTAGAAATTGATTCCCCAATTATCATTTTAAAATATTCAGATTCAGACCTTAGAGATTATAGCCAAATCTTTTTCACCTTTTTTGCTCTTTTATGTGCCTCATGTAATAAGTCCCATGCATCCTTTGATGTTGAGGCTTTGGCGATAATCTCAAATATGCCTTTGTCTACACTTTTATAGAGTGTATGAGGGACTTCATGTCTTTCCTTTTTAACTCCTTATTTTGCTTCCTTTGCTCTTGTATGAACATTGCTTCATCTTTGGTTAGCTTCATATAGCTATCTTCTACAAGATCCCAAACATCAAGGGATCCAAGCAAAGCCTTTATTTGTATACACCAGTTGTCACAATTATCTTTGGTGAGTTTGGATATTTGGGATGAACAAAGTTTATGGGTTCTAACGATGGCTAGTGCTCATTGTAGTAAGAAATTAGGGACCAAAAGTGATTATGAAACTCTTCCAAAAGATCTAGTTTGATGGATCTTAAAATGTCTAGGTCTAGCAAAGTATTGCAGTTTTAGTGGTGCATACAGTTCCTTGAGAGTAACTGCTACCAAGGATCCTTTAGCAACACTTCTTCCATGGATCATGAAGAAATGTAAACTAAACAGTAACATTTGAGGATTTTACTATTGAACTAATCACAAAAACTATGAATTCTCATTGAATGACACTAATAAATTAAGGGTGATGATGTGGATCTATAGTAGGGTGGTTCATTTTGGCATACTGTGATTGGAGGAGTTCTCTCTTGAATCCATTCTTAAGAGAACAAATCCTACTTTCATCCTTGAGAAGTCTTTCACCATTTAAACTCTATTTTACCCCAAGTTTGTTATCCTAATGCATGATCCCGTACTAGTGCTATGTTGGTAATATATCAATAAAACAAGTACGTTGGTTAATTCAGCGTATCGAGACTCAACATGGCCTTTGTAAGACGTCATAGTTTAGTGCTACTATGAGCATGCCTGATACAAGGTGGTACTCACCTAGTTCGGCTTCTTGCACCCAAAGAAAGAGCGTTAGGGGCCCTTAAAGTTTCTTCTAGGAGAAAACCTCAGACGCTCACGTCAATCGAGCTACAAAAGAATCTTTCTTTGGGTAATGTTCCAAGCTCTAAAAAGACTAAGAGAAAATTGTTTTAGCTATAAGGCATAAGCTTGCTTTTATAGGCATTCAAAGAAGTTGTGTTGAAGTAAAACTCTCTTTAGGTAGTTTTGATAAGCGCAATGAATAAGACAAAAAGAGGAGTACGTGCTTTCAAAATTGGTTAGTAGAATGCCCTTTGGGTTGGCCTACACTTTAGATAAAGATAGAGTCTCCGTATAACTCGATGATTCGTTCAGAACGAAGAGATGAACCATCCAAAAAATGGAAGGTCAGCTACATTGTGCCCAATCATCATTATTTATCATCCGTGGCAACCCAAAAAAATTGCTACGTCGCTTCTATCCATGCGCTAGATCAGATCAACCTACATCAATTTTCCTCCACTTTCAAGAGTTAAGTTTAAATCTGTGTTCAAGTAAAAAAAAGTAGCTTTGCTCATTGTTATGACCAATCTAATCTAAGCTCATTGGCTTTCCTTTGTATGATGGGGCTATCATGTAATGCTTCTTCTTTCAAGACATATGGTAACTCTTTATGATTGAGCTATCTAGTAGCTTGTCTTTATCAAGTTAAAATATTTCAATTCAAATAAAAATCTCAAAATATTAATTTAACCTAAAAATAATGATAAAATAAAATATCAAAAAAATCATTTTAAAATATAATCTATAAAGATTTGGTCAATAATTGATCAAACTTATATGGTTCCTAAACTTAGATATGATTGCAGCAACGTGAACGTCATGCTAATCTATATTGATTTGATCCATAGTTTATTAAAATAATAAAAGTAAACATACCATAATATCATAAGGCTAAAATATATTTCATAGGGTTCAGTTACGATGTGTTACTAAATCAAAGGGACTTATTTATTATTTTTTGTTTATTTTTAAGAAATTGACTTCAGTTATTTTTTCTTAAGAAAGACCAACTAGAAGATGAATGAAGAGCAAGGAAACTGAACCAACCTAAATCAACCTATTCTGGGTGAACCAAACTATATTGACTGGAAACTGTATTGGCTTTGCCCTTAAAAATGGTTTGTGTACTTATTATGGCTTATTGGATTTGGGTTTAAGTCCATTTAAACAATGATCCATTAAAAATAAACTTTGGCAATCTGTTCAATCTGTTTAAATAACGATCCATTAATTAAAAAAGCCTTCTTCGAGAAGCTTAGAAACCTTGTATTCGCTTTTCACCATCGCCACCACCATAATCCACTGTCTTTCGCTTGGTTGCTCACCATCAATCATCCATTGCTCGTCGCTGGTAGTTAGCCAAATTAGAAAATCATCAAATAGTCATGATCGAAAGGTTTCCCAAAGGTTTGCTCCTCTCTCCCCCATCTCTCTTTTCTTTTTCAAGCCAGCGATGGCCTTCGTTCGGTAGCCCTTTCTCTCTCTCTTTGTCTTTTCCTTTTTCTTATGATGGTAGAGGTTGTGGTGTGAGCTGGTGCCCCCTTCTAGCAAGCCCTCTCTCTCTCTCTCTCTCTCTCTCTCTCTCTTCTCTTTTCCTTTTCTCAATGATAATGAAGGTGATAATACTTCCTCCTTTCTCTTCGCTCTATTTGGTACGTTATATACCGATACCCTACCAAACTAGCCACTGACCGTTATGGGCTATTCGTTTGGCTTGATAGACTTTGGTGGAAAGCCATTGTTTAGGGGTCTTTCTAATAGAATAAATGAAAAGAATAATAAAGTAATCCTCACTTGTTCTCACGTATTTACTCCAAAGGCAAAATTAAAGGAACTACTACCGATCTTCATTGTCTATGTTTTTTTTGATTTGTTATCTATTATTTACCATTTTATGTATATGGTTGAGTTGAGATCATCCAGTGAGATATTATAGTCTAGACCCTTAGAAAAATGTTTTAACCTTAGTATTTTATAGCAAATTTAGTTTTATTATTTTGATGAGCTATAGATCAAGTTGGTAGGTCATGTGAGGTTCATTATTACTATAATCTTATATATGTTTGAAAACCCCATAAATTTGGCTAAGTGTTAGGTAAAGATTTAAAAATTATATTTTAAGATTTTTTTGTATTTTATTTTATCATTACTTATAAGTTAAATTGATTTCTAAGATTTTTATCCAAAGTAGAATTATCCTTACTTAATATTTGATGAATCATGATTTTCTTAAAGAATAAATGAAAAGAATAAGTTAACTTTTTATTTTTAAGAAATTTATTTTTTTGATATTATTATTGAATTCAAATGAGGGATGTTCTCTTATTTTCATAAGAAAGTTTAAGTAAATAGAAAAGAAAGAGGAAAGAAGAATGAAAATAAGAGAGAGAGAGGAGAGATGATGAGAACTTACGAGAAGCTCTTAGCCTCATATATCACATAAAAAGAAAAAAAAATAAAAATTAAAGAAAAATATATAAAAAATAAAATGTGCCGAATCGATCTAGTGATGGTTCGGTACTGGTTTACGGTTCATCCAATGTTGGCTAAAACCAATTAATTTTATTCATATAATTCAAGAAATATAGAGGGGAGTTTGATTCGATGTCTTTGTGTTTTATAAACACTTGGCCACATAACCAATTCTCTCTTGGTGAACTTTTACAAAAATATAAAATTTAATGATATCTTTTCATGAGAATTTTTAGGGATCATAGGTCTCTTACACATGTCGTTACATTAGTAAGTTCTTACATGCCATATAATTATCACATTTGGGTATAGACTATTAATTCCAATGATTGAATTGAAATATTCTTTGAACCATGCACCAAAGTGATCTAAGGACTACAAAACTAACCCGAGCCATTTGGTTTGAGACATATTGTACCAAACTAGTGAGAAATCATATTGGTTTGTTGGTTCGGTATAGAAACCTACCCATACTGATTTCAAATAAAATCATCCAGTTCCCTCCGCTCAGTGTTGATGCTACCATCTGAGTACCAACCCATACCACCACTAGGTTTCATGTAGTACCAACTTATGAAATAAGAAGAAAAAGCCTAAGAGATGTCTCAGTATGGGGTGCATATCACACTATACCAATATATTATAATGAACAATAGCATATATTTTTTATTAAAAATATGAAAAATCCACTGAAATCATCCATTTTGGGTGAATCAAACAAAAACCATCCTGTTTTGGCCCGAACCGAGAGAGATAGAATGAGACGAACCATATCGATTCGAGGTTTTGTATGCCCATTTCACTTGGTAAAGAATAAAACAGCCTTACTTGGCTAAAAATCAACTTTTATCCATATATGTCAAGAAATATAGGGCAGTTTGAAACAATGTCTTTCTATTTTATAAACACTAGCTTGAACCATGCAGCCTTCTTTCTGTCTCATGGTGAAATTTTATAAAAGTATAAAATTGAATGATATCCTTTCATTGGAACTTTTTAGGGAATATAGGTTTCTTACGCATAAAAATACATAAGCAAGTTCTTACATGCCTTATAGATCTTGCATATTGACTAGTTTGAATTGTTTATTATTTTCATTTTTTCAGTGGCTTTTTAAAATGTTCCGATGAATGAATTGAAATTCATTGAACCATGCACCAAAATGATATATTTAAAATGCTCCAATGCATTTTTTAAAAAATATTTTTAATTCTTTTAACATTATTACTAAGTTTTTTTTCTTCTCTTTTTTCATTTATTTTAGAGATAAATAACTTTAGTAAGGACAACAAAAACTGACCTAAACAACCTAGTTTGGAACATATATACTACACTGAATTGGTGCAAGTTTGATGATTTGGTACGAAAATCAACCCCATACTGGCCGGTTTGGACCATGTGGAATCGCCTAGTATCACTTGGTACAGACCCTACCATCTCAATACCAACCTGTATCACCTAGTTTCAAATAGTACCTTCCTATGAAACGAGAATAATGAGCTTAAGAGATGAATCAGCATGGGGATGCATATTATTGAGCCATATCAACATATTATTGAGCCAATAATATACTGGTACGGTATCATATATCAAGATTGCAAACCTTAACTTTTAGGTAGTGTTTGAAATAGGGGATAAGAGGGGATATCCCTGAATATCCCCTCTTATTCCCAAAAGCTATAACTATAAGGGATAGCTGGGAATAAAGTTAACCAAAGGGATAATCCATAGTTAACCATGGTTAATCATGAAATATCCCCTCAATTTATTCCCTAGAGAATGCAGGAATAGCTGGTTATCCCTTCAAATAAGAGTAAAAAAAAGTTATCCCATTGATTTATCTTGTTGCATTTTATATGATCAATGGAATAGTCAAGGGATATCCCTAGAGATAACCAGGGGATAAACTCTATCCCGTACACTTATCCAGAGATAATATTTTTTCTATCAAACACTACCTTAGTTTTGTTTTCACTTAAAATGGTGAAAGTTCCAATAAGAACCGTTGAATGTTCACTTGGCTTTAGAAGGAAACTAAAACCAAGTAGCAGATTATGGTTGAATCAGATAAATGGTTATTACTTGATGGATATTCAAATTATATTTTGGAAAGAAATATACGTAATTAATAATGTAATGAAAGATTCTCGAGCCTCTTCCATGCGGCAAAGCTTCCTCGGGAATTTGTTTTTTCTCAACTTTCCTATTTAGGCCATTTAAACCATTCCCATCAAACAGCAGAGCCATGTTGCTGTTGTTTACCCTGGTCTTTTTCCATCAACAAGACATCAGCGAAATCTGCTATTCTATGGAATAACTGAAATAACTAACTGGTTTAAGGGAGACTGAGGGAGTGTTTGAAATAGGGGATAAGAGGATATCCAAGGGATAATATCCCCCTTTATCCCTAAAAGCTATTACTAGAAGATATATGTCTTAAAAAGTTTAACCAGAGGGGATAACTCATGTTTAACCATGGGTTATTCCCTGAACTTATTCCCTAGGGAACCTAGGAACAACTAAAGTTATCTCTTGATGACAGACTTGTAATTTTAAAAAGGTGCTTATTCCCTCAGCTATCCCTGGATAAATACTATCCTGTACATTATCCAAGAATAATTTTTAGAAAGTCAAACACCACCTCAAGGTATTGTATTTATAGGCCTAAGACAGTCTCTCTCCTTTCCTTTCTTTTACAAGGAGAAAACAACTTTCAGTCCTAGAATTGATCCAGCTAGGAAATTTTTTTTTAAAAAATCTGAATTGATGGGGCCAGTTGATCCCATGAAAAATGAAATTTTTGGACGGCCCCAAAGGCCCAGACTCTAACGCCAGCGACGGCCTCCAGCGACGGCCTCCAGCGTCGGCTTCCAGCGCCAGCCCCCAGCGCTAGCCAAAGGCCGACGGACTCCGTCAGCTCCAGCGTCGGCTTCTAGCGCCAGCCTCCGGTGCTGGCCAAAGGCCGACAGCTCCAGCGCCGGGCTCCAGCGTCGGCCGCCAGCATCGTCATCCGGCGGCCTCCAGCGCCAGCGTCCAGCGCTGGCCAAAGGACGACAGGCTCCAGCGCCGGCCCACAAGACCGGCACACCAAAGGCCAACACCAGCCAGGCCGGCGTCTCCAAGCTAGCCGGCCCCGGTGTCTCCAAGCAAGGCGGCCCCGACACATTCCTAGCCGGCCCTGGCCTCTCCAAGCTAGCCGGCCCAGGCACATTCCTAGCCGGCCACGGCGTCTCAAAGCTAGCCGGCCGAGTCGGCCAAGGCCATCCCCGGCCGGCCCGACTCGGCCACGGAGTCTCCAGTCCCACCGAGTCGGCCAAGGCCATCCCGGCCGGCCCGACTCGGCCCCGGTGTCTCCAGTCCCGCCGAGTCGGCCAAGGCGATCCCAGGCCGGCCCGACTCGGCCCCGGCGACTCCTGTCCTGCCGAGTCGGCCAAGGCCATCCCAGGCCGGCCCGACTCGGACCCGGCGACTCCAGTCCCGCCGAGTCGGCCAAGGCGATCCCAGGCCGGCCCGACTCGGCCCCGGCGACTCCTGTCCCGCCGAGTCGGCCAAGGCCATCCCCGGCCGGCCCGACTCGGCCCCGTCGTCTCCAGTCCCGCCGAGTCGGCTAAGGCCGTCCCTGGCCGGCCCGACTCGGCCCCGGCGACTCCTGTCCTACCGAGTCAGCCAAGGCCATCCCGGTCGGCCCGACTCGGCCCCGGCATCTCCAGTCCCGCCGAGTCGGCCAAGGCCATCCCGGCCGGCCCGACTCGGCCCCGGCATCTCCAGTCCCGCCGAGTCGGCCAAGGCCGTCCCCGGTCGGCCCGACTCGGCTCCGTCGTCTCCGAGTCCGTCGAGTCGGCCAAGGCCGTCCCCGGCCGGCCCGACTCGGCCCGTCGTCTCCAAGCCAGGCGGCCCTGGCACATTCCTAGCCGGCCCCAGCGTCTCCAGTCCCGCCGAGTCGGCCAAGGCCGTTCCCGGCCGGCCTGACTCGGCCCCACCATCTCAGGTCGACCCAGCTCGGCCCTGATAAGATGGGATCCCCGGTTCCCGCCGGATCAGCCCCAGCGGTTCAAAAAACCACCTCTCTGACGCACGCCATCGACGTCAGACGCACGACGTGCGCCGCCCAACAGCCCAGCTGCTGATAGGACGTAACCCACCAACCAGCCCAGATTCACGCAATGGCTTAGCAGACCTTCTGACTTCACGAAAACCCACGTGATGGTGCCTGCATCAACCCTTATAAAAGGGTAAATTACGTCGAGAACCAGGTAACACATATTTTATGCACTCGATGCCCTAACTCTCAAGGGAACTACCTGATCCTTCTGAGACCTCTCCCTCTCAAGAGTTCTCTCGAGCTCCTTCTCTACTATGACCTCTGTCACTAACTTGGGCATCGGAGGGTCCCACCGGAGAACCCTCTCTGGTCTTGGGACTTCTTTGCAGGCAACCCGGTGAGAAGAAGAGCCTCCGTTCCCGACGTCCAGGAGGGGTGATCGAGCGTCATCAGATTGGCGCGCCAGGAAGGGGGAGTCTAAGAAAAAGTAACGAACGTCTTCCCTGAGCTACACCTTCCATCCCCTCTCTTCTCCTAAAGCCATGGTGGTGACGCGAGCCCAGGACGGCTCCATCAGCTGCCCGGCGGGGCTCCCCCGCCAGCTAGACGGCCGGAGGCTAGTCCCCCTGCTACCAGCCCTCTGGCTGCCGACCCACCGCCGGACGTCGCCGTCCAAATGGCGGAGCAGCTGGCAACCCTCTCCCAGCAAGTTCAGAATCTCACTGCCATGGTCCACGGACTAGCAGCAGCAGTCCGTGGCCACCCAGCACCAGACTGCTCCCCTCGCCAGCCAGCAGTCGGCGAGGGGAGGTTCTCCTCGACGAGCCACCGGCCGGCGTCAGGTTTCCCCAAGGAAGCCTCGACGCGAGCCCTGCAAGCGGCCGCGGTCCCCTGGCCACGGCCCCAGCGAGCTTCCTCCCAAGCCACATCATCACAAGGAACCCAGGCGGAAGTCCCGACTCCATCTCCATCTTCTGCTTCCTCTTCTTCTTCTTCCTCCGAGCCATCCCGGAGGGCTCCGACGATCAACCGCCAGGCGGAGGAACGCCTGGAGGAGTACAACCGGCGCCTCGACGAGCTCGCCAGGAAGATAAACCACCAGCCGGAGGAAGAGTTTGACACTCGTCCTCCTTACACCCACCGCATCCTGAGGAACCGGTTCCCTCCAGGTTCCGCTTCCCCCAGGTGGACCCGTACGATGGTACGACCGACCCCCTCGACCACCTCGAGAGCTACAAGGCCATGATGCAAGTCCAGGGCGCCTCAGACGCCCTTCTCTGCAAGGCCTTCCCTGCGACCCTGCGGAAGGCCGCCCATGCGTGGCATTCACGCCTGTCCCCCCACAGCATAGACTCCTTCCGGGAGCTGGAGAGGGCATTTCTGGCTCACTTTGACGCCTGTAGCCGGATCCCAAGGGTGGCGGACAGCCTTTTCTCCGTCCGCCAGAAGGAAGGAGAGTCCCTGAGGGACTTTGTGTCCCGATTCAAAACCGCCGCCCTCGAGGTCTACCATCTCGATGATGCGGTGGCCACTCTGGCGCTGAAGCGGGGATTCCTTCCGTCCCACTTCACCTTCTCCTTGGACAAGAAGCCCCCGAGCTCCTACTTCGACCTCCTCCTCCGGGCCCAGAAGTACATCCGGGTAGATGAAGCCGACCTCACCCGCCGGAGTCTTCGAAGGCTCCAGCCACAAATCCGCTCGCCCTGAGCCGAGCGGACCTCCTCGCCATCGTCGATCCGACCCCCTCGCCGGTCCGACAACCGCACCGGAGCCCTATCCCCGACGAGGGTAAGCTCACCCCTCTCCTTGCCCCTCGATCCCACATCCTGATGGAGATCGAGGGCGAGCCCTACCTTCAACGTCCTCCCCCAATGAAGAAGGGTGTGTCCCGCGACAGAAGCCGCTACTGTCGATTCCACCGGGACTACGGCCACGACACCGACAACTGCTACAGTTTGAAACGGGCTATCGATGAGCTCATCCAACGGGGCTACCTCGGCAAGTACGTACAGAAGATGCCAAAGCCGCTGCCGGCCATCATGGGGCCTCCACCAGCTCAAGCCGCCGTCGACAACACTCCCACGGAGCGGACCATCGGGATGCTGTCCTGGGGGTCGGCCTCTGCGTCCAAGCGGCCGAGGGGGAGGATGCTCTAAACAATGTAATGCCCCGGGGGAGACTGCTGTAATGGAAAATGTAAACAATGAAGGCGTAGTCGTCGCTATGACGATCGCCAAACACCCTGTAAAAAGGATTTTAGTTGATAGTGGCAGCTCAGCTGACATCCTTACTTACGATGCCTTTGTTCGAATGGGTTTATCTGTTGACTCCCTTCAGCCCGTGGCGACCCGCTAGTTGGATTCACCGGAGATTCTGTGAGGGTCGAAGGCGAAATATCCTTGCCCGTGACGGTCGGAACCCCGCCATGCCAAAGCACCGTGATCATAAAATTCCTAGTCGTGAGGGTCCCTTTGGCATACAACGCCATTCTTGGGCGTCCCGGCCTGAATCTTTTGGATGCGGTTATCTCCACCGACGTCTACTGGTGCAGTTTCCCACCAGTGAAGGAGTTGGAGAAATGCGTGGGGAGATAAGCCCGGTCTTACCTTGCTATCATGCGCGTGAAGCCCTTTGGAGGCCGGCCCGGCCCTGGAAGCGTCCGACCTAGAGATTCCTTCAAAGGAGGGGAGCCCGCCGAGCACCTCCCGACTTTCCCCTCAACGACGACCCAGCAAGGACCGTCGTGTGGGCGGACTCCTTCCCCTGGAAGATTGGGAGCGCCTCTTAGCTTTCCTGCGGGCTAACTCGGACGTCTTCGCCTGGTCAGCGTCTGACATGCCCGGCATCCCTCCAGAGGTCATCACCCACAAGCTCAACATCGACCCGCGCCACCGCCCAATCCGTCAAAAGAAGAGGAGCTTTGCCCCGATCGACAAAGGACGATTGATGAAGAAGTCAACAAGCTGATCAGCGCCGGCCACATCCGGGAGGCGCACTACCCAAGCTGGCTGGCCAATGTAGTCATGGTGCGCAAGGCAAACGGGAGCTGGAGAATCTATATAGACTTCACCGACCTCAACAAGGCGTGCCCAAAAGACAGCTTTTCCTTGCCAAGAATTGACCAGCTGGTCGATTCCACCTCTGGTCACGAGCTTCTCAGCTTCATGGACGCCTTCTCCGGATACAAACAGATAAGGATGGATCCCAGCGACGAGGAGCACACCTCCTTCGTGACAGAGAAAGGCATTTTCTGTTACAAGGTGATGCCTTTCGGCCTCAAGAATGCGGGAGCAACCTATCAGCGGCTGATGAACAAGGTGTTCCATGACCAGCTCGGCCGGAACATGGAAGTCTATGTGGACGACATGCTGACGAAGAGCACCCGCGCCGCCGACCACATCTCTGATCTGGAAGAAAATTTTAACAACCTCCGTCGCTTCCAAGTCAAGCTGAACCCTAAGAAGTGCGCTTTTGGGGTCACAGCAGGTAAATTCCTGGGCTTTATGGTGACCCAGCGCGAATCGAGGCGAACCCAGAGAAGATCAGCACCATACTTGACATGAGGCCGCCGTCCAACAAAAAGGAAGTGCAACGGCTAACTGGAAGGGTAGCAGCGCTGAGTCGTTTCCTCTCTAGATCGGCAGAGAGGTGCTTGCCTTTCTTCAAGGCCCTGCGGAAGGTGAACGGTTTCACATGGACGGACGACTGCCAGGAAGCTTTCGACGGCTTAAAGGCGTTCCTGTCCTCCTCACCGCTCCTCTCCAAGCCGGAGACGGGGAGAGTCTCTTCCTTTACCTAGCCGCCTCCTCGGAAGCTGTCAGCTCAGTCCTGGTGCGCCTAGATGCTGACAGAACCCAGAGGCCGGTCTACTACGTGAGCAAGGTTCTGCACGACGCCAAGGTTAGGTATTCCAAAACAGAGAAAGTCATTTTTGCCTTGATAGTTTCCGCCCGGCGTCTTTGCCCGTACTTCCATGCCCATCCTATTGTGGTGCTCACGGACCAACCTCTCTGAGCCATCCTGGCCCGTCCGGATACTTCGGATCGACTCGCAAATGGGCCATCAAGCTGGGGGAGTTCGACATCTCTTTCCAAGCACGACCGGCCTTGAAATCCCAGGTCCTGGCCGACTTCCTGGTCGAGTGCACTTGGGCGGAGGAAGATCTCAAGGAGGTCCCCGGGGAGCAGCCCAGGACCGAGCCGAGGGATGACGGAAAGACCTGGATCCTCCACGTGGATGGCACATCGAATTCTCAAGGGAGTGGCACCGCCTCATTCTTGCCGGGCCGGAGGGAGAGAACCGAGTGCGCCCTGAGGTTTCTTTTTGAAGCCACCAACAACCAAGCGGAGTATGAAGCCCTGCTGGCCAGGTTAAGATTAGCCCAGGAGGTTGGAGCAAAGCACCTCAGAGCCTTCACGGACTCGCAACTCGTCTCCGGACAAATCAACGGAGAGTATGAAGCGCGCGACCCCGTTATGGCGCAATATCTGAAAAAAGTTCAACTCTTGACCTCCTCATTGCCTTACTTCAGCATCAGTTTCATCCCCCGGAGCGAAAACGCAAAGGCCGACATCCTCTCTCGACTGGCTACCTCCGTCGACGGCCTGACAAGGGACGCCTACCTCGAATACCTAGAAAGGCCCAGTATAGAGGGCGGGGAGGAAGTCCTCCCGCTCACCCCGGAACCTACATGGATGGACGCCTATGTCCGCTACCTCACCGACGGCACCCTTCCTGATGACCGCAACGAAGCCAGGTTGCTCAAGTGGAGGGCCTCCAAGTTCATCCTCCTCGACGGCGCCTATACAGAAGGTCATTCTCCTACCCGTTGCTTAAGTGCGTAGGCCCCGCCGACGCCGACTACATCCTCAGAGAAATCCACGAGGGCATTTGCGGGAATCATCTGGGGGGCAGATCCTTGGCCCAGAAGGCTCTCCGTCAGGGGTACTTCTGGCTCACTATGGAGGACGCGGCCAAGCTAGTTCAAAGGTGCGACGGCTGCCAGCGCCATGCGCACATCCAGCGCCAGCCGCCTGCCCGCTGAGTCCACTCTCCCTGTGGTCCTTCGCCCAGTGGGGAATGGACATCCTTGGACCGTTCCCCCCAGCTTCAGGACAGCGGAGATTCTTGTTGGTCGCCATCGACTACTTCACCAAGTGGGTCGAGGTCGAGGCGTTGGCCAAAATCACGGAGAGCAAGTTAAGGCTTTCTTCTGGAAGTCGATCATATGCCGCTTCGGCTTGCCTCACACCCTCATCACTGACAACGGTCGCCAGTTCAACAACGAGGCGTTCAAAGCCTTCTGCGAGGAGCTAGGCATTCACCACCGATTCACCTCCGTCGGCCACCCCCAGACCAACGGGGAGGCTGAGGTCATGAACTGCACCATCCTCAGAGGGCTCAGGACCCGCCTAGACGGCTCCAAAGGACGCTGGGTAGAAGAGCTCCCCAGTGTGATATGGGCCTACCACACAACGCCCAGAGCCCCGACGGGCGAAACTCCTTTCAGCCTCTCCTTCGGATCCGAGGCCGTCATCCCCGTCGAGATCGGATTGCCCAGTCCACGTGTGGAGTCCTTTAGTGAGGAAGGCAACCCCGCGCTGATTCGGGCCAACCTAGACTTCATCGACGAGGCGCATGACAGAGCGAGACTGCGCATGGCGACCTTTCGCCAGCGAGCGGCTAAGTACTACAACGCCCGGGTTCGTCCCAAGGTTTTTCGCCGCGGAGACTTGGTACTACGAAAGGCCGAGGTATCAAAGCCTACCGAGGGGGGCAAGCTATCCCCCAACTGGGAAGGCCCCTACCGTGTCGCCGAGGCGCTCCATCGGGGGGCATACAAACTAGAAGAGCTTGACGGGAAGCCCATTCCACGTACCTGGAATGCGGACAACCTCCACCGATATTATCAATAATGTACTCCCAGAGGCATAGCAATAAAGAAAAAGGTCCTTTCTGGCGACACAGTTTGCCTTCCCTTGCGCAAGTCTCTCAAAAGGAGCTCACTGGCATCGCGGCCCACGGGACACCACTCGGCTCCGGCACGGCGGTGCCCCCGAGTTGGTTAAGACCCTAAAGGCTTCGTACCCGACTGAGTCGCCACTTGGGCAGAACACAAACCCTCAGGCTGGTTCAAAAGTAGCTCACTGGCATCGCGGCCCATAGGACACCACTCGGCTCCGGCACGGCGGTGCCCCTGAGTTGGTTAAGACCCTAAAGGCTCCGTACCCGGCTGAGTCGCCACTTGGGCGGAACATAAACCCCCAGGCTGGTTCAAAAGGAGCTCACTGGCATCGCGGCTCACGGGACACCACTCGGCTCCGGCACGGCGGTGCCCCCGAGTTGGTTAAGATCCTAAAGGCTCCGTGCCCGGCTGAGTCGCCACTTGGGCGGAACACAAACCCCCAGGCTGGTTCAAAAGGAGCTCACTGGCATCGCGGCTCATGGGACACCACTCGGCTCCGGCACGGCGGTGCCCCCGAGTTGGTTAAGACCCTAAAGGCTCCGTACCCGGCTGAGTCGCCACTTGGGCGGAACACAAACCCCCAGGCTGGTTCAAAAGGAGCTCACTGGCATCGTGGCTCACGGGACACCACTCGGCTCCGGCACGGCGGTGCCCCCGAGTTGGTTAAGACCCTAAAGGCTCCGTGCCCGGCTGAGTTGCCACTTGGACGGAACACAAACCCACAGGCTGGTTCAAAAGGAGCTTACCGGCATCGTGGCCCATGGGACACCACTCGTCTCCGGCACGGCGGTGCCCTCGAGTTGGTTAAGACCCTAAAGGCTCCGTACCTGGCTGAGTCGCCCCTCGTAGAGGTTCCACACCCCCGAGGCGGTTCAAAAGGAACCTGACGACTCAGCTCTCAGGTCACCCTCTGGGGTTCAAAAGACTCCCAGACTCCGCTTTGGGAGAGAATCATTAGCCGCCCTCAACTAGCCAAAGAAGGCGCGCAGGCGTCCATCCAAGACGTCCATCCAAGACGTCCATCCAAGGCAGCCAAGGTAAAAGTGCTACACTCCTTTCGCTTGGCTGATGCGGGGCACGCAAGCTCAAGGAGTATGGGGGGCATTTGATGGGGCCAGTTGACCCCATAAAAAATAAAATTTTTGGACGGCCCCAAAGGCCCAGACTCTAACGCTAGCGACGGCCTCCAGCGACAGCCTCCAGCATCAGTTTTCGGCGCCAGCCCCCAGCGCTAGCCAAAGGTCGACGGACTCCGTCAGCTCCAGCGTCGGCTTCCAGCGCCAGCCTTCGGCGCTGGCTAAAGGCCGATAGGCTCCAGCGCCGGGCTCCAGCGTCGGCTGCCAGCGTCGTCATCCGGCGTCGGCCTTCAGCGCCAGCGTCCAGCTTTGGCCAAAGGACGACAGGCTCCAGCGCCGGCCCATAAGACCTGCACACCAAAGGCCAACACCAGCCAAGGCCGGCGTCTCCAAGCTAGCCGGCCCCGGTGTCTCCAAGCAAGGCGGCCCCGGCACATTCCTAGCTGGCCCTGGCCTCTCCAAGCTAGCCGGCCCAGGCACATTCCTAGACGGCCATGGCGTCTCCAAGCTAGCCGGCCGAGTCGGCCAAGGCCATCCCCGGCCGGCCCGACTCGGCCACAGAGTCTCCAGTCCCGCCGAGTCGGCCAAGGCCATCCCCGGCCGGCCCGACTCGGCCCCGGTGTCTCTAGTCCCGCCGAGTCGGCCAAGGCGATCCCAGGCCGGCCCGACTCGGCCCGGCGACTCCTGTCCCGCCGAGTCGGCCAAGGCCATCCCAGGCCGGCCCAACTTGGCCCCGGCGACTCCTGTCCCGCCGAGTCGGCCAAGGCCATCCCCGGCCGGTCCGAGTCGGCCCCGGTGTCTCCAGTCTCGCCGAGTCGGCCAAGGTGATCCCAGGCCGGCCCGACTCGGCCCCGGCGACTCCTATCCCGCCGAGTCGGCCAAGGCCATCCCAGGCCGGCCCGACTCGGCCCCGGCGACTCCAGTCCCGCCGAGTCGGCCAAGGCGATCCCAGGCCGGCCCGACTCGGCCCCGGCGACTCCTGTCCCGCCGAGTCGGCCAAGGCCATCCCAGGCCGGCCCGACTCGGCCCCGGCGACTCCTATCCCGTTGAGTCGGCCAAGGTCATCCCGGCCGGCCCGACTCGGCCCCGGCGTCTCTAGTCCCGCCGAGTCGGCCAAGGCCATCCCCGGCCGGCCCGACTCAGCCCCGGCGACTCCTGTCCCGCCGAGTCGGCCAAGGCCATCCTCGGCCGGCCCGACTCGGCCCCGGCGTCTCCAGTCCCGCCGAGTCGGCCAAGGCCATCCCCGGCCGGTCCGACTCGGCCCCGGCGTCTCTAGTCCCGCCGAGTCGGCCAAGGCCGTCCCCGGCCGGCCCGACTCAGCCCCGTCGTCTCCGAGTCTGCCGAGTCGGCCAAGGCCATCCCCGGCGGGCCCGACTCGGCCCCGTCGTCTCCAAGCCAGGCGGCCTTGGCACATTCCTAGCCGGCCCCGGCGTCTTCAGTCCCACCGAGTCGGCCAAGGCCGTTCCCGGCCGGCCCGACTCGGCCCCGCCATCTCAGGTCGACCCAGCTCGGCCCTGACAAGATGGGATCCCCCGGTTCCCACCGGATCAGCCCCAGCGGTTCAAAAAACTACCTCTCTGACGCACGCCACCCGACAACGTCAGACGCACGACGTGCGCCGCCCAACAGCCCAGCTGCTGATAGGACGTAACCCACCAACCAGCCCAGATTCACGCAACGGCTCAGCAGACCTTCTGACTTCACAAAAACCCACGTGATGGTGCCAGCGCCAACCCCTATAAAAGGGTAAATTACGTCGAGAACCAGGTAACACATTTTTATGCACTCGATGCCCTAACTCTCAAGGAAACTTCCTGATCCTTCTGAGACCTCTCCCTCTTCGAGAGTTCTCTCGAGCTCCTTCTCTACTGTGACCTCTGTCACTAACTTGGGCGTCGAAGGGTCCCACCGGAGAACCCTCTCCGGTCTTGGGACTTCTTTGCAGGCAACCCGGTGAGGAATAAGAGCCTCCATTCCCGACGTCCAGGAGGGATGATCGAGCGTCATCATGAATAAATAGAAATAATTATTATTTTTAAATCAGATTAAGGTTCTGTCGCTTCCTCTAGTTTCTTGTTTTCATTTTTTTCCCTGTGAGTCAGACAGGTCTTTCAGTTGTCACTTACTAATGAAGTGAGTGCTGGTATAACCACTGTTGTGCTCAAAAATCTTGCCCCAGCTGTGTTTTCTTGTTATTTTCTTGACTTGAGAGGGTGATTGCTGGTGGACTAACATTTCTGAATTTAGGAATAGAGGACAGTGGATTATGCTGGACTTCATGTCAAATTGAGTTTGAGAAGTGTGTCAGGTCATGGATTACTTTTGACTGATGGATGACGCCCCTTTGCATGATCTCACTTATCAATGTGATCAATGGTAGGTTAAGCACCTTTACAATCAGAAAAAAGAAAAAAACAATTCTGCCGAAAATGAACACTGTTTATTATGTTAAATCTTTGCTTTGGATCAACATTGTATACAAACATCAGTTTGTTTTCTTAATCTTTTAATAATTTTATCTAACATAAAAACATTTTTAGCTTAGTATATACATTACTGGATTGGCATTATAAGCTACATTCTTATTATTTAATTTATATTTTTCACATTAATTTAAATTTTTATTTATGATCCCATGGTAAAAAAGGCCAATGCATGTGTTGCCGAACTAATAACCTATGACATGGCCACCAAAGCTAATTGGTTTCTGGCTTGGGGTTCTTAACATTGATAAAGCATGTTAAAAGCAATCCATCTGTCATTCATGCAGCTGAATATTGAAATTTTGCTTATAATTTACCATTCTCCATTCACAGCTACAACCTTTATTGATTCCATCATACAATTATTTCTTGTTACATGTAAGCGCTCAAATCAAATTTCATATACGTACCATTAGGAAAAGCAAACCAAATCACCTGCAGACTCATTTTTATTTTATGGTACTTTCATTTTGGTTTTGTTTTGTCCATTGAGAAGTGTCTTTCGTTTGCTTTGTTGACTCTGATATTCACTTTCTCATTTTTTTGTGCACTCATGGCTGCTGATTTCCAAAAATATGAACCACTTTTTTCCTTTTTGTGAGGTTTTCTGTTGCAGATTACATTGTTCTATCGACTGTTGACCTTTTCAATAGGCAGCTGCTGCAGTAGTTAATTTTTTTTTTATTTGTATGCATTTGGAAAGAAAATAATACATTAATTCATGATAGATGGACTCTTCAGCCTTTATTACTTTTATTTAATTATCAGTTTGAATATTTTTTTTAGCTGCTTTATGGATACTTTTTTCATTTTTTCCTTAATTCTGAATTTGTAAATGAAAAAAGGTTGGCTTTAAGTGGAGTTCATCATTTAGCTTTGGTAATTTGTTTCCTTGTTTTGATTCACTCTTATTATTTCACCTAGTCCTGAAGAGATGGGCATGCGCAAGGCAAAGTGCTTCCACCCATTGCCATTTTTATAGTATTAGATAATTTATTTCCTTTTTTACTCATATTCTTTCCATCAATCTTGAAGAGAAGGGCAAGCATGAGGCAAAGTGCATTTTTCTTTTCCTCCAGAGTCTCTCTAATTGTATTTCTTTGGTTGCTTAAAAATTCTAGTTTGTTGTTGGTATTTATAACTGCAAGCTGCCACCCTTTATAAGAAAAGAGTGTAGGAGAAATAACTGATATGAGGAAGTAGACTCAATAAGAGTTTGCCTTCCAAGCAAATTTTATTCTTACTTAAATTCTGAGTAGGTTGAGCAATTATAACTGTTCCAATGGTACTAAGAGTGTAATCCCAACCAAACTTATCAGCTTTGTGATGTTTCAGTACTTGGCTGAAGATATCATAAGCAACATCTTTAAGGGTCATAGCTAAGAATTATATCAGAAGATTCAGAAATGAAACAAAAGCTAGGTGAGATATAACATTTTGGATTCAATAATTAATTTGTACAAAAAAGGTTAACTAAATAATAGTATAATGGAAAAGGATAAAAGAAATTTGTTTTATGATAAATTTAATATTACAATGAATTTAATGTTAGAATCACAAAAATAGAAGACTATATAATGCATGGAAAACTCACAAAGGGTAAGTTGAACAGTGTATAACCACAACCTCTGAGATATTTCATGGAATTCTGAATCTGGTTAGCCTCACCAATTTATTGATGCAGCGCAGGTATTTTTCCTTCCTCCAATCTAGAAGGGTCCATCTGCAGGACATCAGATGCAAAATACCTATGCCACTCAATAATATAGAGATCCTCAAAGCAGATGTAAACCTGAGGACTGCAACCATAGGCTAATTCATTGTTTATCCCTTCAACCAGATTCAGCATGATACAGCCCTCAATTAGGCCCTTCTATCCTTTCTCCCACTATAAGAGCACATAGCTTGTACCGATCTCTATCCATCTGCACCCTGGGTAGTTCTTCATCTTCCTTTGCAAGAAAACTTTTAGTTGTTATTGAAACACTGAATTGATTGAACTGTCAAAATTGTTCTTATGAATCTAAGAGTGCCAACCAATCAATCTTATCAGCTTTGTGACACTTCAGTAATTGGCTGAAGATCGTTGTATCTATCTTAACCATCATAATCAGCAACACCTTTACATGTCATAGATGCAAATTGTATCAGAAGATTCGGAAATGAATCAAAAAACATGAGATATGACAATTTGGATTCACTAAGTAATTTGTACACGAAGTGTTATTTTGAGTAAATAGTAACTATAATGGAAAAATAAAAGAAATTATCCTTTAATTTTTAAATTTGGCGTAGCATTATAATAAACTTAATGTTGCAATTGGAATAACTAATAGGTAACCAAGTGGCAAACTCACAATGGGTAATTTAAAATGAACTCCTGAATCTGCCTTGCAGATTTATAGTGCAGCGCAGCACCTTTCCTGCATCTTCAATCCCCGAAGGTCCAACTGCAGGTCATTGGATTACAAATGCCTATGCCACCCAATGTTACAGAGAATCTTAAATTAGGTACCTGCCCGAGGACTGCAACTGTAGCCACAATTCATTCTTTACAAAGTCAACCAGGTCCAGCACAATATAAATCCTCCTCAGGCCCTTCTATCCTTTCTCCCGCTATAAAAGTGCTCACCTTGTTACCAATCTCTATCCAGCTGCACCCTGGATTCTTTTTTGCCTTCCTTGATTTCATTAGTTCCCTAATCTCATTTGCTTCATCCCACCTCCCAGCCTCAGCATACATATTTGAAAGTAAAATATAGTAACCACAGTGGCCTGGTTTCAGCTTGAACAAATGCTCTGCTGCCCACCGACCCAACTCCAAATTCCCATGGATCCGACATGCCCCAAGTAAAGCACCCCAAACATTGGAATCTGCTTCAAAAGGCATACCTCTGATAACTTCCATTGCTTCCCCCATCAGATCAGCTCGTCCAAGAAGATCAACAATGCAAGCATAGTGCATTTGTGTTGCACTAATATTGTCTGCTAGCATTTGATTGAAGTACTTCTTTCCTCTCCCAACCAGTCCACCATGGCTACAAGCTGATAACACAGCAATGTAAGAAACGTGATCACACTTGACGCCATCATCCTTCATCAAATCAAACAGTTCGATTGCAGTCTGCAATTCACCTTGCATTCCATATCCCAAAATCATGGAATTCCATGAAGCAACATCCTTATTCAACATCCTATCAAAGATTTTCCTCGCAAGATTGATCCTTCCACATTTAGTGTACAAATCCAACAGCGAATTTGCTACAAAGAGATGGTTATTGAACAGTTTCCTCACCGACAAACAGTGGATCTCCTTCCCCTGCTTGAGTGCAGATAGATTAGCACATGCTGACAGGACACCCATAAAGGAGACAACATCATACTCGAAACCTGCAAATCCCATTTCCAAAAATAGATGCACAGCCTCTGAGCACCATGAGCTCTGCGAATAACCCATTATTAAGGTATTGTAAGACACTTCATCTCTCTCTGACACTTCAAAAACATTTCTAGCAAGTTTCAAACTTCCACATTTGGCATACATATCAATCAAAGCATTGGACAAAAACAAGTCAGTAGAGGAGCCCCTTCGGATCGACCTAGCATGGATCTCCTTCCCTTTCCTTAGAGAAGCTATTCTAGCACATGCTGGAAGAACATTAGTAAATGTAACAGAATTAGGACATTCCCCACTAACCTGCATTTCTCTAACTAGTGCAATGGCTTCTAATTCAGCTCCATTTTGTGCAAAATTAGCAATCAATGCATTCCATGAAACCACATTCCTTTCTTCCATTTTATAGAAAACATCTGACCCTTTCTTCAAACATCCAGATTTTGCATACATATCCACCAAGGAATTAGCTACAAAGACATCGGAAACCATACCAGTCTTTACACTATACCCATGAACCTCTCTCCCCAAACGGAAAGAGCCCAACTCAACCAATGCAGGCAATAGACTGGCTAAAGTGACAGAGTTTGGCTTCAACCCATTGGCCACCATCTCCCTGAACATCCACAACGCTTCTCCAAAAAGACCAACATGAACAAAACTAGCAATAATAGAGTTCCAAGAAACATTATTTTCTCTGGCATGATATGAAAAGCTCGCATTGAAGCCATGGAGTCCCCACACTTGCCATACACATCGATGAACGCATTACCTACCGTAACTACTGAATCCAAACCAACCTTGATCGCATACCCATGAATTCCCTTCCCAAAAATCTCATATTGCGCTGCAGCACAAGCCGGCAGAATACTTACTAAAGTGACTGCATTCACCTCAAGGCCCGACCTTTTGAAGTCCAGAAACCAATACATCGCATCCGAGAATAACCCGTTAGTGGAGGACAGCGAAATGATGGAGTTCCACGAGACGATATCTCGGTGGGGCATTTCATCGAACACCTGTTGGGCGTCGCAAAAGGCCTTGATGGCGCCGTAAAAGGCCAATAGATTATTGCCGACGAAGAGGTCGACCTCGAAACCAAATTTCACAACGGAGCCATGGAGCTCCCTACCCTTCCGGGCGGCGGCGGCGGCGGAAGCGGCGGTGAGGGCGAAGGGGAAGGTGCGGTCGTCGGGGCGGACGCCGCGGTGAAGCATCCGGTTGTAGACTGCGAGGGCGTCCGCGGGGAGGCCGGCGGTGGAGAGGGCGCGGGAGAGAGCGTTCCAGAGGAAGGCACCGCCGTGGAGGAGGGGGCTCCCGTCGAAGAGGAGGAGGGAGGAGGAGAGGTCGCGGTGGGTGGAGTAGGCGAGGAGGAGGGCGGCGGCGCTGGGGAGGTGGTGGTCGAGGAGGCCGCGGACGGCGGCCTGGGCGTGGGCCTGCTTCGCCTCGGGGAGGGATCGTGACCGTAGGATGAGGTCATGGACGTAGGATGCAGCGTGATCCCATTGGGAGGGCGTGTGAAGAAGGATGAACGGGATGGACGGCGAGGGCCGGGTGATGGAGAAGCGCATGCTCCAGGGCGTAGTTCGAAGGAGCGCATGGGAGGCACCCGTTTATACCGAGCGGTATCCCTGTCTATTTTCCAACCCCTTCCGCCCAACGGCCAACACTAGAGAGAGAAGGTGCTTGCTGCCTTAGTAGTAAGTTCATTTAAATTTAACGTGATTTAAATATAAGTATGATTCTCATTCCTGTACCCATATATAGTAGCTAAACACAAACATGGAGAAATTAAGAAAAAATGCCACTTTTTTTTTTTTTTTTATATAGACGGATTATCATACTAATTTAGATGAGTCAAACCTGATATATCCGAGTACAAAATTTGAAAAAGAACAAGGAGGTAAGGGTCGCCTGGCTTCCAGCTCCAAGAACCTGACTGAGAGGCCATCCTGGCAGCAATCCAATCTGCAGCCGAATTGGCTTTCCGATAGATATGCCTAATCTTGACGCAGAAAATACCTTGGAGGATCGAGTGAATATTGCTAATCAAAGGGATGATAGGCAATCGGGTGCTGGAATCGTGCCTAAGCCAGCAGATAACCGTAGTGGAATCCCCTTCAATAATAATGCTGCAGACACCCAGAGTACGAATAGCATAACAGATACCAGCCCAAGCAGCACACAGCTCAGCAAGAGGCACTGTAGAATCGAGAAGATCAAATCTACCAGCCGCCATAATCTCACCAGTAGGCCCATAAAAAAAATGCCTACTTTAATGTGCATCGTGAAACCGAGCAATGCAACATAATCGTTATATCAAGCTTTATTGTTATGTTAGTAGCCAACATAAATGATATTATAATCATATGGCATGATATGATACGTGCAAAAATATTAATATTTGTTAAATTTTTTTTTTGATTATTTGAAAGTGAAGGATGCACGTTATCTTAATAAACTTTAAATCATGACCTTTTGATCACGATGGTTTTGTGATGCGAGAGAGTATTGGGAATAGGATGAGATGACAAAGAAGAAAGGGAAGGTAAGAGAAAAATACCAAGTAGACATGAAAAAGGAAGGCAATAGCAGGAGAGATTTATTTGTTGAGAGTGGATAATAGAGTTCTAATGGATAGATGGTTCGGATAGGGGAATAAAAAAAAGAAAATAAAAATAAAAAAAATAAAAATGAAAAGATGATGATGCAGTATAGGATGCATTCAACAAGTATATATTGCAGTTAGTTGGACCATGTAAAGTAAATCTTCATTAAGTGCCAATAAATTTATGGATTAAGACTTTAATAAGTAAATATTTAATTTTATTTCATTCACATGCAATGAAAAAAATTTTAAAGTTTTGATTGGATTTTTATGTAAATTTTTCATTAGCAATGGTATTGAATATTTAATCAAAAATATATTTCTATGTATAATAAGTCTAGCATATTTCTTTTATTATATATTAAGCCTTATCTCTAGTATGATTTTATATCAGATTTAATATGTGAATAGAAGTTAGGAATCATATATAGTCTGTATATAAATTTTGATTATGTTGTATCACATGCATGGTTGCATGTGGAGGAACAGTACTATTTGATAATTTCCTAAATATCTGCTAGTAAGTATATATTTGGAGTATCCTTATTAGGCGGTGTTTTGATGGTTCCTACATTACGTGGTTAGTATTAAATAATTTGTTTCATTGCTTAACGTGTCCTTGTTTTACACTCTACATGGGACTTGCTATCTTTGGATCAATGGCACCTAAGGCAAAGTTTGGTCGTTGATCTTTTTTCCAAGGCATTAGTGAGTTTCTCTCTCTAATCCTTCTAGTTTTTAGTTCATGACAAGAAGATATGTAGCTTTTGGTAGAATAGTTGATTTTGATTTTCTTGCTACCGAGAATTTTGCAATTAGTGAAATGTTAGTATATCAAGGTTGGGAATTATTACTCAAAACAAACCTTCCTATTTATCCTGATCTTATCAAAATTTTTATCACAATATCAGTTTTGATGATGATAGGGTATCTTCTATTGTCAAAGGTGTTAGAATCGATTTTAATGAAGATACATTAGGAGAAATTTTGAATATTCCCGTGTTTGTGAGGACATTTTTGAGGATAAAAAGCATAAAATGGAAACTATTCTTGATATTGATGATGCTTCTCATATTGATCGTATTTTTGCTAAAGACTTGAGTGTAGAAATGAGGTTATTACACAGTATTATTTCTCGGTGTCTTATCCCTAGAAGTAGCAGCTTTGATTATGTTATTGACCAAGATTTGACTATCATGTTCCATATTTTGACCCAAATTCATTTACACCTATCTAGACAAATGATTTGTGTTATGAAATAGGCAGTTAATAGACTTAGAGCAGCCCTACCCTATGGCCTTCTTCTCACCCATGTTTTTACTCATTTTGGTGTTGATGTTAGAGGTGAGAATGTTTACAACCTTAGCCATATCGATGTTTTCAATGAGCATACACTACTTTGTATGGGAGTTACTAAGGTAGATGGTCAATGAACAAGGAGCAAGGAAAAAGTACAAGACCTTCCTACACCTATCCAGGGGGAGGAATCTATTATGCCTCAGGAATTTTTTACTGAACCTTAGACTTATCCTTCTGGTTTTGTTGACCCTTCTATAAATTATTCTTATATGTTTGAAGTAAATGATCTTATGACTATTGACCCCACACCTTCCTTTGATAACAATCCTTCCATTGATGACAATCCTTCTTTTGAAAATAATCCTTCTGCTGATCCTAATCTACCTAATGATCCACCACCTGCTCAGAATCCGTTCCAACCAAATAATCCTAATTTTACCAGAATTGACCCAGTTGATATGGACACTTTGGTAAAGAGGATTTCTGATGTTGTTTCCATTGGCAGATCAGGAACCAGTTCATCTTCTTGTGCTTCTGATACATCCATTGTTCCCATATCTCTTCCATGTTTGCTTCCCTAAATGATATTAAACTGAACATATATGACTTACAGCATAATGTCAGTGTCATTAAGGGAAAAGCATTTAATTATGGTGAGATGATGGATTTTACCAAAATCTTTGTTGAGATTTTCAAGTTGAGAAATGATATGAATTTCTGTTGGATAGTGCCGGTATAGCAAGTACTAAGATTGCTACCTTTCGTGTTCGAACAGAAAAAGCTTGGTCTGCCCTTGATAGCCTTTCAAAGATTGTTTCTGATTGCAACAACATATCTCAGGTAATTCATGGTTTCGTCTCTCAGCTAACTTGCAGAAAGAATATGCTTTTCACCGACTCACCCCTCATCTGGCTTTATCTCGTCCTTCTAGACATGGTCATGGATCCTCTTCTTCTTCTCGATTTGAAGTTATTGATTGATGTTATGTTGCTTCCGGACCGATGTTTGGGCTTAATTTTGTTGTTGGCTTGTATGATTTCTACTTATTGTTAAGGACCAATACTTTCATTGGCTTGTACATTATTAATGACTGGTTTGTATGGCTGTAAGACTTTTATGACTTAATCTGCATTTTATCTTATCTAATTGATGTTGAAAACTTTATGCTTACCCTTATATTGTTATTTCTTGCTATAGTTATTCCATTCTTTAAAGCAAAGACATATAGTGAAAAATGCATATCCTTTCATCTTTTTTTTTTTTTATTGATGATAAAAAGGGGGAGAAATGAAAAGCATACATTCTAATTTGGGAGAAATGAAATGCATACATTCTGATTTCATGATTTGAAATACATTTTTTTGTTGGAGAAATGGAATGCATACAATATTTTGAAAAATAGAAATGCATATACACTATACCTATGATTTCACTTTGGAAAGAATTTGAAACATGTGCTCTACTTTTGAAAATTTCAATGTTTAAAACCAAAGAGGGAGCTATGCATTGCAACAATTGAAAATTATAGTTTATATGTTGTTGAAAATCAGAGTTTCGGCACATTACATCAGTTTTTGGCACGCATTGTCTTATGCTTCAAAATTTCAAGGAATTCTTTAATTTGAAACTATTTATCTCTTGTTGAATACTTAATGGTTTTGTTACCATCAAAAAGAAGAGATTGTTGATCTCATATTAATTTTGATAAAATACAAAATAATTAAGTATTGTACTAATATCATCTCTATCAAGATTAATCTATTTCAGGTTACTCATTATGAAAGAATACACTTGCTTCAGCCTAAGGTAAATTGTGATTCAAAATGAAAGATAATACATGTAATGTATAAATATGCTTGTAGTGATTAAATTATTTTTCAAAGAACTTTGATTCCGTAACCACTAGACGATTTTCATATGTTTTATGTTTAGATGGTTTACTTACTAAAATGACTTTCAAGTTTAATTATATTTGCATTGTCTTGAATTGGATTCAATTGTCTTACAAGTTTCTATTTAAATTCTACATTTTTTTGAAGATATTTCTAAAGTTGAATATTTGCCAAAGATATTTTTAAAGTCGATACGAATTTAAAATGCCACTTGGTTTTCTCCTTGGCACTGTCTTGGCCACAAGATCGGCTGACCGGGAGCTTGAGCCGTGCGACCAAATCTCCTTACATTTCTGTTTCACTTGTGCTGGCTCCTTTGTGCTTTGTGCTTTGTGCTTTGTGCTTTGTGCTTTAACTTTTGGAAGACCAGCCTTACTAGTTGGGCTTCTAACTTTTCTATTAGCTTACCAGGTGTTGACATTGGACTACTAATTTTAAGATGCCTTTGATTTGAATTTCCTGACACAACTTGGCTTCAAAATTGGTAGACTAGAGCTTGGGATGGTAGACTAGCTTTAAATAGCCTTCGGTTTCTCCTTGGCTTCCTCAAAATCGGGTGGCCGGGTTGCTTTGTTAGAATTCTGGATTTTGGCTTGGCACTTTTCCTAAAGATCGGTTCCTAAGATTGGGCTGCTGGTCCTTTCTCATTGTAGACCGGATTTGAGATTGGGCTATCAATTTTCATTGGCTTTCGGTTTGTTCCCTGGCCCTCTCTTGTCCAAAAAGTTAGGCTATCGGTTACATATGCTGGGCTGCTAGTTCCTCTCATTAGAAGACTGGATTTGAGGTTGGGCTGCCAACTTTTCTTGGCTTTTGGTTGTGTTCCTTGGCTCTCTTTGTCCAAAGAGTTGGACTGCCAATTTTGGGTGTTAGGCCTCCAATGGCTTCTATTAGCCTACCGGCTTCAAAAGTTGGGCTGCCAACTTTTCCCTGTGACTTTTTATGGCCTACCGGTTTTTAGCTTTGGGCTTCTAATTCATTCTCTTGGCTAGCTTGGTACTTGTGTTGGGCTTTTAATTTCTTCACTTGGGCATTCGGACTTTGAAGTTAGGCAACCAGGCTTGTCCCTTGGATGGTCGGCTCTTGAGGTAGGCTTCCAAGTGTTGCTTGCTCTCTCTTTCTCTCTCTCTCTTATTCTATCTCACAACGTTCATATAACGGCTATATTTTGTTTGAGTGTATATATAGATGAGTTGAACAGTGATTCTATGAGGAAAAAAAAGAAAAAAATATCAATGAAAAATATTAAAGTAAAAAAGAGAAATATCATTTGAAAGAGAGATTTATACTTTGTAAGCAAGGTTTATTGGAGAGTTGCATTGATTGTTTCAAAGCCACTTGAAGCACATTTATTTCTGATTCTTGACGTGGTGTTAAGGCTCCAACAACTTCTTTGAATAGCATTCAAGGCTTCCACGAAGGCTTCATTATTGTTGCAGCGCACTTAAGAAAGAAGCTATCTCGTGTTGAGCTCTTCAAGTTGCTAAGTATATCTTGTTGATTATCTGCTCATTTTTAGGAGCATATTATATAAACATTACATTTATTGTGCTCTGATTTGTGTTTAACAATTGTGAAATGGTTGAGGTAGAGGTCTATCCAGAAGTGTATTTGTAAGGCTTGTTTGTGCCCAAAAATAAGCTTGCTAGCCAGGTAGGCTAGTGGTGTTTAGTGGATTCCCAAAAGGTGTTAGGAAATATGTCCTACAACCAATCGTCTAGCTTATAGACGGTTGTAATTTATTGTACATGATTTATTTGATTAATAAAAGTTATTCTGGCAATACAATATATTTTTCATCTTCCAATAGAACTCTTATATGTTGTAGTCCTTAGAATTACATTTATTCGAGAAAGGAGGAATTATCGAGTAATTCTTAAATGGGTTCGCAACCAAATGATATGTTATTACCTAGGACAATAACGTAGTCAAGTATAGGTCGTTGTGTGCCATATATGTTGGTTTGTCCTCTTAAACCAAGAAGTGCATGATATTAGTATGGCATGTAGGTGAGTGTAGGAGTACATTCACTGAATAGTGGCTCACCTCTGTTGAGTACTCTACTATCAAGGGTATCTTACAGAAGGGCAATGGGTATAAGTATCCCTTTGACCTAAGACTATCATGGTGACTTAGTAAGCAACTCACTGTACTTAGGCGCTGGGCTATCTGGATTTCTAATTCAGTGATGGAAGATTGCTGGGTACAATCAAGTACTTGTTAAATCAGTGATGAGTCAAGATGGAATTGTCCGCTCTAAGTATTAGAGTTAATGCTTGGTTTGTGTTTCAATTTTACAAAACCTTGGTCAGGGTAATCCATATGAGGAGTCACAGGATTGTACACGTTGAAACACACTTAGATTTTTTTGAAAGTTGGCTATGAACTCTGACTTCATCTTGAGTATTTGGACAAGGGAATGAATTATACGGTAACCATAGCCTAGGTTCCTGAATATTGCTTTGCATACATTCGGTCTATTCGGACGCCGAGTACCATTGCTAGATGGTCACATCGATTGGTATAGGAAGTGTTCCTATGCTACCGACTTAGATTCGAACCTATGGAGCACGCACATAGTCAGGTGACCTGAAGACAGGCTTGACCCATGATCTAAGTGGGTCTTGGTCATATGGGTAATGCCAAGTTTGTACTAGCAATGTCTAGCTAGCACTGGGCATTAGCGATAGTACTTATGTTGAGGATGAACTTGAGTTAGCTTGTAACTTAAGTAAATTTTTGGGATTTATTCAGACCCATTATGGGATAAGACTTGAACTATAGACCAATGGTTGGTCTGACGATAGAGTAGTTTAGATCTGGTTTCAAAGTGGTTTGAATCGGATATCCAATATAGCCTCTTATCATTTATTTATGAATTTTGAAATCATAAATACTTAAAATTAAAAATTAAATAAGTCCAATGCGAATTATGGTTCGAGATCTTCGCATGGGTTCTTTCGGATTTTAATTTGGACTTCGAAGGATGAGGTCATGGACGTAGGATGCAACGTGATCCCATTGGGAGGGCGTGTGAAGAAGGATGAACGGGATGGACGGCGAGGGCCGGTGATGGAGAAGCGCATGCTCCAGGGCGTAGTTCGAAGGAGCGCATGGGAGGCACCCGTTTATACCGAGCGTATCCCTGTCTATTTTCCAACCCCTTTCGCCCAACGGCCAACACTAGAGAGGGAGGGTGCTTGCTACCTTAGTAGTAAGTTCATTTAAATTTAACGTGATTTAAATATAAGTATGATTCTCATTCCTGTACCCATATATAATAGCTAAACACAAACATGGAGAAATTAACAAAAAAATGCCTACTTTAATGTGCATCGTGAAACCGAGCAATGCAACATAATCGTCATATCAAGCTTTATTGTTATGTTAGTAGCCAACATAAATGATATTATAATGATATGACATGATATGATACATGCAAAAAATATTAATATTTGTTAATTTTTTTTTTTGATTATTTGAAAGTGAAGGATGCACGTTATCTTAATAAACTTTAAATCATGACCTTTTGATCATGATGGTTTTGTGATGCGAGAGAGTATTGGGAATAGGATGAGATGACAAAGAAGAAAGGGAAGGTAAGAGAAAAATACCAAGTAGACATGAAAAAGGAAGGCAATAGCAGGAGAGATTTTTTTGTTGAGAGTGATAATAGAGTTCTAATGGATAGATGGTTCGGATAGGGGAACAAAAAAAAAAAAAAAATAAATAAAAATGAAAAGATGATGATGCAGTATAGGATGCATTCAACAAGTATATATTGCAGTTAGTTGGACCATGTAAAGTAAATCTTCATTAAGTGCCAATAAATTTATGGATTAAGACTTTAATAAGTAAATATTTAATTTTATTTCATTCACATGCAATGAAAGAAATTTTAAAGTTTTGATTGGATTTTTCTGTAAATTTTTCATTAGCAATGGTATTGAATCTTTAATCAAAAATTTATATTTGTATGTATAATAAGTCTAGCATATTTCTTTTATTATATATTAAGCCTTATCTCTAGTATGATTTTATATCAGATTTAATATGTGAATAGAAGTTAGGAATCATATATAGTTTGTATATAAATTTTGATTATGTTGTATCACATGCATGGTTCATGTGGAGGAACAGTACTATTTGATAATTTCCTAAATATCTGCAAGTAAGTATATATATTTGGAGTTTCCTTATTAGGCGGTGTTTTGATGGTTCCTACATTACGTTGTAGTATTAAATAGTTTGTTTCATTGTTTAACGTGTCCTTCTTGTTTTACACTCTACATGGGACTTGCTATCTTTGGATCAATGGCACCTAAGGCAAAGTCTCTTTTCTGAGGCATTAGTGAGTGTTCTCTCTCTAATCCTTCTAGTTTAGTTCATGATAAGAAAATATGTAGCTTTTGGTAGAATAGTTGATTTTGATTTTCTTGCTACTGAGAATTTTGCAATTAGTGAAATGTTAGTATATCAAGGTTGGGAATTCTTACTCAAAACAAACCTTCCTATTTATCCTGATCTTATCAAAATTTTTATCACAATATCAGTTTTGATGATGATAGGGTATCTTCTATTGTCAAAGGTGTTAGAATCGATTTTAATGAAGATACATTAGGAGAAATTTTGAATATTCCCGATGTCGGTGTTTGTGAGGTCATTTTTGAGGATAAAAAGCATAAAATGGAAACTATTCTTGATATTGATGATGCTTCTCATATTGATCGTATTTTTGCTAAAGACTTGAGTGTAGAAATGAGGTTATTACACAGTATTATTTCTCGGTGTCTTATCCCTAGAAGTAGCAGCTTTGATTATGTTATTGACCAAGATTTGACTATCATGTTCCATATTTTAACCCAAATTCATTTACACCTACCTAGACAAATGATTTGTGTTTTGAAAGAGGCAGTTAATAGACTTAGAGCAGCCCTACCCTATGGCCTTCTTCTCACCCATGTTTTTACTCATTTTGGTGTTGATGTTAGAGGTGAGAATGTTTACAACCTTAGCCATATCGATGTTTTCAATGAGCATACGCTACTTCGTATGGGAGTTACTAAGGTAGATGGTCAATGGACAAGGAGCAAGGAAAAAGTACAAGACCTTCCTGCACCTATCCAGGGGGAGGAATCTATTGTGCCTCAGGAATTTTTTGCTGAACCTCAGACTTATCCTTCTGGTTTTGTTGACCCTTCTATAAATTATTCTTATATGTTTGAAGTAAATGACTTATGACTATTGACCCCACGCCTTCCTTTGATAACAATCCTTCCATTGATGACAATCCTTCTTTTGAAAATAATCCTTCTGCTGATCCTAATCTACCTAATGATCCACCACCTGCTCAGAATCCGTTCCAACCAAATAATCCTAATTTTACCAGAATTGACCCAGTTGATATGGACACTTTGGTAAAGAGGATTTCTGATGTTGTTTCCATTGGCAGATCAGGAACCAGTTCATCTCTTGTGCTTCTGATACATCCATTGTTCCCCATATCTCTTCCATGTTTGCTTCCCTAAATGATATTAAACTGAACATATATGACTTACACATAATGTCAGTGTCATTAAGGGAAAAGCATTTAATTATGGTGAGATGATGGATTTTACCAAAATCTTTGTTGAGATTTTCAAGTTGAGAAATGATATGAATTTCTGTTGGATAGTGCCGGTATAGCAAGTACTAAGATTGCTACCTTTCGTGTTCGAACAGAAAAAGCTCGGTCTGCCCTTGATAGCCTTTCAAAGATTGTTTCTGATTGCAACAACATATCTCAGGTAATTCATGGTTTCGTCTCTCAGCTAACTCTGCAGAAAGAATATGCTTTTCACCGACTCACCCCTCATCTGGCTTTATCTCGTCCTTCTAGACATGGTCATGGATCCTCTTCTTCTTCTCGATTTGAAGTTATTGATTGATGTTATGTTGCTTCTGGACCGATGTTTGGGCTTAATTTTGTTGTTGGCTTGTATGATTTCTACTTATTGTTAAGGACCAATACTTTCATTGGCTTGTACATTATTAATGACTGGTTTGTATGGCTGTAAGACTTTTATGACTTAATCTGCATTTTATCTTATCTAATTGATGTTGAAAACTTTATGCTTACCCTTATATTGTTATTTCTTGCTATAGTTATTCCATTCTTTAAAGCAAAGACATATAGTGAAAAATGCATATCCTTTCATTTTTTTTTTGATTGATGATAAAAAGGGGAGAAATGAAAAGCATACATTCTAATTTGGGAGAAATGAAATGCATACATTCTGATTTCATGATTTGAAATACATTTTTTTGTTGGAGAAATGGAATGCATACAATATTTTGAAAAATAGAAATGCATATACACTATACCTATGATTTCACTTTGGAAAGAATTTGAAACATGTGCTCTACTTTTGAAAATTTCAATGTTTTAAAACTAAAGAGGGAGCTATGATTGCATCAATTAAAAATTGTAGTTTATATGTTGTTGAAAATCAGAGTTTCGGCACATTACACCAGTTTTTGGCATGCATTGTCTTATGCTTCAAAATTCCAAGGAATTCTTTAATTTGAAACTATTTATCTCTTGTTGAATACTTAATGGTTTTGTTACCATCAAAAAGGAAGAGATTGTTGATCTCATATTAATTTTGATGAAATACAAAATAATTAAGTATTGTACTAATATCATCTCTATCAAGATTAATCTATTTCAGGTTACTCATCATGAAAGAATACACTTGCTTCAGCCTAAGGTAAATTGTGATTCAAAATGAAAGATAATACATGTAATGTATAAATATGCTTGTAGTGATTAAATTATTTTTCAAAGAACTTGGATTCCGTAACCACTAGACGATTTTCATATGTTTTATGTTTAGATGGTTTACTTACTAAAATGACTTTCAAGTTTAATTATATTTGCATTGTCTTGAATTGGATTCAATTGTCTTACAAGTTTCTATTTAAATTCTACATTTTTTTGAAGATATTTCTAAAGTTGAATATTTGCCAAAGATATTTTTAAAGTCGATACCGAATTTAAAATGCCACTTGGTTTTCTCCTTGGCACTGTCTTGGCCACAAGATCGGCTGACCGGAGCTTGAGCCGTGCGACCAAATCTCCTTACATTTCTGTTTCACTTGTGCTGGCTCCTTTGTGCTTTGTGCTTTGTGCTTTAACTTTTGGAAGACCAGCCTTACTAGTTGGGCTTCTAACTTTTCTATTAGCTTACCGGGTGTTGACATTGGACTACTAATTTTAAGATGCCTTTGATTTGAATTTCCTGACACAACTTGGCTTCAAAATTGGTAGACTAGAGCTTGGGATTGGTAGACTAGCTTTAAATAGCCTTCGTTTCTCCTTGGCTTCCTCAAAATCGGGTGGCCGGGTTGCTTTGTTAGAATTCTGGATTTTGGCTTGGCACTTTCCTAAAAGACCGGTTCCTAAGATTGGGCTGCTGGTCCTTTCTCATTGTAGACCGGATTTGAGATTGGGCTGCCAATTTTCATTGGCTTTCGGTTTGTTCCCTGGCCCTCTCTTGTCCAAAAAGTTAGGCTATCGGTTACATATGCTGGGCTGCTAGTTCCTCTCATTAGAAGACTGGATTTGAGGTTGGGCTGCCAACTTTTCTTGGCTTTTGGTTGTGTTCCTTGGCTCTCTCTTGTCCAAAGAGTTGGACTGCCAATTTTGGGTGTTAGGCCTCCAATGGCTTCTATTAGCCTACCGGCTTCAAAAGTTGGGCTGCCAACTTTTCCCTGTGACTTTTTATGGCCTACCGGTTTTTAGCTTTGGGCTTCTAATTCATTCTCTTGGCTAGCTTGGTACTTGTGTTGGGCTTTTAATTTCTTCACTTGGGCATTCGGACTTTGAAGTTAGGCAACCAGGCTTGTCCCTTGGATGGTCGGCTATTGAGGTAGGCTTCCAAGTGTTGCTTGCTCTCTCTTTCTCTCTCTCTCTTATTCTATCTCACAACGTTCATATAACGGCTATATTTTGTTTGAGTGTATATATAGATGAGTTGAACAGTGATTCTATGAGGAAAAAAAAGAAAAAAATATCAATGAAAAATATTAAAGTAAAAAAGAGAAATATCATTTGAAAGAGAGATTTATACTTTGTAAGCAAGGTTTATTGGAGAGTTGCATTGATTGTTTCAAAGCCACTTGAAGCACATTTATTTCTGATTCTTGACGTGGTGTTAAGGCTCCAACAACTTCTTTGAATAGCATTCAAGGCTTCCACGAAGGTTCATTATTGTTGCAGCGCACTTAAAGAAAGAAGCTATCTCGTGTTGAGCTCTTCAAGTTGCTAAGTATATCTTGTTGATTATCTGCTCATTTTTAGGAGCATATTGTATAAACATTACATTTATTGTGCTCTGATTTGTGTTTAACAATTGTGAAATGGTTGAGGTAGAGGTCTATCCAGAAGTGTATTTGTAAGGCTTGTTTGTGCCCAAAAATAAGCTTGCTAGCCAGGTAGGCTAGTGGTGTTTAGTGGATTCCCAAAAGGTGTTAGGAAATATGTCCTACAGCCAATCGTCTAGCTTATAGACGGTTGTAATTTATTGTACATGATTTATTTGATTAATAAAAGTTATTCTGGCAATACAACATATTTTTCATCTTCCAATAGAACTCTTATATTGTAGTCCTTAGAATTACATTTATTCGAGAAAGGAGGAATTATCGAGTAATTCTTAAATGGGTTCGCAACCAAATGATATGTTATTACCTAGGACAATAACGTAGTCAAGTATAGGTCGTTGTGTGCCATATATGTTGGTTTGTCCTCTTAAACCAAGAAGTGCATGATATTAGTATGGCATGTAGGTGAGTGTAGGAGTACATTCACTGAATAGTGGCTCACCTCTGTTGAGTACTCTACTATCAAGGGTATCTTACAGAAGGGCAATGGGTATAAGTATCCCTTTGACCTAAGACTATCATGGTGACTTAGTAAGCAACTCACTGTACTTAGGCGCTGGGCTATCTGGATTTCTAATTCAGTGATGGAAGATTGCTGGGTACAATCAAGTACTTGTTAAATCAGTGATGAGTCAAGATGGAATTGTCCGCTCTAAGTATTAGAGTTAATGCTCGGTTTGTGTTTCAATTTTACAAAACCTTGGTCAGGGTAATCCATATGAGGAGTCACAGGATTGTACACGTTGAAACACACTTAGATGTTTTTTGAAAGTTGGCTATGAACTCTGACTTCATCTTGAGTATTTGGACAAGGGAATGAATTATACGGTAACCATAGCCTAGGTTCCTGAATATTGCTTTGCATACATTCGGTCTATTCGGACGCCGAGTACCATTGCTAGATGGTCACATCGATTGGTATAGGAAGTGTTCCTATGCTACCGACTTAGATTCGAACCTATGGAGCACGCACATAGTCAGGTGACCTGAAGACAGGCTTGACCCATGATCTAAGTGGGTCTTGGTCATATGGGTAATACCAAGTTTGTACTAGCAATGTCTAGCTAGCACTGGGCATTAGCGATAGTACTTATGCTGAGGATGAACTTGAGTTAGCTTGTAACTTAAGTAAATTTTTGGGATTTATTTATACCATTATGGGATAAGACTTGAACTATAGACCAATGGTTGGTCTGACGATAGAGTAGTTTAGATCTGGTTTCAAAGTGGTTTGAATTGAATATCAATATAGCCTCTGATCATTTATTTATGAATTTTAAAATCATAAATAACTTTAAATTAAAAATTAAATAAGTCCAATGCGAAGTATGGTTCGAGATCTTCGCATGGGTTCTTTCGGATTTTAATTTGGACTTCGAAGGATGAGGTCATGGACGTAGGATGCAGCGTGATCCCATTGGGAGGGCGTGTGAAGAAGGATGAACGGGATGGACGGCGAGGGCCGGGTGATGGAGAAGCGCATGCTCCAGGGCGTAGTTCGAAGGAGCGCATGGGAGGCACCCGTTTATACCGAGCGTATCCCTGTCTATTTTCCAACCCCTTTCGCCCAACGGCCAACACTAGATAGAGAGAGGGTGCTTGCTGCCTTAGTAGTAAGTTCATTTAAATTTAACGTGATTTAAATATAAGTATGATTCTCATTCCTGTACCCATATATAATGGCTAACACAAACATGGAGAAATTAAGAAAAAAATGCCTACTTTAATGTGCATCGTGAAACCGAGCAATGCAACATAATCGTCATATCAAGCTTTATTGTTATGTTAGTAGCCAACATAAATGATATTATAATGATATGACATGATGATATATGCAAAAATATTAATATTTGTTAATTTTTTTTTGATTATTTGTAAGTGAAGGATGCACGTTATCTTAATAAACTTTAAATCATGACCTTTTGATCATGATGGTTTTGTGATGCGAGAGAGTATTGGGAATAGGATGAGATGACAAAGAAGAAAGGGAAGGTAAGAGAAAAATACCAAGTAGACATGAAAAAGGAAGGCAATAGCAGGAGAGATTTATTTGTTGAGAGTGGATAATAGAGTTCTAATGGATAGATGGTTCGGATAGGGGAACAAAAAAAAGAAAAATAAAAATAAAAAAATAAAAATGAAAAGATGATGATGCAGTATAGGATGCATTCAACAGGTATATATTGCAGTTAGTTGGACCATGTAAAGTAAATCTTCATTAAGTGCCAATAAATTTATGGATTAAGACTTTAATAAGTAAATATTTAATTTTATTTCATTCACATGCAATGAAAGAAATTTTAAAGTTTTGATTGGATTTTTCTGTAAATTTTTCATTAGCAATGGTATTGAATCTTTAATCAAAAATTTATATTTGTATGTATAATAAGTCTAGCATATTTCTTTTATTATATATTAAGCCTTATCTCTAGTATGATTTTATATCAGATTTAATATGTGAATAGAAGTTAGGAATCATATATAGTCTGTATATAAATTTTGATTATGTTGTATCACATGCATGGTTGCATGTGGAGGAACAGTACTATTTGATAATTTCCTAAATATCTGCAAGTAAGTATATATATTTGGAGTTTCCTTATTAGGCGGTGTTTTGATGGTTCCTACATTACGTTGTAGTATTAAATAATTTGTTTCATTGTTTAACGTGTCCTTCTTGTTTTACACTCTACATGGGACTTGCTATCTTTGGATCAATGGCACCTAAGGCAAAGTCTCTTTTCTGAGGCATTAGTGAGTGTTCTCTCTCTAATCCTTCTAGTTTAGTTCATGATAAGAAAATATGTAGCTTTTGGTAGAATAGTTGATTTTGATTTTCTTGCTACTGAGAATTTTGCAATTAGTGAAATGTTAGTATATCAAGGTTGGGAATTCTTACTCAAAACAAACCTTCCTATTTATCCTGATCTTATCAAAATTTTGCCACAATATCAGTTTTGATGATGATAGGGTATCTTCTATTGTCAAAGGTGTTAGAATCGATTTTAATGAAGATACATTAGGAGAAATTTTGAATATTCCCGATGTCGGTGTTTGTGAGGACATTTTTGAGGATAAAAAGCATAAAATGGAAACTATTCTTGATATTGATGATGCTTCTCATATTGATCGTATTTTTGCTAAAGACTTGAGTGCAGAAATGAGGTTACTACACAGTATTATTTCTCGATGTCTTACCTCTAGAAGTAGCAGCTTTGATTATGTTATTGACCAAGATTTGACTATCATGTTCCATATTTTGACCCAAATTCATTTACACCTACCTAGACAAATGATTTGTGTTTGAAAGAGGCCGTTAATAGACTTAGAGCAGCCCTACCCTATGGCCTTCTTCTCACCCATGTTTTTACTCATTTTGGTGTTGATGTTAGAGGTGAGAATGTTTACAACCTTAGCCATATCGATGTTTTCAATGAGCATACGCTACTTCGTATGGAGTTACTAAGGTAGATGGTCAATGGACAAGGAGCAAGGAAAAAGTACAAGACCTTCTTGCACCTATCCAGGGGGGGAATCTATTGTGCCTTAGGAATTTTTTGCTGAACCTCAGACTTATCCTTCTGGTTTTGTTGACCCTTCTATAAATTATTCTTATATGTTTGAAGTAAATGATCTTATGACTATTGACCCCACACCTTCCTTTGATAACAATCCTTCCATTGATGACAATCCTTCTTTTGAAAATAATCCTTCTACTGATCCTAATCTACCTAATGATCCACCACCTGCTCAGAATCCGTTCCAACCAAATAATCCTAATTTTACCAGAATTGACCCAATTGATATGGACACTTTGGTAAAGAGGATTTCTGATATTGTTTCCATTGGCAGATCAGGAACCAGTTCATCTTCTTGTGCTTCTGATACATCCATTGTTCCCCATATCTTTCCATGTTTGCTTCCCTAAATGATATTAAACTGAACATATATGACTTACAACATAATGTCAGTGTCATTAAGGGAAAAGCATTTAATTATGGTGAGATGATGGATTTTACCAAAATCTTTGTTGAGATTTTCAAGTTGAGAAATGATATGAATTTCCTGTTGGATAGTGCCGGTATAGCAAGTACTAAGATTGCTACCTTTTGTGTTCGAACAAAAAAGCTCAGTATGCCCTTGATAGCCTTTCAAAGATTGTTTCTGATTGCAACAACATATCTCAGGTAATTCATGGTTTCGTCTCTCAGCTAACTCTGCAGAAAGAATATGCTTTTCACCGACTCACCCCTCATCTGGCTTTATCTCGTCCTTCTATACATGGTCGTGGATCCTCTTCTTCTTCTTGATTTGAAGTTATTGATTGATGTTATGTTGCTTCTGGACCGATGTTTAGGCTTAATTTTGTTGTTGGCTTGTATGATTTCTACTTATTGTTAAGGACCAATACTTTCATTGGCTTGTACATTATTAATGACTGGTTTGTATGGCTGTAAGACTTTTATGACTTAATCTGCATTTTATCTTATCTAATTGATGTTGAAAACTTTATGCTTACCCTTATATTGTTATTTCTTGCTATAGTTATTCCATTCTTTAAAGCAAAGACATATAGTGAAAAATGCATATCCTTTCATCTTTTTTTTTATTGATGATAAAAAGGGGGAGAAATGAAAAGCATACATTCTAATTTGGGAGAAATGAAATGCATACATTCTGATATCATGATTTGAAATACATTTTTTTGTTGGAGAAATGGAATGCATACAATATTTTGAAAAATAGAAATGCATATACACTATACCTATGATTTCACTTTGGAAAGAATTTGAAACATGTACTCTACTTTTGAAAATTTCAATGTTTTAAAACCAAAGGGGGAGCTATGCATTGCATCAATTGAAAATTATAGTTTATATGTTGTTGAAAATCAGAGTTTTGGCACATTACACCAGTTTTTGGCATGCATTGTCTTATGCTTCAACATTCCAAGGAATGCTTTAATTTGAAACTATTTATCTCTTGTTGAATACTTAATGGTTTTGTTACCATAAAAAAAGGAAGAGTTTGTAGATCTCATATTAATTTTGATGAAACACAAAATAATTAAGTATTGTACTAATATCATCTCTATCAAGATTAATCTATTTCAGGTTACTCATCATGAAAGAATACACTTGCTTCCGCCTAAGGTAAATTGTGATTCAAAATGAAAGATAATACAGGTAATGTATAAATATGCTTGTAGTGATTAAATTATTTTCAAAGAACTTGGATTCCGTAACCACTAGACGATTTTCATATGTTTTATGTTTAGATGGTTTACATACTAAAATGACTTTCAAGTTTAATTATATTTGCATTGTCTTGAATTGGATTCCATTGTCTTACAAGTTTCTATTTAAATTCTACATCGTTTTGAAGATATTTCTAAAGTTGAATATTTGCCAAAGATATTTTTAAAGTCGATACCGAATTTAAAATGCCACTTGGTTTTCTCCTTGGCACTGTCTTGGCCTCAAGATCGGCTGACCGGGAGCTTGAGCCGTGCGACCAAATCTCCTTACATTTCTGTTTCACTTGTGCTGGCTCCTTTATGCTTTGTGCTTTGTGCTTTAACTTTTGGAAGACCAGCCTTGCTAGTTGGGCTTCTAACTTTTCTATTAGCTTACCAGATGTTGACATTGGACTACTAATTTTAAGATGCCTTTGATTTGAATTTCCTGACACAACTTGGCTTCAAAATTGGTAGACTAGAGCTTGGGATTGGTAGACTAGCTTTAAATAGCCTTCGGTTTCTCACTGGCTTCCTCAAAATGGGTGACCGGGTTGCTTTGTTAGAATTCTGGATTTTGGCTTGACACTTTTCCTAGAAGATTGGTTCCTAAGATTGGGCTGCTGGTCCTTTCTCATGGTAGACCGGATTTGAGATTGGGCTGCCAATTTTCATTGGCTTTCGGTTTGTTCCCTAGCCCTCTCTTGTCCAAAAATTTAGGCTATCGGTTACATATGCTGGGCTGCTAGTTCTTCTCATTAGAAGACCGGATTTGAGGTTGGGCTGCCAACTTTTCTTGGCTTTTGGTTGTGTTCCTTGGTTCTCTCTTGTCCAAAGAGTTGGACTGCTGATTTTGGGTGTTAGGCCTCCAATGGCTTCTATTAGTCTACCGGCTTCAAAAGTTGGGCTGCCAACTTTTCCTTGGTGACTTTTTATGGCCTATCGGTTTTTAGCTTTGGGCTTCTAATTCATTCTCTTGGCTAGCTTGGTACTTGTGTTGGGCTTCTAATTTCTTCACTTGGGCATTCGGACTTTGAAGTTAGGCAACCAGGCTTGTGCCTTGGATGGTGGGCTCCTGAGGTAGGCTTTCAAGTGTTGCTTGCTCTCTCTTTCTCTCTCTCTATTCTATCTCACAACGTTCATATAACGGCTATATTTTGTTTGAGTGTATATATACATGAGTTGAACAAAGATTCTATGAGGAAAAAAAAAAGAAAAAAAATATCAGTGAAAAATATTAAAGTAAAAAAGAGAAATATCATTTGAAAGAGAGATTTATACTTTGTAAGCAAGGTTTATTGGAGAGTTGCATTGATTGTTTCAAAGCCACTTGAAGCACATTTATTGCTGATTCTTGACGTGGTGTTAAGGCTCCAACAACTTCTTTGAATAGCATTCAAGGCTTCCACGAAGGCTTCATAATTGTTGCAGCACACTTAAAGAAAGAAGCTATTTCGTGTTGAGCTCTTCAAGTTGCTAAGTATATCTTGTTGATTATCTGCTCATTTTTAGGAGCATATTGTATAAACATTACATTTATTGTGCTCTAATTTGTGTTTAACAATTATGAAATGGTTGAGGGTAGAGGTCTATCCAGAAGTGTATTTGTAAGGCTTGTTTGTGCCCCAAAATAAGCTTGCTAGCCACGTAGGCTAGTGGTGTTTAGTGGATTCCCAAAAGGTGTTAGGAAATATGTCCTACAACCAATCGTCTAGCTTATAGACGGTTGTAATTTATTGTACATAATTTATTTGATTAATAAAAGTTATTCTAGCAATACAACATATTTTTCATCTTTTAATAGAACTCTTATATGTTGTAGTCCTTAGAATTATATTTATTCGAGAAAGGAGGAATTGTCGAGTAATTCTTAAATGGGTTCGCAACCAAATGATATGTTATTACCTAGGACAATAACGTAGTCAAGTATAGGTCGTTGTGTGCCATATATGTTGGTTTGTCCTCTTAAACCAAAGAGTGCATGATATTAGTATGGCATGTAGGTGAGTGTAGGAGTACATTCACTGAATAGTGGTTCACCTCTGTTGAGTACTCTACTGTCAAGGGTATCTTACAGAAGGGTAATGGGTATAAGTATCCCTTTGACCTAAGACTATCATGGTGATTTAGTAAGCAACTCACTATACTTAGGCACTGGGCTATCTGGATTTCTAATTCAGTGATGGAAGATTGCTGGGTACAATCAAGTACTTGTTAAATCAGTGATGAGTCAAGATGGAATTGTTCGCTCTAAGTATTAGAGTTAATGCTCGGTTTGTGTTTCAATTTTACAAAACCTTGGCCAGGGTAATCCATATGAGGAGTCACAGGATTGTACACGTTGAAACACACTTAGATGTTTTTTGAAAGTTGACAGTGAACTCTGAATTCATCTTGAGTATTTGGACAAGGAAATGAATTATACGGTAACCATAGCCTAGGTTCCTGAATATTGCTTTGCATACATTCGGTCTATTCGGACGTCGAGTACCATTGCTAGATGGTCACATTGATTGGTATAGGAAGTGTTCCTATACTACCGACTTAGATTCGAACCTATGGAGTCATGCACATAGTCAGGTGACCTAAAGACAGCTTGACCCATGATCTAAGTGGGTCTTGGTCATATGGGTAATACAAGTTTGTACTAGCAATGTCTAGCTAGCACTGGGCATTAGCGGTAGTACTTATGCTAAGGATGAATTTGAGTTAGCTTGTAACTTAAGTGAATTTTTGGGATTTATTCATACCCATTATGGGATAAGACTTGAACTATAGACCAATGGTTGGTCTGACGATAGAGTAGTTTAGATCTGGTTTCAAAGTGGTTTGAATCGGATATTCAATATAGCCTTGATAATTTATTTATGAATTTTGAAATCATAAATTACTTTAAATTAAAAATTAAATAAGTCCAATGCGAAGTATGGTTCGAGATCTTCGCATGGGTTCTTTCGAATTTTAATTTGGACTTCAAACAGATTTAATCTGATTATTTCCATATTTATAGATATTTTGAATATTTTTATATTATTGTTGTGGGCACCACGAGAGTTTAAACTTTAAAAAATTTAAGATTCTGCCATTTCATGTAAATTATGATTATGCCATTTTGCTTAAATTGATTTTTCATTGAGATGGCGTGAATTTATAATTTCGTATAAATTATGATTTTACCATTTCGATGATATGAATTTAAAAATTTTATTTAAAATACGAACTTACTATTGAGATGATGTGAATCTGTAAATTTGTTTTATAAAATTTTCTTTACGCATTGATAACACGTGAATGTCCATAACCCATCCGCTTTCAAAAATCAGATATTATCGTATCTGTAAAACAAATTCAAAAAGGTTGTTTTAGATTGTTTTACGATGGGTTTATTTAAGAAACCTTTCTTGGATGATCACAGTAGCAGAAAGAAAAGTTCAAATATCAGATAAGTCCAAGAAGAGAGGGTCTATTCTCTTAGAGAAGAATTCTCAATCTCTTATGTTTCTACATCCCTGTCTCAAGGTTTCCTGGCGTGCGTACGAAATAGTAGAGTGGCAGGTACGACTCTCGCAAGGCACCAAGAGGGAGCTATTCACAGGAGATTAGATTTGCATCCAGTTTTGCATCAGGTACGCAAGTTGAAAGGTATAAAATTTAATTTTAAAATTTTGCATGCTTTTAATTACAGATATACATGACGTATTTTATAAATTTAATTAGATTAAATTTAAATAAATATATACATACAAATAAACCTGATATCTTGGGGCATCCTAAAATCAATTTTTTCCTTCAAATGTTCTTGGGGTATGGATGTAGGTGCCGAGTTTTGTGCCAAACCATATTAAATATTGGTGTGTTTGATTGTGTTATCTTCTTATGGTTGTTTGCATATTAGCCTCACATCAATACACATTATTTATTTGTGAAAGAAAATATAAGAGCACATACTTGCTAGTTAATTAATTTTTAAAAATTCAATTCACCCCCCTTTTGGGTTGCTACATCTGGGCAACAAGGATAAATTATACCATTGTCAAGGAGTTTGATGATCTCTTTTCTTACTACTTCTTTCATGGCTGGGTTAAGTCTTCTTTGGGGTTCTCTTATAGGCTTGGCTTCTTTCCTTAAGTGAATCTTATGTTGAACGTTTGAGGGGCTAATCCCTTTTATGTCAGCCATGGTCCATCCTAATGCTTCATTATTTTCTCCAAGGACATTCAGTAGTTCCCCTTCTTATGAGGAGTCTAGGTCAAGCTCTTCGTCACTAAGGTCAATTGGATCATAAACAGTATCCTGAACATAATTTAAGTCACTCGTTTGACTTATAATGGTAAGATTGAAAATATTAAGATCAATCGACATATTCCCAAAGGAAAGTTTATTAATCTATTTTGATAATTAATTAGGGCATTAGCTGTAGAAAAATGATCTACCTAAAATCATTGGAATGTGGCTTTTTGGGTTTGTCACTGGCTCAGTTTCTAAAATCACAAAGTTTACCGATAGATAAAGTCACTAACTTTGATCAACACATCCTTTATTATTCCCCTGGGTACTTTCAAAGAGTGATCTGCTAGTTGTAGGGTCATTTCCGTAGGCTTTAGTTCTCCCAACCCTAGTCGCTCATATATAGAATTTGGTAATATATTAATACTCGCCCCTAAGTCTAATAGAGCCCTGTTTATGAGGGTGTTTCCCATAATGCATAAAATAGTAGGTGACCCTAAATCTTTATATTTTACTAGCATATGGTTTGACAGGTAAGAGCTCACACTGGCTGCCAAAAGGGCTCTTTTGGGCATATTGATGGTCTTCTTTTTCGTACATAGATCCTTAAGAAATTTAGCATAGGCTGGGACCTGTTGGATCACGTCCAGTAAGGGGATGTTCACTTTAACTTGCTTAAAGACCTTCAAAATCTTATCGAATTGGGCTGAATTTTGGTTGGGCTTAGGTTTATTTGGGAATGGTGCTACAATCCTGATTTTTGGTTCATCTCCTTCTGGCATGGGCTCAGCTGGTGGGTTGGCATTACAACAGACTTTGATGCCTTAAGTATTTCTGGCTGACCCAACTCAATAAGTTGTTTAAGTGGTAGGGCTTCTAATTCTTCTTCTTCATATGTGCCTATTTGGTTATCTATTTGTTTTTCAGATCTTAATGTATGAATGACACTTAGTTGGTTAATTTGGGCTCCTTGTTTTGATCCTTGGATGTTTAGGTTCCTAGGGTTAGCTTTGGGCTGACTCGTTAGTTTACACCGTTCTCTTTCACTTATGGTTGTGGCTAATTGACCTACCTGCATCTCCAAACGAGTTAGGGCCTGAGTATTAGTGGATAGCTGTTGCCCTGTGTTTTGCATAAAGTTTTTTAGGGTAGCGTTGGTGCTATTTATCATGGCATAGGTGTCAGCTTGGGATTTAACTAGGGTTTCTATGGCTTTGTCTAGGGAACTATACCTCTTTTCATTCTCATTGACTGGTGGGTTATTTTCTATAAAATTGGGTCTTGGGTTAGGTTGGTTGAAGTTAGAACCACCTACACTAGGACCTTGTGTCCAGGCAAAGTTTGGATGGTTCTCCATCCTGGGTTGTAGGTTGGTGCATAGTGATTGTTGGTTGTTCTTTGATAGGTTGCATTCACCTGTGCATAACTGTTTTCAGTTTGGATCATAAAGTGGGGGCACTCTTTTACTATATGTCTGGCTCATTACATCTAGTGCAGACAGGTGCAGCAACTTGGTTTACATGATTTATCGGGGCCTATCCCTTAAGTTCCAAGGCTTCTATCCTATAAATCAGAGATGATATCTTAGCTTCTTCAGCTATAGATAGAGAGAATTGGTGCATACCACCTCTTGATGGTGTGGGTTCAGATTTCTTAGTTTCATCCCATTGTAGGCTTTTTTTACTAAATCTTCTAGAAATAGTCAGGCTTCATTGGGTGGTTTCTGCATAAAGTCGCCCTGACACATTAACTTGAGCATGGTTCTGGAGTTTAGGTTTAGACCTTTATAGAAGGTTTGACATAACCTCCATGCCTTTGAATCTTCAAAGTCAGATACTAACTAGCAACTAGCCAGATAAGGGTAAGGTCAGTGGGGATCACCCATTGCTTTCCTTAGACACCAAATTTATTGGCCAGGTCAAACAACGGAACCAATTAAAGAACTACTTTCCTTAAGGGATGCATCATTCTTGAACCCCTTTCTTAGACACTAGTGAACTAATTAATACTAAGCTAGTCCAACTCTTAGGATCCCTTATCCTAGTGAGCTTGAAAGTCCTTAAGGGCCACCATCTAATTAATTTTAAATTAATGGCTTAGGGTTATGCAGTATGCAGGACAGTGGTTTGTGGACTAAGGAAGGATAATGAAATCCTCACCTTATGTTATTTAGGAGTTGCACCCTTAAAGTATTTTATGAAAATGCAATGCAAGTCAAACAAGGTGTCTAAATAAGTTAGGAAGTTTTTAAAGTTTATTATTTGTTTTCTTAAATTAATTATGTTTTATGGAAAGTGTCTTAGGATTTTCTTTAAGGTTCTTTGAGGTAAGTTAATTAAAAAGAAAAAGTTAATTAGGTAACTAAAACCAAGCAATAAACTAAAAAGAGCAATAACTATTCAAAAAAAAATTTACTCTATATATATATATATATATATATATAAGCATGAATAATAATGAAACAGTAAGAGAGAATAAAAAAATTAAAAATAAGAATAAAATTAAGAAAAAATTTATGAATTTTATTTTTTTTTATTTTTTTCTGTGAACTAATTGTGCTTGGATCCCGACAACGGTGCCAAAATTTGATCACTATCATTGGCGGTCAAAAATAAAACCTACTCATTACTATAACTAGTAGTGAATCGGGATCGTATCTTGGGGATAAAAGGGTAATTATTTCAAAAAAAAAAAAAATTATCTATAGAGGATTATTTAGAATAGTGGTTATTAAAAGATAACAACTAATTAATTAACAAAATCCAGACAGCAGAAGAAGCAACTCGGAAATCTGAATCCACCATACAAACATGTTTTATCTTCTTTTCTTTATGTTGCAATAGCAATAATTTTTGTAAATTCAAGGTTAGAATAAAATATCTCTTGTCAGGCAGGCCGTATCAGAAAATCATGACACATTCGCTTAGAGTATAAACTATCTAATTATTTACAAAGTTAGGGTTTAAACTACCATACTATGATCTATCTCTCTTAGGCATGTATGTATCCTGAGATCACAGCATGTTAATAGAGGGTATAGGCCATGTATGCCAGATCAAAACCTCGTTTAGAAAAATAACTCAAAAGATATATGAAAGAAGAACATGATTTTTATTGCATAGAAATTAAGACAAAAGAATGATAGAACTTAATTATAGGTTTCATCATCATCCCAAGTTGAAGGAATCTAGCACGCATTGCTGCCGCAGCATCCCCTTCATAATTTTTTTCATCCAGGCCTAAATATAATGATCTAAATAAAAGAAAAATAAAAAGAACTTTGTAGAAAAACTTCTCCCTTCATACATGAGGTCCTCCTTTTATAGAGCTTGTCTAGGGCTTCTTCTAGTCAAAGTTGGAGTCAATCGGGTTTAAGATCGTTCAGATATCGTGAAAAAATTTCTCAGCCATCCGTTCTATATCACCTGCCTTAGTTTGCATCGAGAATCATGCAAAATCATCCCTTCCTTTTCGGGCAAAAGAGTCTTGATTTAAATGTTGTTTGCATCGTTGAACTCCAAACATCGAGCTCTTTCTATAGGCTTCTTTTCTATAAACATCTATAAAAAGTATCTATTCTTAATAATTTAAAATAATTAATATTTATTTTAATAATTAAATTTGGATAATAAATAAACTTATCACTATTCGATCTATTTGCAGCCTTATTGGAAGAAGGATGGGCAATATTTATGAAGTGGGCCAGTTGTTGCCTTATTATCCTAGAGTTTGTAACAGAGTTAAAGATGGTTTGCATAAGGCACCCATATGCAATATTTGTTTATCATACCAGAATTGAGTAGATTGTTTAAAGTGAATATTTTCATACAGAACTTTAAATAAATTGATTGGTATTTCAAATTTTGATGTTTCAAGTGCAATAAACTATTTCTGAGAATCTCATTTGTCATCAATTTTAAGAATAAAAGGTCAATGGGGGTAGAGATCTTTGATTTATAGAAATCTTTGATTTTGAGGAAAAAAAGGATTACCATGAAAATATAATCCCTCCCAATCCAATTAGCTCCTTCGTAGACATCCTCTTGAGACTGGTTGAAACTCATCAATGTCCTTTTCAACATATGACATCTTAAAAAACATTAATATGATAATTGAATGAGTCAAAAATATGGCATTTTACATATAACACCATGACTAACGTTGACATCCCAACTAGATAAAACCGCATGAATTTGAGCTAGTGCCGGCACATGAGGAGCGGAAACTAGTCGAACTTAAGGCTGTGTTCGATATGGTGGATAAGGGGGATATCCCCTATATATCGCTCTTATTCCTAAATGCTATAGCTACAGGGGATAGTGCTGAAAAAGTTTAACCAGAGGGGATAACCCATGGTTAAGTTTAACCATGGGTTATCCCCTAAACTTATTCCCTAGGGAATCCAGGAATAACTAAAGTTATCCCTTGATGGTAGAGTGGTAATTTTAAAAAGATGCTTATTTCCTCAGCTATCTCTGGATAAATACTATCCTGTACATTTATCCAAGGATAGCCAAAAAACTATCAAACACAGCCTAAGCTTCACATTGGCTTTGCTATTCACATCGGAGTGCGAACCTCGACAAACAGATGGATCCGGATTTGGATCGAAAGGTACCCGGAGCCGACCCGATCCGACCAACCTTTAATTGTGGGTCCCTTCTCGCACGTTACAAGTTCTCTCTCGCTTGCTCCTCTCCCAAAGGCCAAGGAAGCGAGGCGGAAAGGAGGAGAAGGGAAGAAAGAAGGTAAGAAGTAGCGGCAGAGGAGGAGGGGAAGAATGCCGGAGCTCCCGGAGGTGGAGGCGGCGCGGAGGGAGATAGAAGAGAACTGCGTGGGGAAAAATATCACCATATGCTATGTGGCGGACGATCCCAAGGTCATCGACGGTGTCTCCCCCTCCCATCTCCAGTCCTCCCTCGCCGGCAGGACCATACTCGCCGCCCTCCACAAGGGAAAGAACCTCTAGCTCCGCCTCGATTCCCTGCCTTTCCCCACCTTCTAGTTCGGTCAGTAGTCATTATCAAAATCCCACCTTTCTCTCGTTTTATGCATTTTTATTTCATCTCCTGATGTTTTAGGGATGGCCGGGGCCATCTATATCAAGGGCGTAGCGGTGACGAAGCACAAGAGGTGGTCTATTTACTCTCTTCGGTGTTTATTATCCACACAAGTGTTGGAATTAGATTCAAACCTTTGGTGAAGACCATCACCATAAAACCCAAGAATCATCCATGTTAAATCATCAAGAATCCATAAACATAAACGGGAGTGTACCTAAATCCATATTGCTTGATTGCTCTCCAGAGTCCTGCAGTTGGCCTTCCATATCAACACGTACTCCCAGAGAGCCCTTTAGAATTTTCTCTAGGCTATTCTTTCTGATGATGGGATTCAGAAAAGAAGGTCGTGCGTGCGATACAGGGACCATAACCGCTATATATAGATAATTTATCATTATCTTTTGGTATTTCTATTTTAGCCCATCATAAAAATAGAAATAACCCCTTAGGTCTCTACACATTAAAGGGCCACACCTAATCAGATACATTAAAGCCCAAATCACTGAAATCTTAGATGATCACTTTTAATTGGGCTAACCTTATTTGACAGTCCGCAACACATAATTATTTCATATATAAGCCCAATGTTGGATGAAAAATTCAAAAATCTCCCACTGGGCTATATGTGTAACCTTATAATTATGTTGCAAAAATAACCAAATGAGCTCAATTTTACTGTCATTACTGAAATGTATCTATAACCAATCCGGTCCATCAATCATACCAACATAGGATCAAAGCGGCCTTTGTTATATCTATCATAACTCGACCCATCAATGGTCATATATGTTGACACAACTGAATGACATGGATCATGATGTGGATATGTAGCATGAAAATTACATGTAATGTGATCTTAACATGCTTATTTCCAACTGGTCCTTCTTAAACTTGAGTGAGATCAAAACTTTAACATAATTGTACAGAGTGTACTGAACTGAATGAAATACTTTAGTGTACTGAACTGAATGAAATACTTTATTTCTGATCAAAAAATATCCAAACACATAAGTGTGTACAAACCAAACATAAAGCATAAAATAGAAGCAATACAAACTCCAACTGAATCTAAGCATCGTCATGCTCTATAATGCCCATGTGAGCAGTATGCTCATGAAAGACCTTGGGACACCCTTTGCAAGGGGATCTGCAACCATGGAGTTTGTCCCTATATGCTCTATAGAAATTTGACCACTCTGTACTCTTTCTTTACAACCAGGAACTTGATGTCAATATGCTTTGACTTGATTGAGCTCCTATTGTTGTTGGAATATAATATGGCTGACTTGTTGTCACAAAATAACTTTAGTGGTCTTTCAATTCCTTCCAATATGCGCAGCCCAGTGACAAAATTTTTTAGCCATATATCATGATTGGATGCTTCATAACATGCTATAAATTATGCTGCCATGGTAGAAGAAGCTATGAGGGTCTCTTTTATACTTCTCCAAGAAATAGCCCCACCACCTAACAGATATACATAGCCCGAAGTGGATCTTTTACTATCTTGGCATCCCGCAAAGTCGGAGTCAGAATACCCAATGATCTCAAAATGATTGATCTCCTATATGTGAGCATGTAATCTTTTGTTCTTTTTAGATATCTCATAACCCTTTTGGCTGCTTTCGAGTGATCCATATATGGGTTGCTTAAATATCTGCCTAACACTCCAACAATGTACGCAATATCCGAACGAGTACAAACTTGAGCATACATTAGACTCCCTACAACTGAAGCATAAGGAATCTTTTGCATCTCTTCAACTTCAAGGTTTCCTTTTGGGCACTGATTAATACTGAATTTATCTCCTTTAGGGGTATCACCTGGTTTGCAATTTTGCATGCCAAATCTCTTAAGTACTTTATCGATATAGCTCCTTTGCATGCCAAATCTCTTAAGTCCAAGGATACCCTGAGAACGATCTCGATGTATCTGGATTCCCAATACAAAGGAGGCATCACCAAGATCTTTCATTTGAAAATTGCTTGATAGAAATCTCTTGGTTTCGTGCAACATGCCTATATCATTTGTGGCAAGCAAAATGTCATCCACATACAAAACCAGAAAAATGTATTTAGTCCCACTGAACTTGTGATACACACAATCATCAACTGCATTCACTCCAAAATTAAATGAGAGAATTACTTGATGAAATTTGTGGTACCATTCTAGAAGCTTGCTTTAACCCATAAATGGATTTTGTCAATTTGCAAACCATTTTCTTTGAGTCTTCTGACACAAAGTTTTCTGGCTGCACTATATAAATTGTCTCATCAATGTCTCCATTGAGAAACGCGTCTTAACATCCATTTGATGGAGTTCCATATCATACTGTGCAATAAGAGCCATGATTGTCCTAAAAGAGTCATTCGATAAAACTGGAGAGAAGGCCTCTTTAAAGTCAATCCCTTCCTTTTGAGTATAGCCTTTAGCCACAAGATGAGCTTTATACCTTTTCACATTACCCTTTGAATCCCGTTTGGTCTTAAAAATCCATTTGCAACCAATGGGTTTCACACCTTTGGTAATGGGGCAAGTTCCCAAACTTTATTATCTTGCATAGACTTATACTCTTCTTTCATTGCTTCAAACCACTTTTCTGAATTGGAACCTTGTATGGCTTGAAGGAAGTTGACAAGATCATCTTCCATCATTCTATTATTTTCCTCATGTTCTGAAGAAACACTATATAATCATCTGGAATAACATTCTTTCTTTCTCTAGTGGATCTCCGTAAAGGCACTTGTTCTTGATGCACTTGTTCTTGAGATTGTTGAGTTTGTACCTCTGAGGGTTGAACAATAATTTCTTATTGTTCTGGAATTGCAACTTGATCATTATCAAAAGCAATTATAGGAATAGGAACTAGTTGCTCTTCAACAAGAGTAGTAGGTTCCAATTCCTCCTCAAAGACAAAGTCTCTAACTTTATTTCTCCCCCCAAACTCAATATCCTCAAGGAACGTTGCAGTTCCCATCTCAAAAATTATCCTTGATTTGGGATCATAAAATTTGTAATCCCTGGATCGCTCAGAATACCCAACAAAATAGCTGCTTACTGTCCTGTAGTCCAATTTCTTTTCATGTGGCTTATAAGGCCTTGCCTTAGCTGGACATCCCCAAACATGAAAATGCTTTAGACTAGGCTTCCGTCCTATCCAAAGCTCATAAGGTGTTTTGATAGCTTCTTTAGTTGGTACTCTATTCAGAATGTAGGCTGCTGTCTTAGTGCCTTTCAACTCTATTTCTAGAGATGTAACCTAAATGCTTGTGCCACAATGTTCCTGAATTTTTATTGTAAATTTTAGCTTAGTACCTCTTGATTCCATATTCAGGGTTTCATTATAAGAAGCAGCAGTATCAAGAAATATAGATTGTCATACACCATAAGAGAACAGTTCCAATAATATTTGAATTTAACGAAAGACTAAACTGACTATTTCCAAATGAACAATAATATCCTAATTTGTCCAAAGCTGAAATAGAAACCAAATTTATCTAAATGATGGTACTACAAAAGTGTCTTTCAAATCCAAATAATAACCAGAACTTAATAACAATCTAAAATGCCCAATTGCCTCCACATCTACCGACTTGCCATCTCCCGTATAAATGCGTCTTTCAGCATCAGTTGGCCTTCGATAGCTTAGGCAACCCTTCATTGAAACACTGATGTTAGTAGTAGCACCAGAATCTAACCACCAAGTATTTCTAGGTACTAAAGCTATATTCACTTCAGAATAGACCATATTAAGAAATGTATCTTTCTTTTCATGACATGCATGATACTTGGAACATTTCTTCTTCATATGTCCAGACTTCTTGCAAAAGAAACAACTTTCCTTATCCTGATTTTGTTTCTTCTTTACTGGACCTTTAGCAGCTTCATTCTTTCTTTTCTTGCCTTTATTCTTGCCCTTTTCCTTAGAGGTACTTACCAAGTGAGCACTTTCAATCTTCTCTTGCTTCAATCTCTCTTCCTCTTGCACACAATATGAAATGAGCTCATTAAGAGTCCATTCCTCCTTCTGGCAGTTGTAACTGACCTTAAATTAACTGAACTGATTAGGTAGAGAGATCAGTACCAGATGCAAGTCTTCTGACATTTCAAGTTTTAGTGCCTTAAGCTTTGAAGCAAGATGAGATATTTCATAATGTACTCCCTTATGTTTCCTTTTCCCTTATACTTCATGGAAATCAAGCTTTTCAAGATTGTGCTTGTTTCCGCCTTATCGCTTTTAGCAAAGTGTTTCTCAATCTCAGCAAGGAAATCCTTGGCACTGATAATTCCTTCAGATACCGCACCCCTAAAAGCTTCAAGTATGCCGCGCTTGATGATCATAATACTCATGCGATTAGAGCGATCCCACTTCTCATATCTGTTCCTCTCATCAATGGTACTTGATGCTGTAGGAGGAGTGGGTTGCTCAATCCTTAGTGCAAGGTCCAGATCCATGCAGCCAAGAACAATAAGAATGATCTCCTTCCAGTCCTTGAAGTTAGTGCCATTAAGGATCGGCACCGAATTGAGGTTAGCAGAAATAGTAGCAACATTAGCTGTAAAATAAAAGCAATGCATAAATAGCATGCTCATATAAATAATTAACACCAAATATCAATAAATTTAAATAATGGTAAATCCCATCTCAAGATACCCAGTGCAACATTAATATCAAGTCTTTGGACAATAATATTAACTGCTAGTGGTACTCTTGTTGTAATGATCAAACACTAACAATAATGCGTGTCAAATAATAAATCTATCTTTGGATCGACTTATTATTCACATGTAAATCCTTATAATCGTTATGTATTTACCATCACACATATGTGTAGTTCGGCCAAGCATTAACCTTCCTTTGGGCCAATTAATACCCGCATGAAACATACACATATACAACATCCAACATCCTTCATGAACCATCTACATAAGAGAGGTCACTTTAGTGATATCTTGTTTAATTAGTTCAATTTCGAATGATGGACAAATTTATTAGGCATAAAAAATACCATTAATTTGAATTTGATTGAACCTTTTAAAAATAACGATATGTTATTTTATGGTTCCAACTCAATCTTTATAACAGAAAAATAATTTATCCTAATGGATAAAACTTTACTTTATGGAACCAATTAAACCATACGGAAGGAGGTTGCTCATGCTTACAAAATTAAAAAATAATAATTTTTAATGAAAGCCCGAAACGTTGAGAGTTCATGAACCGGTCCAAAATTCATGCATTAATGCCATGCATCACTCTGTTACTTTCTTTCACAGAAGTCCAACTGGGTAAGGTTTTCTAACTGCCATTATGTTACTTTCTTTCAAAGAAGTCCAACTAGGCAAGGTTTTCTAACCGTCTTCGTTTCGAATGACCTCCTTTTTATTTATTTATTAATTATGTAAAACACCAACGGTCAGCTAGAATGTAATGCATTCAATTTCCAACAAAATTTTCGTTCTCTTCTCACGCAACTCCTATCGCCTTATGGAATTTCGGAATATCATGCAATCGGAATTCCATGCAACGCCCTTAATGGAATCACTTCCTAAATCCCAGTAGTTAGATTCTCCTCTAGCGAAAAAATGGATCACCATCGCATAGGCATTATCTAAAGAATGTTTGAATAGCCAGCACAAGATTTCTTGCAAAAAAAATGGCCAGCACATAAAAAAATTAACTCCCCCGCAACGCCCCTTTTCTTCGCTTCAGGCTTGAACGCAACGCGTTCAATTCCAATAAAAAAATGGCCAGCGGCCCACAAAATTTGGAATGCCAACGGTTAGATTCCCAAGCTTGCGTGAGAAGTGGATTTTCCAATGAAACGTGGAACTCCAACCGCCATGGGCTTTTTTTTTTGTACGTTCATGCGAGAGACCTGAGAGGCCTCTCTCTTCCCCAACACCATGTCCCAACGCTTAAGAGCATTATCCCGGGAACTCTACCGATATGAGGGGAAGGGAATCTCCACTTCAACGCCCCTCTGTTAACGCCCTGATGGAATCCACCATCAGCGGCCAAATTTTAACAAAAATTGGAACTCCATGAACGCGTTCGTTTCCCCATGAAGAAAAGCGGACGTGTTTGGAAAAAATTAAGACAACATATGGATCTTAATCCATAAAGAACTAAACAAATTTATTCTTAATGATTCAACATGAATATGGGCTCTGATACCACTTGTTGGAATTAGATCCGAACCTTTGGTGAAGACCATCACCATAAAACCCAAGAATCATCCATGTTAAATCATCAAGAATCCATAAACATAAACGGAAGCGTACCTAAATCTATATTGCTTGATTGCTCTCCAAAGTCCTGCGGTTGGCCTTTCAGATCAACACGTACTCCCAGAGAGCCCTTTAAAATTTTCTCTAGACTATTCTTTCTGATGATGGGATTCAGAAAAGAAGGTCGTGCATGCAATACAGGGACCATAACCGCTATATATAGATAATTTCATCACTATCTTTTGGTATTTCTATTTTAGCCCATCATAAAAATAGAAATAACCCTTTAGATCTCTACACATTAAAAAGATACACCTAATCAGATACATTAAAGCCCAAATTACTGAAACCTTAGCTGATCACTTTTAATTGGACTTAACCTTATTTGACAGTCTGTAACACATAATTATTTCACATATAAGCCCAATGTTGGATGAAAAATTCAACCACAAGATGATATTTTGAGATTCCATAATACTGTTGAGTTTGTTTACAGGCCTGCAGTGAGCTTGACTGATGAGTGGCCTTCCAAATACTCCAAAGTATTCACGGAAGGATGGCGCTTTTTCCCTCTCTTCCCTGTCCGTCACTGTTTCTAGTTTTCAATTTGTTCAGATGGCCTACTTTATTGCTTGCTTGTATTGTTGTCAAGACTGTGTTGTCACATGAATGCGATTTCAGTGTCTTTTCTTGAGTTAAAAGGTCTAGTAAATACCCCAAAGGAACCATCATGAACTTCTTGTTGTAAAGCTACATAGCTGTGCTTATGCAAACAATAAGACGCACCTTTTATTGCGTGGGTTAATTTGATTGAACTGTTGAATGAAAGTCAAGGTTGTGAGTGAAAAGAGAAGGGATACAGAAGCTGATATGCTCGTTACTCTTTCTTATATTCACTTGTGATTTGGAAGCTGTAGTTTTCTGTATGGGTTAGATGGGCAGAACTATTACCGTCTTTTAGTTTCTTCCATGTGATTAGGCTGTTAAAATGTAGCTCAACACTAGTTACTCATGTGGGCCATTTCTACAAATTGCATCTAGCAAAACTATAGAAAACGAGAATGGAGGGTAATTTTGTTTTATTGGGAAGATTCCTACATTATCAATATGTTATACAAAGTTCATAAATTTTAGAGTTGCCACACAACTTGTAATTTAAAATTCCAGAGGATATGGTCTGTAAACAATGAATCACAAGTCATTGTTGAGACCTTGAGGGTACTATCTCAAAAATGTAAGGACAGTAGCTCGGTGTGACTTTGGATTTCATGAGGTTGTTCTAATGTCTTCATCAGGTGACAGCCTTTGTTTATTCATTATATATCTAAAAAATCTGCAAAATATTTAAGTTAATCTTTGTAAGATATTTTAAGGTGTATTCATGGATACCATGAGCACCTATACTGGTCTACTTGAACTTGAAGATGCCACCTTGATTTTTGGATGCAAGATTGATCCTAAGGTTGTTTTTTCTTGCTTTTGTTGTCTCTTGTCTGAAATCAATCATTCCAAATGTGCCATGGCAAGAATAATTTTTGATGAGGTGATATCCCAAATTTAGCCTAATGGTTTGCTTATAGAGCCTTCAAAGTATCTGTTTCTGGAAAATTATAGGACACATTGCAATCTGATTATTTAAAGGTTTGATATAATAGAAAGCCAGCTATTTGAAAGGAGTACTTGCTCTCTTTATGGCATAGTTTTATGCTTTCTTGTGTTGTCTTACTAAATCTTGTGCTGTGAAAATCTCGATTTTCTCCATCACAGCAGTAACTAAGCTTGGTGGAAGATCTGCCATCGTGTTCTATGATCTGGAGTTATGAGTCTGATATGGATTGAAGTATGCGATGGGGAAAGTGTAAAACAAAATCAGTAGGAATGTAGTTTTGTCATATTTGGTGCTTTTCCTTGTTGTACATTTCCTCAATATTTGGGTCTGGAACCTATTGCACATGCATCAAGTTTGTTTAGCAGGTAATTTGTTGTTTTGGCATCTATGTGCACTACCTACACATCTTCCTATAATTCTGATTAAATATATTTTTGTTTTTCATACAGTGCTGTTATACTTATTCTCTTTTCTGTTTTGTGCAGTGGATGATGGTCTAGAATTATCTTTCAGTGATAAGAGATGTTTTGTCAAAGTCTTGAAGATGTATAAGCATCCACTGCATTCTCCATTTCATATGAAAATCTTATTGCAGTCCTTGAGAATTTCTTATATATTGCACTTTTTTTGTTATTTCAGCTAGAATCTGTGCCTCCAATATCTGAGCTAGGTCTGGAACCTTAAATGAGCCTATGCAGGTCGATGAATTTGTGGACATGCTTAGCAAAAAGAAGATTGCAATAAAGGCTCTACTACTTGATCAGATTAAGAACAATTTATGTAATGCTCATTTTATAATTAACAAGTAAAAGTTTTAAGATTTCCCTTTAACTTTCAAGCAATGTTTACCGCCTTGGTACCTGACCTCATAGCATCACTGGTATAATGTCAGTGTTGGTATGCGTGTCGGTTTGCCGTACCAAGATTTGGTGTGCATTGATATCGAATCTCGATTTCGTATCCTATGGTACGATGAGGTGGTATGCACCAGTGCACCATATCATACTTCCAGGTTTCCTTGATTTAAGAGGTAATACATGATCATCTTTTACTGCTTTTGTCCTGGCATTATTGAATAATTGTAGTAGCATCTAGCTATGTCATGTGAAGTCATGCATAAAAGACATCCATAATTCTGATGTTTGGTATACTGGCTTTAGGTTGTTAGCTTTTCATCGTTATAAGTAGATGGAATTAATGATATTCAAGGTTGTAACTTGCCTATCATGTATATCTTTTCTTAACATCATCTTCTTTTAATAGTAAACTGAATTCCAGTGACAGTATTGATACTTGAAAGCTTTTTGTTAAATTAATCGGCATTTATCAGACTAATAAGTACGCCTTATCAGCCATCAGAAGAAAAACTTCAGTATATGATCATCAAGTTATCTTATTTTCCTTTTTGATGCATTCACACATCTAACTTTGTGTTTATCGGGCAATCATTAAACAATGACATGATTTTTTATTTAATTATAATATTTATTAAAAATGTAAAATGGCATCATATTCTAAGTAATCATCAATAAAGAAAACAAAAGAGTGCAGTTGTTATTTATTTATTATTTTTATTTCTTCCTAGCAAGATATGATCTGCATCTTATGCATACATTATACGTTCAAAATCAGCAGTTCATTTAAAGCATTCTGTAACTTGTTTGCAGCCTGCAATCGTGTCTAGTCTTTTTCTTTTACCATAACTGTTGTAATCATCTTTATGTTCAGCAGTTTGGAGAATCCAGTATAGCTAGCTGCTCCATGCCACCATCATATGCGGAAGCATAAAATGAATGCCATATGAGCAGAACCAACTTATGATAAATTGAAGGCCACTAATTAGTTATATGGCTTGCATGCTACACTGACACAATATACATGTTACATCATGAGTTGTATTGGTAAGTATTGTGCATAAAATTATAAAGTTATCGAATTATTCTTCTGTTTCATGTATATTTTGTTTTTGTCTCTTCAAAGGTGGTCCATAGCAGATCTCTATAAAAGAATGAAAGGCATGGCATTGGCTTCCAGCATAGAATAAAATTCTGAAAAATAGCTAGGTCTCTGCTGATGTGTCAGAAAAAACAAAATAGGGACAGCAGAGCAAATTATCTGGTGGAGCCCTAATTCATGGCCTCTTACTGCTAGAAGTCTTCATAATCTCTTCCACTTTTGGCAGAGGTGTTGTTATTAAAATTTGACCTCTTACAAACCCATGGACTTGAAAGCAAGAGTTCTTTTTGAACATAGTGAGTTTGATGCTGTTAGTTTAATTGATGCATTTAACCAAGTTACATATGAGACAATGTGGCGGCTCATGTGGCACCCCAAGTCTAGTCAATGGTTAAGTGTATATAAAAATTTTGTCAAATGAAGTTTCATATTCTTGACATTTCTATTGAAAATTTTGTTAAAACATGTTTGCAATATTTTGTAGTGGTTGGTATGTTCTTGATGCAAGCCATCTTGTAAATCTCTCTTATAGAAGCATATAAAGCCATCTAGCTGGAACGCTTGGAAGATAATTTTTTGAGACAATTTCCAGCTGATCATCTCCTGTTGATCTTTTAGTTTACTGCTCCACTTGTCATGTGTTTCTCCCATGTAACTGCAAGCTATTTCATTCTAGTTAGTGAAGGGCATTAATGGTTTTATCTCCTCAAATGCAATTTTAACTTATCCTGGGATTACCATTTTCGGACCATCTTTTGTTGTACAGAGTTATATTTCAGGCATTGGTAATTGGATAGCCGATGAGGTGCTTTATCAGGTCAGTCTGCTTGCATTTCCATATGATATGTTGCTGTTTTAAGTTTTAAGTTTTTTATTTAGTTTTGTTGAAGCCATCCCTTTGGTTGCATGATCAGATATTTGTTTTGTGCTGACAGGCCTTTTTTGGGCAAGTTGTGAGATATTAGGCCCTTTGAGTTTAAACTGAATTCTAATAGCAATAGTGAGATCCACCAATGCTAAAGATATTTTAGTATCAATACATGCATAACATATAATCATTGTCCTTGAAAAAAAGACATAATACAATTAAAAGAAAAAATGGATAGAAAAAAGAGAAGTTAATTAACAAAATTTGAAAAGACAAGTGAGAATTTATTGCCTTATTTTGGTCTTTGAAGCCCTCATGTTCCTCTCTCTCCCTTTTCTCCTTGATTGCCTTTCCCTGAACTTTTGGTTCTCCTGCTCCCATCAACCACGGATTATTAGTCTGGCAACTGCATTTCCATTTTTCTTTATTGTTTACAAAATATGACAGGTGGTGAAGTTGCCTCTGACTTGTCCTCAGCTGATGGACTTACTGCTCTAGCCTTGTCCCATACTTTGCTATCTGACACATAAAATTGACTTTCAAAATACCTTGTTTGGAGGAACAATGGGAAACCACTCTTGATAGCTTCTCAGCTGTTCCTTATGCTTCCCTGTGATGAATTTACCACAAAGTTTTCCTCATCTTTTCATACAGTTTCATTCTGGCTTTGAGAAATTATTGGACTGTTGCTTCTTGCTTGCTGGTTATGTTTTGCTTATGAATCCATTACCTTGGGTGCATCTATAATGATCACTATCTTCCATTCATATAACAATCAATGCTTGTGTTAGGTTTTATAGACACAAGTGGGATTCCTCTACCGTTCTTGAATCACGTTCAAAGACCAACAACCCTTTCTCTTTCCAGGATTTTATTTAATCCCTTCCCTTTGGATTTTTGCATGGCTGGCTGGACCACCAAGCCCGTTCCTAAACGCCTTTCTTTTCAAGGAGGCGTCTGCTCACGTTCCTCCTCCCTCCACGTCTTCTCCCCAAGTGGATTCCCTTCCGTGAAGACCTTTACACGTCACGGCTTCACGTCTAGACTTCCTGGCGTTCCCAAAACCTGGGAAGACGCGATGGAGCTCCCAGCAGCTGGCTTGCCTTCCCACCACACGCAAGTTCGGCACCCAGTGGATCGCGAAGCGATCCCTCCATCTCAAGCCTTACGTGATGGATCCTTTTGGAAGAGAGAGAGAGAAAGAGAGAGAGAGAAAAGATAGAGAAGACGGCTGCCGCCTTGCAATGAGAGATGAAATTTTTGGGAGAAAAGAATCTGTTCTCTATTCCATCCAAACCCTAGAGACTAGAGTTTAAATACATCCACGAAGTGGGCCAGGCCCAGACTCAACAAAAAACTCCCATGGACTAAACCAATGAGATTAAACTAATCCCCAAGCCCGTGTACACCCGTGACTTGATTTAATCTCAACCCTTGGACTCAAACCCAGCCCAATACAAGTTAGCCCACCTGGGCCTTGATAGCACCACACCAGGCCCAACAATCTCCACCTTGGTGCTTTCAAGGCCTCAGCACGTCCACTGTGTCCATCAGCTTTAACAACGAAATACACTTTTGAAAACTGTCCCGTGGAAGAACCTTAGTCAGTGCATCTGCTGGATTTTCTTTGGTGTATACCTTCACCAGCTCCACCTCACCATCTTCCACCAGCTCTCTGATCCTGTGGTATCTGAGGTCAATGTGCTTCGTCCTGGCATGATAGACTGCATTCTGCGCAAGCATCAGAGCACTCTGGCTGTCACTATGCACCTGGACAACCTTCTGATCAAGTCCCATCTCCAGCATCAAGCCCTTCAGCCAAAGAGCTTCCTTTGCTGCCTCTGTGATACCTATGTATTCTGCCTCCGTGGTAGATAAGGCTGTGATGGGCTGCAGACATGATCTCCACGATACTGGACCACCAAACAGGCTGAACACAAAGCCTGTTGTGGATCTCCTAGTGTCCACATCTCCACCAAAGTCTGCATCCACATACCCATATAACTGCCCACGAGCCTCCTTGGATAAGTTGGATCTCTCAGCACCTTCTTGCTGTCCATAGCAAATACCAACCCCAACTGTACCTACCAAGTACCTGAAGATTCCCTTCAGTGCTCGCCAGTGCTCCCTACCAGGGTGCGCCATGAACCTGCTCACCTGGCTCACTGCATGGGCTATGTCTGGCCTACAACATACCATGGCATACATAAGGCTCCCAACACCAGAAGCATATGGTACCTTCTCCATCTCCTGAGCCTCCACCTCAGTCTGTGGTGACATGGTCTTCGATAAGGAAAAATGTGCTGCCAAAGGTAGTGCTGTCGGTTTGGCATCCTTCATCCCATATCGCTCCAGAATCTTTTTAATGTAGCCACCCTGACTCAGATGCAGCACACCTTTGGATCTATCTCTGATGATTTCCATCCCTAGGATCTTCCTGGCTGGCCCCAGATCCTTCATCTCAAACTCCCGAGACAAAGCTATCTTCAGTTCCTGTACAGCCTTCTCACTCTTGCATGCTATCAGCATGTCATCTACATACAAGAGTAAGTACATCCTAGACCCATCATCCAGAGATTTAACATACACACAAGAATCATACTCACACCTGGAAAGTCCAATGCTCCTAACATAAGTGTCAAATCTCTTGTACCACTGCCTCGGCGACTGCTTCAGCCCATACAGAGATTTCTTCAGCAAACAGACTTTCCCATCTGATCTTGGTTCTCTAAACCCTGGTGGCTGCTCCATGTAGATGCTCTCCTCCAAATGACCATGGAGGAATGCTGTCTTCACATCCATCTGCTCCAGCTCCAAGTCCTGAGCTGCTACAATACTCAATAATAGTCTGATGGAAGTGTGCCTGACAACTGGAGAAAATATCTCACCATAATCGATGCCTTCTTTCTGAGAGTATCCTTTGGCCACTAGTCTTGCCTTATACCTGATACCCTCTTGTTCTGAAGCTCCTTCCTTGCGCTGATAAACCCATTTACAACCAATGGGTTTCTTTCCTTGTGGCAGCTGGACCACCTGCCACGTATTATTGCTGTGAAGAGACTGCATTTCCTCTGCCATAGCATGGATCCACCTATCTCTATCCTGACTTTCCATAGCCTCCTCATAGGTGAAAGGGTCTCCATTCGCTGTCACCAGGGCATATGACAACGAATCCTCAAAGCCGTATCGAACTGGTGGTCGCACGTTCCTCCTGGGCCTTTGCTGTGCGATCCCAGTATCAGTCCCCTGTCCAGCTGCATCCTGCTGAACTCCCTGGCTTCTACCCCCTCTGTCAGTCCTCTCCACCTGAATCTCAAATCCTCCTGGTCCACTAGCAAATGGCACAACTGTATAGGAGGTTGTCTGACTAGTGTTACCGTGTTCTACCTCCTGTAGTCCCTGCTGTGCATCCATGCCACTTCTGTTCTGGAGGATTGAGCTCTCATCAAAGGTTACATCTCTGCTGATGACAACCTTCTTCTCCAAGGGGTCCCATAGCCGATACCCCTTGACTCCTCGCGGGTAGCCTAGGAACACCATCTTCTTAGACCTGGCATCCAACTTACTCCGCTCCCCAGCTCCAACATGCACATATGCTGTGCATCCAAACACCCTTAGATGGTTTAGGCTTGTCTTCCTTCCAGACCATATCTCCTCTGGAATGTCTCCATCTAACCTGGTGTGCGGTGACCGATTGACCAAGTAGCTAGCTGCATCTACTGCGTCAACCCAGAACATCTTTGGAAGCCCTGCCTGCAGCCTTAAGCATCTTGCCTTTTCCAATAGTGTTCTGTTCATCCTCTCAGCCACCCCATTCTGTTGAGGAGTTCCCATCACCGAGAAGTGCCTTCTGATGCCCCACTCCTCACAAAAAATCTGGAACTCCCTGCTGGTGTATTCCCCGCCATTATCAGACCTCAGACACTTCACACTTTTACCCTGCTCCTTCTCCACCTCAGCCTTCCAGATTTTGAACTTGGTGAAGACCTCTGATTTCTCCTTCATAAAGTAGATCCACAGCTTCCTTGAGAAATCATCTATCAGGGTCATAAAGTATCTGGCCCCATTCCTTGCAGAAACTGGGGCTGGTCCCCAGACATCTGTGTGTACTAACTCCAGGGGTTCAGCACTCCTAGCTGTGCTGACTGAGAACTGTACTCTCCTCTGCTTTCCCATCTGACAAGGCTCACAGATCTCCATATCTCCGCTACTCAAGTCTGGAAGCAGACCTCTCTTGCTCAGTTCTTTCATCCCCTTGTCTCCCATGTGGCCCAGGCGGTAATGCCACATCCTGTACACATCCCGGGGATCTTGCTCCACAGCTGCCACCTCAGATTTCACAGTCATCACAGAGCCCTCCATCTTGTATAGATTATTTTCCAGCCTCCTCCCTCTCATCACCACCATGGCTCCATTGGAGATGTTCAGAACTCCACTCCTGGCACGACTGCTGAAGCTGTATCCAGTCCGCTCCAAGTACCCCAGTGATACCAGATTCTTCTTGAGTTCTGGAACATGCTTCACACTGGTAAGAGTGCGCACCATACCATCAAACATCCTCACCCTCACTGTGCCAATACCTGCCACCTTGCAAGGGTGATTATCTCCAAGAGTCACATTCCCCTCCTCAACCTCTGTGTAAGTACTGAACCACGACCGGTTGGGAGTGTAATGATGAGAACAGGCTGAATCCAAGGTCCACATCTCTGTGCTGTGCCTGTGATCATCTGATACAACCAAGAGATCATCCTCCACCTCCTGATCTGCAACTGTACTCACAGACTCAGATCCTCCTTTTTCTCCCTTCTGATTTTTCCACTTAGGACAATTCTTCTTAAAATGTCCTACCTCTCCACACTTATAGCACTTCAGCTCTCTCTTGCCTTTCCTGGACTTTGATCGTCCTCCAGACTTACTTCTGTCCCTGCCCCTACCTCTGCCTGTCCTTTCCCCAACTGATAGACCTCCTGGGGAACAGCTTCCTTGGTCATCTTCTCCCTCTGCTCATTCGTCCGAAGCACCGAGACAATATCTTCATAAATTAATGTCTCCTTCCCATAGAGCAGTGTTGTGACCAATGAGTCATAAGACGTGGGCATTGAACATAAAAGCAGAAGTGCTTTATCTTCTTCCTCCATCTTGACCCCGACATTCAGAAGTTCATTGCTCATCTGGTCGAATATCTGGATGTGACCCAGCACATCTCCACCTTCTGACATCCGAAGGCTGTAGAGGCGCTTCTTCAACATCAACTTGTTGCACATATTCTTCCCCATATAGAGGGTGTGCAACTTCGTCCAGAGTCCCTTCGGGGTCTTCTCCTCCAGCACTGAATAGAGGACTGAATCCGCCAGACAGCCCCTGATCATTGAACATGTCTTCTTCTCCAATGAAATCCACTGCTTGTCTGTCATCCCATCTGGCCTTTCCTCCAAAGCCAAATCTAAACCCTGCTGCACAAGGAGGTCCTCTACCCGGACTTTCCACATGGAGAAACTTCCCTTCCCATCAAACTTCTCAACCTCTATTTTTATGCTACTCCCCATGGCCAATTTCAAAAATAGCACAAAAATAAATTTTATAAAATAGAGAAGTACCTTGACGAGATTCTGTTGAAATTATTTCAACTCCTTGAAGGCCTCCAGATTACTCCTTGAACCAGGCTCTGATACCACTTGTTAGGTTTATAGACACAAGTGGGATTCCTCTACCGTTGAATCACGTTCAAAGACCAACAACAGGATTTTATTTAATCCCTTCCCTTTGGATTTTTGCATGGCTGGCTGGACCACCAAGCCCGTTCCTAAACGCCTTTCTTTTCAAGGAAACGCAAGTGGATTCCCTTCCGTGAAGACCTTTACACGTCACGGCTTCACGTCTAGACTTCCTGGCGTTCCCAAAACCTGGGAAGACGCGATGGAGCTCCCAGCAGCTGGCTTGCCTTCCCACCACACGCAAGTTTGGATCGCGAAGCGATCCTGTTACGTGATGGATCCTTTTGGAAAGAGAGAGAGAAGAGGAGAGAGAAAAGAAGAGAAGACGGCTGCCGCCTTGATGAGAGAAGGAAATTTTTGGGAGAAAAGAATCTGTTCTCTATTCCATCCAAACCCTAGAGACTAGAGTTTAAATACATCCACGAAGTGGGCCAGGCCCAGACTCAACAAAAACTCCCATGGACTAAACCAATGAGATTAAACTAATCCCCAAGCCCGTGTACACCCGTGACTTGATTTAATCTCAACCCTTGGACTCAAACCCAGCCCAATACAAGTTAGCCCACCTGGGCCTTGATAGCACCACACCAGGCCCAACAGCTTGGAACTCATTAGTTAAATTGTGCTAGCTGATAAACATAGTGTTTTTATGCAATATATCTTAATAACCTGCTTGGTTGTTTCCTTTTCATTTTGTAAAATTTTCATTAAACAGTTTTGAAAAATGCCATTTGTCATTGGCCTCCATTCTAAGTGAGATATTTAACTTCTGAAATATTTATAAGCAAGAATTCATCCCCTGGAAATTTCTTCAAGCCTGGCCAAGAGAGAGCTTGTTGGGGAATTTGTATAAAAAAACTGTCCATGATTTACAAAATGAGGAAGAACTTGTTGGGGAACTCCCTGCTTGATCCAGCAGGAGAGGTGTTGCTGGGGGAAGGGACAGAGTGAGCAGGAGAGCAGGGAAGAGGGAGTACATGGGTGGTCATGGCCCTGATTCCCATGGAAAATAAAAAAAAAAACAAGGCCTCGGGAGGTCTGTTTTCTCATATTGTAAGAATTGGGTCCATCAAACCCACATTTTCCCTCTCTCCCACTCTCTTTCTTCGTCTGTCAGCCTCTCTCATGCTGATCTTGCCAGATCTTTCAAGGAGATCCCTAACAGGCCTTGAAAAGATAATTATCTGTAGGTTACTCAATATGTGGTTGAAGTTAATGCTGGCTCCATCCATTTTTCAATTCAACAGTTTTTTCATTTTCATTGGGGAAGGAAGTATGGAAAGGTGACTGGTAGGATACTCTTGATACATGATATCTTGACCCATTAATTAAATGGTTTTACAGGTAATTGAAAAGGCACTGGAAGTTGGAGCTAATAGTAGTCAGTTTCCTAACAATTAGATTTTTCATTCTCATGAAAAGAAACCTGGGAAATCCTTCATGGATGGTTTGCTTCCTGATTCATCCTAGTTTCACAGATCATGTGATATTTGCTTTTACTTCAATATTTCTTTCCTCCAAAGCATGGGTTTTGTCATTTCAAGTTGTATATGGTTTTGCCATATTTACCTATTTATGATACTCCTCAATTATCCCAAGTTTTTGTGGTATGATGTGAAGTTTGGTCATCCTGTGATTATATAGGGAAGGACATGATATAAATGTTAGCATAAATTATCTTCTATTGTTAAAGCCAAGGTTTCATAGATGTAAAGAAAGTGATAATAATTTCTTCATTGCACACACTTCTTATGAGAACCTTTGTAGCATCGGCACATTCTTTGTAGAGCGATATTTGTTGAATATCATGCTCTTGTATTTTACTGATAAAGAAATTTTAGCACTTTATCAGATGGAAATCTCTTTGTACACAGACATTAAATGTTCACTCAGAAAATGACGCTAGCATTCTTAATATATGCCATTAAAAGAAATGCCTTGTTGTTCGAACCATCTGATTACATCCAAAAACTACATTGAGATTAATGTGCCTGCAATCTTTTTAAAGTTGACTTCAGGTACCGTAGTTGCAACTGATATGATGTTTCACTGTTGTGGTTGAACTTTTGAAATATATACCTGTTTAATTAAAAAATAGATCTGCAGTGGACCATATCCCTCTTATCTACTAAATGCACGCTTATGTATATATATGCACATATTACGATTGTGCACAATTAGCATCGCTAGAAGATGATAACTCATTGACCTCTAATTTACCTAATCTAACAGTGGCGTGGGAACTGAGGATTGGTTTGTTGAATAGAAATAACATAAGGAATAGCACCATTAGTGACTTAAACTAAATTCCTACTTAGCAAATTTGATGCAAAACTCACGACTAATGGTAAATGGAACAGCCACTTTCAGCTAGTCACAAGATGAAAGCAAAAAAAAAAGAAGGTAAAGTATTGGCAATGGCATGAATGGCAAATAAGGGCTTGATAATAGATAAAACGATCTATAAATCAAAATTAATAGAACGGTATTTTATTCTTCTTCAATAATGGGGGCATGAAGAGTCAAAAATTATGCTAATATATAATTCATATGTTTTGGTAGTCCAAGGATGCTTCCCAGGACCATGAAACAAAAGATGGTTTTTGAGTTGAGAAAGACGCTTAATGATGTAGAATTTAGAGGACTTGAGATTCAAGAACTCAGAGATGCTTATGGAGATGCTGATCCACAATAACCTTATGATATATTCTTGTGCCAGTATGTGGTTCATGAAAACAAAGAGAAAACAGAAACGAGCCACCGGATCTAAATATGATCGGTAGAAAAGCTGAAGCTGATTAATGTGGATGTCTAAAATAATTCATTACCTTAATCCTCTTAAAACGGTGTCTTGAGGACTGGCTATTAATCATTTAACGTGATAGGCTTTTGCAAGTTCCCTCTAATGGCAGTTTGGTGAGTAGAGTTACCACTAATTGGTCTAGACTTGTGACCCAAGAGCTGTCTTTGCATACGAGGCCTAACAATGAGATGGTAGAACTATTGCATTTAACTGAACCAAATTTAAGATATCCACAAGTAAGTGTTGTTTATGATACATCTATTGATCAGTCTCTAAACACAATATAAGCATGTGCAGTCGTCCAGTGTCATTTTGAAAGAAAAATATAATACTTCTTCCATATCACCTCTTAATTTCTTCATCTCCTGTTCTCTCATATATATTTTTGAAAGAAAAATATATATGCATCTGCGCTGATGCTTGCCTCTTAAAATAATGAGTTGTTTGGGCCTCTTATCTTGTGCCAGGGAAGAAAATTGAATTCATAACAGCCAGTGGCAGAGTAAGTTATTGAAGACAGGCTCACATCTCTAGCTTACCTTTCTCTGTTCTTCAGACTTCAGCTTATGTACCTGAGTTAAAGGAGTTGAGAGGGAACCAATCCAAGGTCAGACCAAGAAAATGAAGAAAGGTGAAGTCAGATAGTCATGACCAGAAGAATCAGATGGTGAGGAAGAGGACTCTAATGAAGATCCAAAGTCAAAGAAGAGTGAGAATACTCACAGGAAAACTGGTGATGGTGATGACAATGGAGAAGAGCCGCAGAAACCAACAAAAGAGAGAATGTAGTATGTTTTCATTATTTGTACATGCCTTTTTGCTTATTTCAGATAAGTGTTGGGCGCATTTGGAACTGACGAGTTCATATGCTAAACTTAAATCCATGAATTTATTTTGCGAAATGTTGAAATATGATTCATTATGAAGTATTTAGCTAATTATATTTTATTTTATTGCAAGGTGTTGGCATCTCAGGGCAGCGAGAAGGGCAGCAGCAGGAAAGCAACAGGACGAACCTAATGGTGGTAATGCAGCATGGCTACTCCCATCGGTGGCAAATGTGCTCTTCAGAGGTGTTGCCTCTGCTAGATAATTATCCAAACCTAATGAACTTAAAACTGTGGCTTTGCTGTTTATGGTTCTAAAATAAACTCGTATATATAGACCCTACAGCTCTTCCTGCTTGCTGTGTATATTTTTTCAAGCGTTGGTCTTTTCATCTTTTGGGCTTTAGTCATGATCCTTGTAGCACATTTCCATCTCTCACACAGCTTTGTTTTCTTTTTATCTGCGTTTAGCGTCTATAATTTGCAATCTTTTTGTTGTAAGCTTACAAACTTATGACTCCTAAAACCAAAATAACAGCTGTGATCAAGTGGTGGATTCGTTGGCGAGTGCAACCACGCGAGCTATCAAGTCATGAAACCATGTGAATATTGGAGCTTTCTCATTCATGGACGACGAGCATTAGTGTAATTCCAATTATCAACAAAGGCAACAACTCATTAATTTTTTTTATTCATAGGCAACCAGCATTAATATAATAACAGTTGATATATCTGTGATCAAGTTATGCTCTTGTTGGCAACTGGGAGATTTATAATCAGTAAAGAAACCAGTGAATAGTTTTCATGTCATTGCTTCAATTATTAGCTCATAACATTGCTGAAATATATAATATGAAGATGAAAATATCTGCCATTTTGTGGGTCTGGACCGGCAGCAGAGCGATTGATGTGTATTACTCGCATGCCTGACAAGGAATGAATAATTTGAAGGACTCATAACAATAATTTTCAGGATAATCTACTTAAATGGCATAGCATCAAGAAATATGTGGTATAATCCTATCTCAAGAGCTATTGAATATGCACCAAAAATCTTTCAATATGTGAAATTAGGCTTTGACTTTGTTTTTTCCCTCTTTATGACAATGCTATGCGAGGAAAAAAAAAATTATAATAACATGAACCTTACAAGAAGATAAGTTTGGATCTCCCAAAAAGCTAAACACTGCAGCGATTGACTTCTGAAAACATATTGTAGTGTTTAGTTAATAAACAACACTGAGTAGAAACAATCATAATTGTCCAAATCGCAATTATAGAGATCATCCTCAATCTGATGTGCAATCTGAAATCGAGTTATCCAACCATGTATGCCGAGGGTTATTTCGGTAACTTCAAATGTATCATTGATAACATTATAGACCGGACAAATGAAATGTTTACATTGACTTGAATTTGTAATTCCCTTTCTCCTAAACATAAGTTCTCATTTTAAATAAAATTTAGTTTTCAAAAAAAAAAAAGAATGACAGGTCTAATACTGTTAAAATGTCTTAGGTCCACCAAATCCTTCTCCTGAAGTATCATCTTCAATATTTTTGCAAACTCCTCATCATCAGAGGTAGTAGCAGTGGTGTTGCTCAATTCATTGCCGATCTTCCCTTGTTGTGGTTGATCGTCACCACTAAAAATACAAGTGCTGGTACTAGTGCCATTGTTTGAACTTTGGCATCTTCAATATTTGTTGTGCTTGGATTATCATCACCGTGAACGCATAAGTTGATGCTACCATCGCCATTTGCGCTTACCAACCTCAAATCTTATTACTATTGATTATCATCTTCATCAACAATGAAGGTGCTAGTGATGCTCCTATTGTTTACACCTACCATTCTCAAATTCTGTTATTATTGATGATCATCATTATCAAAAACATAGATGCAAGTGATATTGTCATTGTTTGCACTTTCAATCCATAAATTTTGCCGCTGTTGATTATCCTTATCTCGAATAATATAGGTGTTGATGTTGCTTCCGCCATTTGCAATTAGATCCTATTGTAGTTGATTATCACCACCAGCAATGCAATGTTGCAATCATTTACATTTAGCATCCTTAACTTCTGCTGCTTGTTATAGCCATCGACAATGCAAGATGGTGCCTACATGTTGCATCTCATCTTGATTGTCCTTTCATTTTTGCAGCAATGAGCTTGATCACTTTTTCACTTTTGCAGCTGCAGGTTAGTGATAGAGGTGGTGCAATCATTGGCTACGTATAAGAGTTGTTGATCATTGCTCATGCCCATCCCTAAATTTTAGATATGACAAAACACTATCTCCTTGCATTGGTTTTCAATTGGTAGTTGTGCATTATCTAAGAAGTGGCCATACGCTTGCTTCCTTTTTTTTGTTTGCACTAACTTTAGATTAGTCATTTCTAGTTCGATAATAGCATCGTCACAGTACATAAGAGTGCATTGATCACTAATATGCCATGTGATATTTTCAACACTATATAATAGCTTGTCGTTGAGGGTGTCGGAACAAGTTGCTCGAGTGAAGCAATATAATGTATCTTTATCCTTACCATGCTTGAATTCAACTACATGCGTGTAGTACAATAATTAATTTAGGTTAATTATTGATTGAGCTGCAGTATATTGATTAATGACCATATTGCAATAACAAGCATACAAGAATTAACCAAACAGATAATTATAGTAACGTATACATGCATAAAGATGATTGATATAATTAATTATTAAATTTACTTTCAAAATTTTAGTAAGATAATTGATATAATTAATAATTAAACTTACTTTTAAAATTTCAAGGTTCTATAGCACATATGTCCATCTTGAGCATGAAGTTGGGATAAAAAGGTTGCTCTCCCTGTACCTTGTGGCCGAAATAATTACCATACTTATGGAGAACTGAAATAATTATTATATTATGAAGAATGAATGACAAATACTCTGCTGGCTCTATTTGTCCATAAGAAATCTTTTAAGAAACCTCTTTCTCTCTTTATAATGATTACTCAGTATAAAGTTTTCAGCCTATCTATTAGTCTAATTACTCCGTATGTAGACGAGAACCATGTGATCTTAAAAATTTAAGTAAAAATTAATTGATAGTACGTAAACTTTAAACTTTTTATTTGTTTCATCTGAAATTATTTTTAAAATATTACTTGCTGTTCTCTCTCTCTCTTTATATATATATATATATATATATATAACCGTCAGTAACTCTCTATTAGCACTAATCCCAGCACTACAAATTAAGTTTATATGGCCATTATACCTAGCTGGACTACAACAAGTAGCAGTCCATCCGGCCTCTGAATCATTGGATAAGGACCGATAATCTTAATATAAACCGTTCGATAGAGATATTTCCTCAATCCCTGGATATTTTTTTTAAAGTTAGAAGTTGCCCGATTTAAAATCGGGTGCCATCTCATCACAGTTTTGAGCGGTGTCATTTTATTCGCTGCCTTTTTAATTATATATTTTATTCAAGTTGCTAAATCAGGGTACATGTAGCGCCTAAGGCAAGGAAGATGAGTACTTAACCGTTGAAACAAATTATCAAACACAAGCTCTAATTAAATACTAGCAAGTATTTAATTAGGAAGAAATTATCAAATATCGACCTCCACATGCCTCATGTGGATACACTCGCCGCCAAAGAAATTGTGCGAATTTCGTCGGATGTTTATATCTTATGGGAACCTTCCCTTCAGGGTTTGTAAACATCAATTTTGATGGAAGTGTACGAGGAAGACTTACGGGGTCTGTATTTATTATTCGAAGGACTGATGGTGCTTTGATGGCGGTGGGCGGGTTTGGCTTCCTTGATTCTTCTGTCCCCATGGCTGAGCTCAATGCAGCTTGGGCAGGTATTTCCCATGCTGTTAGGCTGGTATTTTTCATGCTGTTACACAGCTTCATGCGCATTATCTGTTCATTAAGGGGATTCTCTTACAGTTATTCGGTGGCTTCGCACGGATTCAGTGACCATGGCCCTATAAACCCTATTCTCAGTGATATTCAGGCTGCTCTACGGGGTGTCCACAATGTCCACATCCATCATATCTACTGAGAAGCTAACTCTGTGGCTGATTGGGTTGCGGCGGCTGTGGCCCATCATGGAGATTCTTGGATATGGATGCAGGGTAAACCCTGCCCCTCTGCCCTTAAGCAGATTTTGTACTCTGACATTTCTGGGCTGACTTGCACGAGATTAGTGTGATCGGCCGTCTCTATCAAAAAAAAAAATAAAAAATAAAAGAAAGAAATTGCGCGAATTTCCTCCTAAAAGGCTACCAATACATCACGTACGTAAACAGTAGCTCACTGTATTCCGTTGTGCGTTGCACCAATCTTGTAAATCTTCCAATCCCCTTGTGCTACATGGCATATATATATTTGCAAATTAGCTAGAGGGAATTAATATTTTGCAAGTCCAGCCAGCTTGGACTTGGGGTTAAACATTGAGCAAACTTATTCTCCAACGTTTGTGAAAATCTTGGATTTGATCATCTCAAACAAACCCATGCATGATATGGTTCTCCCTCTGGTCAAGAAGAAAATAATGCATTAGCATGCATGGCACATATTTCACCTATGAAAATTCTAGTTGTAAGAAGCATGAGGTGAGGGAGGGATGCTTGCTGTTTCTTCTTCTAATTCTTTTTTAAGGGTAATCATGAGGGACAGAGGGAGGAAAACTTTCCCCACAACCAAACTTCATTAAAAGTAGAGGATGGAGAGAGGAAGGGATGCCCAAGTTTGCCTCACCGTAGCCAGCAGAAAATTCACAAGCTATATAATTAACTAAGCTTACAAAAAAAGGCCATTTTCATCTAAACACCAAGAGCATTTGGAGAAACAGAATATGAGTTGGCCTCCAACTCCCTGATCCATGCAATATAATTAACAATAAGTTACATTAAAATAAAAAAAGTAATGAGCTGAGAAATATGATCAGCAAAACTTTCGAACAAAACGTGAGTCTTCTAACTGCAGGGTATCATGCAATGCTTTGATGTGGTTGGTGGTGCCATGTGAACAATAACAACAAAGTTGGCCAACGGCATGAGCGGAAGCTGATGGACGCGCTTGCCCCAACTCCTCCAAGTCGATCCCCTACGGTTCCGCCTCCTCCAAGTCGACCGAGGTGGCTCCGACTTCTCCAAGTCGGCCCCCTGCGGTTCCGATTCCTCCAAATCGGCTGAGGCAGCCCCGACTTCTCCAAATCAGCCCCCTGCGGTCCCAACTCCTCCAAGTAGGCCGAGGCGGCCTCGACTTCTCCAAGTCAGCCCCCTACGGTCCCGACTCCCCAAGTCGGCCAAGGCGGCCCCGACTTTTCTAAGTCGGCCCCCTACGGTCCCGACTCCTTCAAATCGGCCAAGGCGGCCCCGACTTCTCCAAGTCGCCCCCCTACAGTCCCGACTCCTCCAAGTCGGTCCCCTGCGGCCTTAACTCCTCCAAGCAGGCCAAGGTGGCCCCAACTTCTCCAAGTAGGCCCACCTACCGCCTGACATAGCCAGGCCCACCTACCGCCTGACACAGCCAGGCCCACCTACTACCTGACCTACCGCAGTTGATGGGACCAAGCCCACCAACTGCTAGGCTCATGTCTTCGATGAGACAGAGCCCACCAATCAGCCCCTACTCACGTAATTACCATGTGCCCCAGACATTCCTTTTCATGGAACTTTACGTGGCTAATCCCCAAACGGATGTCAAGGGCCTATAAAAGGTAAGAGAATTCAGAATTAAGGTACGTAAGCACAAGTATCCACACATTCACTCTTACATTCCCTTACATACTCCTAAACCCTGGAGCGTACTCCGAACCCCGGGGTCTTCTTTCTTTTGGGGGACTTCTTCAAGTTTCCTCCCTACTATGACCTCTGTTCCTGACTTGACCGTCGGAGGGTCCCTACCGGAGCTTCTTTCGGTACCGGGGCTTCTTGCATGTCGCTCTTCCCTGGGAAAGACACCACCAGTTAACGAAGTCTCTTCCCGACATTAAGTTTCAGTGATCGAGCGTCAATAGATTGGCGCGCCAGGAAGGGAAAGGGGACAGGAAACAAGATGATCTCTGTAACATTTGTCCGCAGGTTCTTCCTCTCCTTCTCCATCAACAATGGTGGTGACATGGGCTCAGGATGCCTCCGCCAGTTATCCTAGGGGGCACTTCCCACCGACGGAGCAGCAGGAGGTCAATCTTCCTACTGCTAACCCTCTGGTTGCTCATGCACTGGCAGCACTCACCCAACAAGTTCAAACCCTCACGGCGATGATCCATGAACTCCGAAAGCAGCAGTTCGTGGTCACTCAGCATCAACCTGCCCCACCTGCACCACCACTTGCTATGCTAGCCAGTCAGCAATCTGTGCGGGGAAGATCCCCCAGTCGAGAGGCTAGCCACCATCGTACTTCTCCCAAGGGGCATCATCGGGAGCCCCTCAAGAGGTCGCGCTCCCCTGCTCATGGCTTGGGCGAGTCCTCTCCAAAGCTCCGGCACCAGGAAGAGCCAAAGCAGAGGCACCACCTCCCGCGTTCTTCCTCTTCTTCTTCTTCATCATCTTCCAAGCCATCTAGGAAGATGCCAACTATCAGCCGCTAGGCGAAGAAGCGTCTGGATGAGTACCGCCAATGGCTGGAAGAGCTTACCAGAAAAATCAATAACCAACTGGAGGAAGAGTACGACACCCATCCTCCCTACACCCGCAGAATACTAGAGGAGCCCGTCCCCTTCAGATTTCATCTCCCTTAGCTGAATCCATACAATGGTACGACTGATCACCTCGATCACCTTGAAAGCTACAAAGCCCTCATGCAAGTTCAAGGGGCTATGGACACCCTCTTGTGCAAGGCTTTCCCTGCCACTCTATGGAAAGCCGCCTACGCCTGGCACTCCCACTTGTTCCCACGCTGCATTGATTCCTTCCAAGAGCTAGAAAGGGCGTTCCTAGCGCACTTCGATGCTTGCCGAAGGATCCCGCAAGTCACGGACAGCCTCTTCTCTGTGCTTCTGAAGGAAGGGGAGTCACTTCGGGACTTCGTGCCCAGTTCAAAACTGCCACCCTCGAAGTCTATCATCTAGACGACGTGGTGGTGACTCTAGAGCTGAAGAGGGGACTTCTCCCTTCTCGCTTCACTTTTTCTCTAGACAAGAAGCCCCCCGCTCCTATGCCGACCTCCTCCTCCGTGCGCAAAAATATATCCGTACGGACGAGGCTGACTTCACCCGCCAGGAGTCCATGAGAGGATCCAGCTGAAAGTCCGTTCGTCCTAAGCCAAGCGGATCCTCTCGCCCTAGGAAGCCCGAGCCACCGTGCCGACCAGACAGCAAGCATTGAAGTCTCACCCCCTTGGAAAGCGAGCTCATGCCTCTCCTCACCCCCCGCTCTCGCATCCTCATGGAGATTGAGGGTGAGCCCTGTTAGAAAATCTTTTGCAGGCAACAGAAATGCAATTTAACATTTTGTAAAATAAACATGCAATGGAAGCAATAAAATATTGGATCTAATCCAATATCAGCCTACAACAGGATCAATATATATATATATATAATATATAAAAAGGTGTAAAAGAAAAGGATATAGATCAAATCTATGTTGACATAAATAACATAGATCATATCTATGTTTATGGCCTAGTGTCTTAGATCATATCTAAGTCACTAGTAACAAATGAATCTTTTACCTTTTGATGCTTAATTACTCATGCAGCAGTAGAAGGTGGTGGTAGATAGTACTTCTGCAAGCCACACAAAGGTGTATGGCCTTTACATGTGATCCACACCGAGGATCTGATCCTGACCAGCCTCTTCGGAGTGCTAGCTCCTCTCCTAGGCTTCGACGATGAGATTTCTTCTCTTTAACACCAAGGTGCTCTTGGAATTATCAAATGGATGTGTATATATCGAGGAAACATTTTACCCCCAGGTTTTATAGCCAGAATCTTTTTCACCCTAAAAACTTCTCATCTCCCTGTCGTTTTCTTTTCCAATGTTTCTTGAAAGATAAGGAGGAACCCTTCATTTTATTTTCAGTTAAAAACCGAAAAGAAGTTAAGGAAGAAACTCTTCATCTTCTTTTTCAGTTAAAAACCAAAAAGGTTAGAAGTTAAGGAATGAGGGATAATTAGGGAGAGGTCATTAACATCCATTTTAAATTCAAACATAAAGTTTTGAATTCAAAATTCAATCTTTAAATTTGAAATTAAAATTAGTTTAAAATTTAAATTCATAATTCGAATTTAAACAGGTAAGGATGTTAACATTAGGCTTACCTAAATTTAAGTCCAAACCAAATCCTATTTGATTTGACCAAGATATTCATAGCTCAATCAAATTGAGCTAGCCGGCAATCGTATTGCCAATTTAATCCTTTAATTAATTTACTAACATTTAGTTTCTCAATCATCCAGTCAGGTATAATCCCCTATGGTGTGTGACCCTATAGGTTCGAACACTAAGCCGGTAGCACTGAAACACTTCCAATACTAATCGAAGTCGCCATATAGCAATGACACTCGACGTTTGGATAGGCTGAAGGTTGCAGAGCAACTATCAAGAACCTCTGGCATATGGTTACCATATAATTCATCCCTTTGACCCTCAATGCTCAAGATGACTTAGGTTTTAACTGCCAACCCTTAATCAGTTCATCCATAAAGTGTCTCAATCTTCATAAGTCCTGTGACTCCTCACAGGGACTACCCTGCCCAAGGTTTTGCTAAATTGAAACACAGTGAGACATTTGTTCCAAACTATTTGAAGGGGTCAATTCCATCTTGATCCACTCACTGCTCCACAAGTACCTTACTGCACCCAGAAACCTTCTGTCACTGGATTAAAAATCCAAGTAATCTGGCACCAAAGTACAGTAGGTTGCTTGCAAGCTACCATGGTGATCTCAGGTCAGAGGGACACTTATATCCATATCCCTTCATGAACACTTCTTGGCAGAAGAGTGTTCCGCAAATTGATCACGTTTAGTGAAATGTCATACACCTCACCTGTATGTCATACCAGTGTCACCACACTCCTTGGTAAAGAGGACAACCAACCCATATGACATACAATGACCTTTACTTGATACATAGTTGTCCTATAACTATATCTCATTTGGTTGCGACTATTTTAAGAACCACTCAATAAACCCTCTTTTTATTGAATAGATTATGGTTCTAAGGACTCCATCAAAAAAGAATTTATTTTAGGAAGATGTGATGTGATAAACTGCCAAATAAATATTTTATTAATTTATAATTCATATACATTTATAACTTGCACAATCATCTACATGTTAGTTGATTGGCTTTATGACATAATTCCCAATATCTCCCACTTGGACTAAAGCCACTCAGAATAGTATCTAATACCCATCTTCCATTTATGGTCGTCAAATTCTTTGATTCCAAGAGCTTTAGTGAATGGGTTGGCTAGGTTCTCCTTTCCATCAATCTTCTGAAGGTCAATGTCACCTCGTTCCATGATTTCTTGCACAAGGTGATAACGGTGCAAAATATGTTTAGTGCGTTGATGGGACTTTGGCACTTTGGCTTCAGCAATGGCACCGGTGTTGTCACAGTACATCAAAAAAGGACCATCCAGAGAAGGTGTCACTCCCAGTTCTCCTAGAAATAATATTAGCAATGGATGAAAAATCCATCGCTAATCCGTCGCTAATTAGTGAGGATATTATATCCCACGCTAATTAGCAATAGATGACAAATCCGTCACTAATCCATTGCTAATTAGCGACGGAATTATATCCCTCGCTAATTATCAATTATAAAAAAATCCATCACTAATCCGTTGCTAATTAGTGACAAAAATTATTCCATCGCTAATTAGCAATGGAAATTATTCCATCGCTAATCTGTCGCTAAGTTTAGCGATGGATTTGAATTCCGTCGCTAAATGTTTGCGGGGAGCATTTCTGAGATGGATTGAATCCATCGCAATTCCACCGCTATATAAGTTTAGCGACGAAATTTATACATTTAGCGACGGATTTTTTCATTTGATCTTACATATTTAATATCTCTTGTGCTTGATTGGTTGATAGATGTCTCATACTTGAGGTCATGTTAATAATGTTTATATGAAATTCTGCCAAAATTTCAATTTGATATTAAATATATAATATGCCTTATGCTAGATTGGTTGTTACATGTCTTGTACTCCAGGTCACGTTACTTATGTTATAGGCGAAACTCTGCCAAAATTTTAGTTTGATATAAATATTAATCTTATATGGATGTTGCCGGTCAAATAAAAGTCTTATGTGTTATTTTTTATTTGTTTCTATTCAGAAGGAATTTTCATGGGATCCAGAGCTTGAGAGTGTAATCAAGCGCAGATGGTTACAACAGGCTGCTACACGTTATGATGACACTTTGAGCAAGTGGAGAGCATTTGGCAGTAAACCATCACGAATTCCAGAACATATTTGGGATAGTAGGCAGAAAGAATGGTCCACTCTTAAGTTCAAGCAGCGATCTACTACTGCCTCAAAAAATAGACTTAGTGAGACGGGCAGCTCAGGTTCAAGTCCCTCACAATATACATGGGGTTCTATATCCATGGTGGAGCATAGCGTGCGGATGGTATATTGCTCATAATAAATTTTTATTTATTTATATATTAAGGTTATAAAATGTATGTTAATGTCTTTGTTTTTATTTACATATGTATTATATGCTTGTAATATTATAGTTAATATATTTTCTTTATTTTTTTTTCTATGATCAGGCAAAAGAGTTAGGATGTGAACCAAATCCTATAGAACTTTTTGAGGATATACACACTAACAAAACTACCTCAGGAATTGAGTATGTGGATCAGCGGTCTAAGGCTGTCACAGTAAGTATTTACCAAACTCAATAATTCTATATATTTAAAAATTTGTTTGTTCGCATTTTTGATTAATCTCATGTAATTTATATTTTTTGTGTTGAAATTTATATTGTAGGATCGAGTGCAAGCCCTTTAAGAGACTGCTTCTCAGTGGAGGGATCCGATGAGTCATGTGAGCTAGATTTGAGGCAGTTATTTTTAGAAGCGGCTGGTGGCAAAAAAATCAGCGCTTATATGGGATGGGCACCAAGGCATCACATTTCTACACTAGTACCTCATCTTTCATTCCACTGCCACATAACGGGATATTAGTGTAGAGCAGTTGCGTGCTACTATTAAGCAAGAAATGAAGCAAGAAATGCAGCAGGAGGTTCAGATTATGCTGGAGTCACAGAGGCAGCAGATGCGAGAAGAAATGCATGAAGAATTTCGACTCGAGATGCGACAGCTTATAGCAGAGATGATTCGTTCTGGCCATATCTCAGCTCTAGCTCCACAGAGGGATCCACCTTATTCTAATAGCATGTAGGACTATATTTTGATTACTAAATTTTATTAGATATTTATCATGTTTTGAAGTTTATTGTAAAAACATTTGCTTGTAAGATATTTTAATATATATTTCATGACTTCTTTTTAAAAAAATATTTGTATTTCATTAAATTAAAATTTTAAATTATAAAAATAAAATAAATTAAAATAATAAACTATTAAAAATATTAGCAATAATAAGCGACGGATGAAAAATCCATTGCTAATTAGCGATGGCATTATATCCCTCGCTAATTAGCAATAAATGATAAATCCATCGCTAATCCATTGCTAATTAGCGATGGAATTATATCCCTTACTAATTAAAATTATAAAAAAATCCATCGCTAATCCGTCACTAATTAGTGACGAAAATTATTCCATCGCTAATTAGCAATGGATATTGTTCCATCTTTAATCCGTCGCTAATATTAGCGACGGATTTGAATTCCGTCGCTAAATGTTTGCGAGGAGCATTTCTGAGATGGATTGTATCCGTCGTAATTTCGTCGCTATATAAGTTTAGCGATGAAATTTATACTTTTAGCGATGGATTTTTCCATTTGATCTTAAATATTTAATCTTTCTTATGCTTGATTGGTTGATAGATGTCTCATGCTTGAGGTCATGTTAATGATGTTATATATGAAATTCTACCAAAATTTCAATTTGATATCAAATATGTAATAGTCTTATGCTAGATTGGTTGTTACATGTCTTGTACTACAGGTCACGTTACTTATGTTATAGGTGAAACTCTGCCGAAATTTTAGTTTGATATAAATATTAATCTTATATGGATGTTGCCAGTCAAATAAAAATCTTATGTGTTGTTTTTTATTTGTTTCTATTTCTGAAGGAATTTACTTGGGATCTAGAGCTTGAGAGTGTAATCAAGCGCATATGGTTACAATAGGCTGCTACATGTTATGGTGACACTTTGAGCAAGTGAAGAGCATCTGACAGTAAACCGTCACGAATTCCAGAACATATTTGGGATAGTAGGCAGAAAGAATGGTCCACTCTTGAGTTCAAGCAGCAATCTACTACTGCCTCAAAAAATAGACTTGTGAGATGGGTGGCTCAGGCTCAGGTCCCTCACGACTTACAGAGGGTTCTATATCCACAGTGGAACGTAGCACACGGATGGTATATTGATCATAATAAATTTATTATTTATTTATATATTAAGTTTATAAAATATATGTTAATGTCTTTGTTTTTATTTACATATGTATTATATGCTTGTAATATTGTAGTTAATATATTTTCTTTTTTTTTTCTATGATCAGGCAAAAGAGTTAGGACATGAACCAAATCCTATAAAACTTTTTAAGGCTACACATACTAAAAAAACTGCCTCAAAAATTGAGTATATCGATCAGCGGTCTAAGGCTGTCACAGTAAGTATTTACCAAACTCAATAATTCTTCATTTTTAAAAATTTTTTTGTTCGCATTTTTGATTAATCTCATGTAATTTATATTTTTTGTGTCGAAATTTGTATTGTAGGATCGAGTGCAGGCCCTTAAAGAGAATGCTTCTCAGCCAGTGGAGGGATCCGATGAGTCATGTGAGCCAGATTTGAGGCAGTTATTTTTATAAGCGGCTGGTGGCAAAAAAAATCAGCGCATATATGGGATGGGCAACAAGGCATGACATTTCTACACTGGTACCTCCTCCTTTCATTCCACTGCCACATCACGGGATATTAGTGTAGAGCAGTTGCGTGCTACTATTAAGCAAGAAATGCAGCAGGAGGTTCAGATTATGTTGGAGTCATAGAGGCGGCACATGCGAGAAGAAATGCGTGAAGAATTTCAACTCGTGATGTGACAGCTTATAGCAAAGATAATTCGTTCTGACCATATCTCAGCTCCAGCTCCACAGAGGGATCCACCTCATTTGATAGCATGTAGAACTATATTTTGATTACAGAATTTTATTGGATATTTATCATGTTTTGAAGTTTATTGTAAAAATATTTGCTTGTAAGATATTTTAATATATATTTCATGACTTCTTTTTAAAAAAATATTTGCATTTCATTAAATTAAAATTTTAAATTATAAAAACAAAATAAATTAAAAATAATAAACTATTCAAAAATATTAGCAATAATTAGCAATGGTTGAAAAATCTGTTGCTAATTAGAGACGGAATTATATCCTTCGCTAATTAGCAATAGATGACAAATCTGTCACTAATCCATTGCTAATTAGCGACGGAATTATATCCCTTGCTAATTACCAATTATAAAAAAATTCGTTGCTAATCCATCGCTAATTAGTGATGAAAATTATTCCGTCGCTAATTAGCAATGGAAATTGTTCCGTCGCTAATCCGTCGCTAAGATTAGTGCCGGATTTGAATTCTGTCGCTATATGTTTGCGAGGAGCATTTCTGAGACGGATTGTATCCATCGCAATTCCGTCACTATATAAGTTTAGCAACAGAATTTATACTTTTAGCGACGGATTTTTTCATTTGATCTTAAATATTTAATCTCTCTTGTGCTTGATTGGTTGATAGATGTCTCATACTTGAGGTCATGTTAATGATGTTATATATGAAATTCTACCAAAATTTTAATTAGATATTAAATATTTAATATGTCGTATGCTAGATTGGTTGTTACATGTCTTGTACTCCAGGTCACGTTACTTATGTTATAGGCAAAACTCTGCCAAAATTTTAGTTTGATATAAATATTAATCTTATATGGATGTTGCTAGTCAAATAAAAGTCTTATGTGTTGTTTTTTATTTGTCTCTATTTCAGAAGGAATTTACTTGGGATCCAGAGCTTAAGAGTGTAATCAAGCGCAGATGGTTACAATAGGCTGCTAGACGTTATGGTGACACTTTGAGCAAGTGGAGAGCACATGGCAGTAAACCATCACGAATTCTAGAACATATTTGGGATAGTAGGTAGACAGAATGGTCCACTCTTGAGTTCAAGCAACGATCTACTACTGCCTCAAAAAACAGACTTAGTGAGACGGGCGGCTCAGGTTCAGGCCCCTCACGGCATACAGGAGGTTCTATATCCATGGTGGAGCATAGCGTGCAGATGGTATATTGATCATAATAAATTTAATGTTTATTTATATATTAAAGTTATAAAATGTATGTTAATGTCTTTGTTTTTATTTACATATGTATTATATGCTTGTAATATTGTAGTTAATATATTTTCCTTATTTTTTTTCTATGATCAAGCAAAAGAGTTAGGACGTGAACCAAATCCTATAGAACTTTTTGAGGCTACACACACTAAAAAAACTGCCTCATGAATTGAGTATGTGGATCAACGGTCTAAGGCTATCGCCGTAAGTATTTATCAAACTCGATAATTCTTCATATTTAAAAATTTGTTTGTTCGCTTTTTTCGTTTAATCTCATGTAATTTATATTTTTTCGTGTCAAAATTTGTATTGTAGGATCTAGTGCAGGCCCTTAGAGAGACTACTTCTCAGCCAGTGGAGGGATCCGATGAGTCATGTGAGATAGATTTGAGGCGGTTATTTTTAGAAGCGGCTAGTGGCAAAAAGAACTAGCGCATATATGGGATGGGCACCAAAGAATCACATTTCTACACTGGTACCTCCTCCTTTCATTCCACTGCCACATCACGGGATATTAGTGTAGAGCAGTTGCGTGCTACTATTAAGCAAGAAATGAAGCAAGAAATGCAGGAGGAGGTCCATATTATGCTGGAGTCACAGAGAAAGCAGATGCGAGAAGAAATGCGTGAATAATTTCGACTCGAGATGCGACAGCTTATAGCAGAGATGATTCGTTCTGACCATATCTCAGCTCCAGCTCCACAGAGGGGTCCATCTCATTCTGATACCATATAGAACTATATTTTGATTATTGAATTTTATTGGATATTTACCATGCTTTGAAGTTTATTGTAAAAACATTTGCTTGTAAGATATCTTAATATATATTTCATGACTTCTTTTTAAAAAAATATTTGCATTTCATTAAATTAAAATTTTAAATTATAAAGATAAAATAAATAAAAAATAATAAACTATTAAAAAATATTAGCAATAATTAGTGACGGGTGAAAAATCCATCTCTAATTAGCCTTTGTTTGGATGGAAAGAAAACTAGGGAGGAAAGAAAACTAGGAGAAAAAATATGAGAGAAAATGAAGTTTACCTTGTTTGGATGGAGAAAAAAGCAAGGAGGAAAGAAAACTAGAGTAGAAAATAGAGGAAAAAAAGTGGTGGGCCCCACGTAAAAGTTTTCTCTCCGAAACCGAGAGATTTCGGAGATAAAACTCAAAAAGTGCTCTTTCATTTTTTTTCATTCCGATATTAACCATTCAAGAAAAAAATTGATGCATTTTTTAATTATTTATAATAAGGACATTATTTCATTGTAAATTATCAACTTTTCTCTCCTCTCTATTTTTCTTCCGCTCATCCAAACAGAAGGAGAGAAAATATTTTCTCTCCAATTTTCTTTCCTCTCACTTTTCTCTCCTCTCAGTTTTCTTTTCTCCTACTTTTCTCTCTATCCAAAAAGAACATTAGCAATGAAATTATATCCCTCACTAATTAGCAATAGATGACAAATCCGTCGCTAATCCTTTGCTAATTATCAATTATAAAAAAATCCATCGCAAATTAGTGACGAAAATTATTCCGTGCTAATTAGCAATGGAAATTGTTCCATCGCTAAGATTAGTGATAGATTTGAATTCCGTCGTTAAATTTTTGCGAGGAGCATTTCTGAGACGATTTTATCCGTCGCAATTCCGTCGCTATATAAGTTTAGCTATGGAATTTATACTTTTAGCAACGGATTTTTTTGTTTGATCTTAAATATTTAATCTCTCTTGTGCTTGATTGGTTGATAGATGTCTCATACTTGAGGTCATGTTAATGATGTTATATATGAAATTATGCCAAAATTTTAATTTGATATTAAATATGTAATAAGTCGTACGCTAGATTGGTTGTTACATGTCTTGTACTCCAGGTCACGTTACTTATGTTATAGGCGAAACTCTGCTGAAATTTTAGTTTGATATAAATATTAATCTTATATGGATGTTGCTAGTCAAATAAAAGTCTTATGCGTTGTTTTTTATTTGTTTCTATTTCAGAAGGAATTTACTTGGGATCCAGCGCTTGAGAGTGTAATCAAGTGCAGATAGTTACAACAGGCTGCTACACGTTATGGTGACACTTTGAGCAAGTGGAGAGCACCTGGCAGTAAACCATCATGAATTCCAGAACATATTTGGGATAGTAGGAAGAAAGAAGGGTCCACTCTTGAGTTCAAGCAGGGATGGGCACCAAGGCATCACATTTCTACACTAGTACCTCATCCTTTCATTCCACTGCCACATAACGGGATATTAGTGTAGAGCAGTTGCGTGCTACTATTAAGCAAGAAATGAAGCAAGAAATGCAGCAGGAGGTTCAGATTATGCTGGAGTCGTAGAGGCAGCAGATGCGAGAAGAAATGCGTGAAGAATTTTGACTCGAGATGTGACAGCTTATAGCAGAGATGATTCGTTCTGACCATGTTTCAACTCCAGCTCCACAAAGAGATCCACCTCATTCTGATAGCATGTAGAACTATATTTTGATTACTGAATTTTATTGGATATTTATCATGCTTTGAAGTTTATTGTAAAAACATTTGCTTGAAAGATATTTTAATATATATTTCATGACTTCTTCTTAAAAAAATATTTGCATTTCATTAATTTAAAATTTAAAATTATAAAAATAAAATAAATTAAAAATAATAAACTATTAAAAAATATTAGCAATAATTAGCGACGGATGAAAAATCCATCACTAATTAGCGATGGAATTATATCCCTCGCTAACTAGCAATAGATGACAACTCCGTCACTAATCCGTTGCTAATTAGTGATGGAATTATATCCCTTGCTAATTTCCAATTATAAAAAAATTCATCGCTAATCCGTCGCTAATTAGTGACGAAAATTATTCCGTCGCTAATTAGCAATGGAAATTGTTCCGTCGCTAAGTTTAGCGACGGATTTGAATTCCGTCACTAAATGTTTGCGAGGAGCATTTCTGAGACAGATTGTATCCATCGCAATTCCGCCGCTATATAAGTTTAGCAACAGAATTTATACTTTTAGTGACAGATTTTTTCTTTGATCTTATGTATTTAATCTCTCTTGTGCTTGATTTGTTGATAGATGTCTTATACTTGAGGTCATGTTAATGATGTTATATATGCCATTTTGCCAAAATTTCAATTTGATATTAAATATGTAATATGTCTTATGCTAGATTGGTTGTTACATGTCTTGTACTCCAGGTCACGTTACTTATGTTATAGGTGATACTCTGCCAAAATTTTAGTTTGATATAAATATTAATCTTATATGGATGTTGCCAATCAAATAAAAGTCTCATGTGTTGTTTTTTATTTATTTCTATTACAGAAGGAATTTACTTGGGATCCAGAGCTTGAGAGTGTAATCAAGCGCAGATGGTTACAACAGGCTGCTACACGTTATGGTGACACTTTGAGCAAGTGGAGAGCATCTGGCAGTAAACCATCATGAATTCCAGAACAATTTGGGATAATAGGCAGAAAGAAAGGTCCACTCTTGAGTTCAAACAACAATCTACTACTGCATCAAAAAATAAACTTAGTGAGATGGGCGGCTCAGGTTCAGGTCCCTCACGACATACAGGGGGTTCTATATCCATGGTGGAGCATAGCGTGCGAATGGTATATTGATCATAAAAAATTTATTATTTATTTATATATTAAAGTTATAAAATGTATGTTAATGTCTTGTTTTTATTTACATATGTATTATATGCTTGTAATATTGTAGTTAATATATTTTCTTTATTTTTTTTTTCTATGATCAGGCAAAAGAGTTTGGACGTGAACCAAATCCTATAGAACTTTTTGAGGCTAGACACACTAAAAAACTACCTCAGGAATTGAGTATGTGGATCAGCGGTCTAAGGTTGTCGCAGTAAGTACTTACCAAACTCAATAATTCTTCATATTTAAAATTTTATTTGTTTAATCTCATGTAATTTATATTTTTCTTGTCAAAATTTGTATTGTAGGATTGAGTGCAGGCCCTTAGAGAGACTGCTTCTCAGCTAGTGGAGGGATCTGATGAGTCATATGAGCAAGATTTGAGCAAGTTATTTTTAGAAGTAGCTGGTGGCAAAAAAAACCTGCGCGTATATGGGATGGGCACCAAGGCATCACATTTCTACACTGGTACCTCCTCCTTTCATTCCACTGCCACATTACGAGATATTAGTGTAGAGCAGTTGCGTGCTACTATTAAGCAAGAAATGTAGCAGGAGGTTTAGATTATGCTGGAGTCACAGAGGCAGCAGATGCGAGAAGAAATGCGTGAAGAAATTCGACTCGAGATGCGACAGCTTATAGCAGAGATGATTCGTTCTGACCATATTTCAGCTCCGGCTCCACAGAAAGATCCACCTCATTCTGATAGTATATGGAACTATATTTTGATTACTGAATTTTATTGGATATTTATCATGTTTTGAACTTTATTGTAAAAACATTTGCTTGTAAGATATTTTAATATATATTTCATGACTTTGTTTTTAAAAAATATTATCATTTCATTAAATTAAAATTTTAAATTATAAAAATAAAATAAATTAAAAATAATAAATTATTAAAAAATATTAGCAATAATTAGCGACGGATGAAAAATCCGTCGCTAATTAGTGACAGCATTATATCCCTCGCTAATTAGTAATAGATGACAAATCTGTCGCTAATCCATTGCTAATTAGCGACGGAATTATATCCCTCGCTAATTATCAATTATAAAAAAATTCATCGCTAATTAGTGATAAAAATTATTTTGTCGCTAATTAGCAATGGAAATTGTTCCATCGGATTTGAATTCTGTCGCTAAATGTTTGTGAGGAGTATTTCTGAGACGGATTGTATCTGTTGCAATTTTGTCGCTATATAGCAATTCCGTCGCTATATAAGTTTAGCGACGGAATTTATACTTTTAGCGATGGATTTTTCCATCGCTAAATTTATTTTTTCTTATAGTATAGACTTTAAATAAAATGAAGAAGGCAAGAAGCTTAAGAGAAATGGAGAAGTTCACGGCTTGGGAAGTGGTGAATGAAGAAAGAAACCAGCCAAAATGACCATAAAATTAGTCGGCCAAGATTCCTAAGGTTGGAAGTCCAAAAATACAAAGCTGGGCATCCACTATGAGGAATCTGGTCATCCAGCACTATAACTGGATGATCGATTTTATCCTTTCGGTCTTCCACTTCCAAAAGTGGAAGCCCAATAGTTCAGAATCGATTGACCAGAGAATCATGAAAGGATGGATTGCACTTGTTCAAAATCATCAGCTGAAACAATTCAAAATTGATCCAAGAAAAATCTTAAAAATAAGAGATATGAAGATTAAGCTGTGATGATTCAAATGGCATAAATTTCATGCAATGATAATAAATACAAGAGAGTATAGAAATTAAACAATCACAATAACTCATTAGATAGTAGGATCAAGTATACTAAGCTCTCCTCTAATTTTACAAAATTTTGATTCATCAAGAGGTTTTGTGAAAATATCAGTGAGCTGCAAATTAGTACATACATGCTCAAGTGCAATATCACCATTATTAATATGATCTCTAATAAAATGATGTCTAATCTATATGTTTTGCTCTAGAGTGTTGAATAGGATTCTTAGTTAAATTGATAGCACTAGTATTATCACATTTTATTAGTATGCCATTAAGTTTAATGTCATAATCTTCTAGTTGTTGCTTAATCCATAAGATTTGAGTACAGCAACTTGCAGTTGCAATATAATCAGTCTCAGCTATGGACAGTGCCATTGAAGTTTGTTTCTTGCTAAACCATGAGATTAAATTAACACCTAAAAATTAGCAAGTTCAACTAGTAGATTTTCTATCTAATTTACAACTTGCAAAGTCTGAATCAATGTATCCTATTAAGTTGATGCTAGATTGTTTGTTATACCATAAGCCTAAGTTTATTGTACCACTCAAATATTTAAAAATTCTTTTAATAGCTAATAAATGAGGTATCTTAGGGTTATCTTGATATCTAGCATACATACAAATACTGAACAATATATCTGGCCTACTAGCAGTTAAATACAACAAAGATCTTATCATACCTCTATACAATTTTACATCAACACTTTTATCAGTATTACAAGAATCTAATTTACAAGAAGAGCTCATAAGTGTACTGATATGTTTGGAAGTCTCCATGCCAAATTTCTTTAATATTTCTTTGACATGCTTACTTTGGCAAATGAAGATTCCTTCATCACTTTGCTTAATTTGTAGTCCAAAAAATAATTTAATTCTTCCATTATGCTTATCTTGAACTCTCCCTTCATAAACTTAGGAAAGTCTTGACATAATAACTCGTTAGTAGCACCGAAAATAATATCATAAATATAAGTTTGAACAATAAGCATATCATCATTTTCTCTCTTAATGAATAAGGTTGTATCAACATTTTCTCTAATGAATTTGTTACTAATCAAGAATTTGCTTAATCGATCATACTATGCTTGAGGAGCTTGTTTCAAACCATATAAAGCTTTATTCAATTTGAAAACATGGTTTGAAAACAAGTGGTTCTCAAATCCTGATGGTTGTTCAACAAATACTTGTTTGGCAATATACCCATTAAGGAAAGCACTCTTAATATCCATTTGATATAACTTTAAGTTCATAAAGCATGCAAAGGCAAGGAGCAATCTAATAGCTTCTAGTCTAGCAACAGAAGCTTAAGTTTCATCAAAATTAATTTTCTCTTCATGATTGTAACATTTAGCTACTAGTTCTGCTTTATTTCTAACAATGTTACCATGCTCATCTAATTTGTTTCTAAATACTCATTTAGTCCCAATAATTGGATGATCATGAGGTCAATCAACTGATGTCCATACATTGTTTCTATCAAACTGATTTAATTTTTCATGCATAGCATTGATCCAATCTACATCATCATAGCATTTAGGTTCAATGTGAGAAACAAATGCTAGGTTATTACATACATCTCTAAATGAAAATCTAGTTCTAACACCATGTGACGGATCACCAATAATAAATTCTTTAGGATGATTATGAACATACCTCCAACCTCTTTCTAAGTCATGATTACCTTAAGGTTCTTCATGATTGATAATATCATTTACCTCCTCTTGATTAGCTTGAACAATTAAGTGCTCCTTTTCTTCCAAAGTAAGTTTCTTTACTTGATTTTCTATTTCTCCTACATCATCAATTGCCTTTCTCTCCTTTGATGGAAGATCATTAGTTTCATCAAATACAACATGAATAGATTCTTCAACCAATAAGGTATTTTTATTGAAAACTCTATAAGCTCTACTAGAAGAAGAGTAGCCAAGAAAATACCTTCATCATATTTTGCATCAAACTTATCAAGATTATATTTTCCATTATTCAGGATAAAACAGTGACATCCAAAAATATGAAAATATGCAATATTGGGTTTTCTATTTTGTAAAGCTTAGGGGTCTTTTTCAAAATTGATCTTATCAAGGCTCTATTTAAATATAGCATAGAATGTTGATTGCTTTTGCCCAAAAGTACTTTAGGAGATTGCTCTCACACAATATGGTACAGGCCATTTCTTTCAAAGTTCTATTTTTTCTTTTTACCACCCCATTTTGTTGAGGTATCCTAGATGTAGAAAAATTATGATTTATGCCATGTTCGTTACAAAAATTTTTGAAGAAATAATTTTTAAATTCTTTTCCATGATCACTTCGAATTGATAAAACCAAAATTTATTTTTCATTTGTAATCTTTTTAAATAAATTTTGAAATACAGAAAATGCTTCATCTTTTATAGCTAAAAATAAAACCCAAGTAAATCGAAAGAAATCATCGATAATTACAAAACCATAACGTTTGCTTCTTAGACTTGTAATTCTAATCGGCCCAAATAAATCCATATGCAATAATATCAATGGCCTAGTAGTTGAAATCATATTTTTCGATTTAAATTAAACTCTAGTTTGTTTTTAAAATTGGCATGCATCACAAATCTTGCCTTTTTCAAAATTTGTTTTTGGTAAACCTTTAACCAAATCCTTTTTAAATAATTTTGCAAGAAGATTCATGCCAACATGTGCAAGTCTACGATGCCATAACCAACTAGATCCATCAATTTTAACATTCATAGCAACTAGACAATTAAAATCACGGTCTTTTAGATCATTCAAATTAACAATATAAACATTCCCATGCCTATGACCAATGAATTTCATGCAATTTTAGCAGGATTAGAAACAATGCAAATGGATGATTCAAAAATCACTTTAAAACCTCTATCATACAATTGACTAATACTTAATAAATTATGCTTTAAACCATTAACTAGTAAGACATTGTCAATATAAGTATGAGGTGTGATACCTATTTTACCAATGCCAATGATTTTACTTTGACTATTATCTCCAAAGATGACCATACCTCCATCTTTAGCTTCAAAAGTGATGAATTGTGATTCATCACCCGTCATGTGTCTCGAACATCTGCTATCAAGATACTACTTTTTTTAGATCATGGGTTGCAAGACACACCTGCAAACATAATGTCATGTCTTACTTTTAGGTACCCAAGTTTTCTTGGATCCTTTGGGGTTAGTCAATATGGTTCCTTTTGGAACCCAAACTTTCTTAATACTATCACATCATAGGACTTGTGTCCCTTTAAACCACATTTAAAACAAGTAATATTTGATGATTGGCCAGCATACACAAAAAAATGTTTTTCAAAAGTTTTTGTTTTCTAAGGGGATTATAATCTAATCCAGCTTTATCAAAAATGATTTTTAGCTATCCAAAATCATGTTCAGTTTTGAAGAGCTTAAAGTAAATCTATCTACTATAGGTTTAAGCCTGTCTACTTTAGTTTTCAAATCTTTGTTTTTCTTCTTTAGAAATTCATTTTCTTTAATATATTTATTATTTTCCAAAGTAAGGTTTTGAACCTGATTTTTTAATTCTTTGTTTTTAGAACTAAGGTTAACAAAATCATCTACTAATTCATAAAAAAGCATTATGTAATTCTTGAAATGTAAAATCATCAAGAAAACTAGGGCTTACCTCCCCATTGTCCGCCATGAAGCATAGGTTGACTACTTCATTCTTTTCTTTTCCTCGGAGCTTGAATTTTTACTATCACTCCAAGTAGCCATCGTTGCCTTTTTCTTGAACTTCTTGAGACCTTTCTTAAGTTGTGGGCATTCAGATTTAAAGTGTCCCGGTTTCTTGCATTCATAACAAATGATCTTTTTTTCTTTTTCTTTGCTTTCGTCTTCTTTTATAAATGATGTTCTTTTTCCTTCAAATTTCCTTCTTTTCATAAACTTTTTAAACTTTCTAGTGATAAGGGTCATGTCCTTATCATCACTTTCCTCCATAGATTTATCCGACTCTTCCTTTTGATCAGAAATTTAAGAGCCATTGTTCTCCTTCTTTTTGATTCATCCTCATCAGCATGTTGTTTAACTTGAAGTTCATGCATCATGAGGTATCCCAATAATTCCTCCAAAGGTAGGGCATTTCGATCCTTTACCTCTTGAATAGCAGTCACTTTGGCCTCCCAAAACCTAGGCAAAGATTTTAATACTTTTCTCACAAGATCAGCATTAGAATAGGATTTACCAAGACTTTTAAGTCCATTAATACTATTAGTAAATCTAGTAAACATATTAGAAATGGTTTCACTAGAGTCCATCTTAAACTGTTCATATTTATGAATAAGCATATTAATTTTGGACTCCTTCACTTGATTGGTACCCTCATGGGTAACCTCTAATCTATCCCAAATCTTTTTTGCAGATAAACAAGTAGATATGCAATTAAACTCATTTGCATCCAATGAACAATATAAAACATTCATGGCCTTAGCATTTAGCTAAGCCAACTTTTTATCATGTTTATCCCATTCCGTTTTCGATTTGAAAATCTTCATTTCATTCAATCTATATGTGGGTGTGTGTGGACCATTTACTATGGTACTCTATAGATCATAGTCAAGTGATTGGATAAAGATTTTCATCCTAGCTTTTCAATAACTATAATTAGTCCCATTAAATAACGGTGGCCTATTTGTGGATTGTCCCTCACTCAATAAGGTTACCATAATCTTTAGCTCTAAGCTTTTTAAGGCTTAACAACAAGAGTACCTGCTCTGATACTACTTGTTGCCCAGATGTAGCAACCTAAGAGAGGGGGTGAATTAGATTTTTCAAAAATTAATTAACTAGCAAGTATGTGCTCTTATATTTTCATTTACAAATAAATAACATGTAGTGATGTGAGGCTAAAATGCAAACAGCCACAAGAAGATAACACGATCAAACACACCAAGATTTAATGTGGTTTAGTGCCAAACCTGGCATCTACGTCCATACTTCAAGAACCTCTTGGGAATCCACTAAACACCACTAGCGTACCTGACAAGCAGGCTTATTTCCGGGCACAAGCAAGCCTTTCAAATATATACTTCTGGGTAGACCTCTACCCTCAACGGTTTCACAACTATGAAACACATATCAGAGAATAATAAATATAATATTTATGGAATATGCTCCTAAAATGAGTAGATAATCAACAAGATATACTTAGCAACTTGAAGAGCTTAACATGAGGTAGCTTCTTTCTTTAAGTGCGCAGTAACAATAATAAAGCCTTCGTGGAAGCCTTGAATGCTCTTCAAAGAAGTTGTTGGAGCCTTAACACCACATCAAGAATCAGAAATAAATGTGCTTCAAATGGCTTTGAAACAATTAATGAAACTCTCAAATAAACCTTTTTTACAAAGTATAAATCTCTCTTTCAAATGATATTTCTTTTTTTACTCTAATATTTTTCACTAATATTTTTCTCTTTTTCTTTTTCTCATAGAATCACTGTTCAACTGGTGCATATATACACTCAAACAAAATATAGCCGTTATGTGAACGTTGTGAGATAGAAAGAGAGAGAGAGAAAGAGAGAGCAAGCAACACTTGGAAGCTTACCTCAGGGGCTGACCGTCCAAGGTACAAGCCTGGTTGCCTAACTCCAAAGTTCGGATGCCCAAGTGAAGAAATTAGAAGCCCAACACAAGTACCCGGCTAGCCAAGAGAATGAATTAGAAGCCCAAAGCTAGAAATCGATAGGCCATAAAAATTCACCTGGGAAAAGTTGACAGCCCAACTTTTGAAGCCGGTAGGATAGAAGCCATTGGAGGCCTAACACCCAAAACTGGCAGTCCAACTCTTTGGACAAGAGAGAGCCAGGGAACACAACCGAAAGCCAAGAAAAGTTGGCAGCCCAACCTCAAATCCGGTCTTCTAATGAGAGGAACTAGCAGCCCAGCATATGTAACTGGTAGTCCAACTTTTTGGACAAGACAGAGCCCAGGAACAAACCGAAAGCCAATGAAAATTGGCAGCCCAATCTCAAATACAGTCTACCAAGAGAAAGGACCAGTAGCCCAATCTTAGGAACCAATCTTCTAAGAAAAGTGCCAAGCTAAAATTTGAAATTCTAACAAAGCAACCCGGTCGCTTGATTTTGAGGAAGCCGAGGAGAAACCGAAGGCTATTTAAAACTAGTATACCAATCCCAAGCTCTGTTCTACCAATTTTGAAGCCAAGTTATGTCAGGAAATTCAAACCGAAGGCAACTTAAAATTAGTAGTCCAATGTCAACACCCGATAGGCTAATAAAAAGTTAGAAGCCCAACTAGCAAGGCTGGTCTTCCAAGAGTTAAAGCACAAAGCACAAAGGAGCCAGCACAAGTGAAACAAAAATGTATGGAGATTTGGTCGCATGGCACAAGCTCTATATCTGTCGATCTTGAGGCCAAGACAGTGCGAGGGAGAAAACCAAGTGGTATTTTAAATCCGGAATCCAATAAACACCTTTAAAAATATCTTTGGCAAATATTCAACTTTAGAAATATCTTCAAAACAACGTAGAATTTAAATAGGAACTTGTAAGATGATTGATTGCAGTTCAAGACAATGCAAATATAATTAAACCTGAAAGTCATTTTGGTTAGTAAACCATCTAAACATAAAATATATGAAAATCATCCAGTGGTTACGAAATTTAAGTTCTTTAAAAAATAATTTAGTCACTACAAGCATATTTATACATTACCTGTGTTACCTTTCATTTGAATCACAATTTACCTTAGGCTGAAGCAAGTGTATTCTTTCATGATGAGTAACCTAAAATAGATTAATGTTGATAGAGATGATATTAGTGCAATATTTAATTATTTTATATTTTATCAAAATCAATATGAGGTCAATAATTCTATTTCAGATAATGCTTGGGTAAGTATGTGCAAGTGGTGCCCAAGAAGTCAGGAGTCACTATGATACAAAATGACAATAATGAGTTGGTCCCTACAAGAATTCAAACAGCATGGAGGGTGTGCATCGATTATAGAAAATTAAATGTTGCCACTAAGAAGGACCACTTTTCTCTACCCTTTATAGACCAAATGTTAGAATGATTAGCAGGGCATAACTTTTACTGTTTTCTGGATGGATACTCTAATTAAGATCAGATTGCAATAACCCTAGAGGAACAAGAGAAGATAATATTTACTTGTCCATATAGAACCTTTGCCTATAGACGTATGCCCTTTGGCTTGTGTAATGCACCATCTACCTTTCAAAGGTGTATGATTAGTATTTTCTCTGATATGGTAAAATGATTCTTTGAGATTTTCATGGATGACTTTTTTATTTTTGGGTCTATTTTTTTTGAATGCCTATATACCTTAAACTTGTCTTAAAAAGATGCAAGGAAAAGCATCTAGTACTAAATTGGAAGAAGTGCCAATTTATGATGAAGGTATTGTCCTTGGCCATGTAATTTCAAATAGAGGTATAGAAGTAGACAAGACTAAGGTATTGTCCTTGATTGCAAATCTTTCTCCACCTAAATCATTCCTTGGACATGCTGGATTTTATACAAGATTTATCAAGAATTTTAGCAAAGTGGCTCGACCATTGACTATCCTATTAGCCAAAGAAGTCAAATTTGACTTCACATTTGAATGTCTTGAGTCTTTGAATATTTAAAGAGAGAATTAACCTCAACACCAATTGTTCACCCACCTATATGGACTCAACCTTTTGAGCTGATGTGTGACGTATCCGATCATGTCATAGGAGCGGTCCTAAGGCAAAAAATTGATAAGCTACCTCGAGTGATCTACTATGCTAGTAAGACCTTGAATGATGTACAACTCAACTATTCTACCACTGAAAAAGAAGTTTTAGCTATGATATTTGCACTAAAAAATTTTAGATCTTACTTAGTGGGGTCTCACGTAGTCATCTATACTTATCACTCTGCCATCAGACATCTTCTTTCAAAAAAGGATGCCAAGGCATGCTTAATTAGATGGATCCTCTTACTAGAATTTGACCTAGAGATCAGATAAAAAGGGCACTGAAAATGTAGTGGTCGATCATTTATCTAGGTTAGCGATCACACGTACTGAAGAATTACCTATCAATGAGTCCTTTCCTAATGAACAACTTATGTCCGCCACCATGGAACTATAGTATATTGACATAGTCAATTATTTAGCCACTGGTCAGATTTTGATACACTTGAATGCTCATAATAGAAATTGATTTCTTTCTCAAGTAAAATACTTTATTTGGGATGACCCATATCTATTTAAACAATGTCCTGACCTGGTTGTTTTATCCTTTTGCTATGACCAAGCTTGTGGTGGTCATTTTGGAGCTAAAAAGACAGCAGCAAAGGTGTTCCAATGTGGATTCTACTAGCCTAACCTATTCAAAGATGCTTATGAATATTGTAAAAGTTGTGTTAGGTGCTAGCAAATAGGCTGGATCACAAAGAGAGATATGATGCCTATGAATCCAATATTGATTGTAGAGATTTTTGATGTATGGGGAATTGACTTTATGGGACTGTTTCCAAAATCTTTTGAAAATGAATATATTTTAATAGCCATAGATTATGTATCCAAGTGGATAGAGGAAATACCTTTCAGAACCAATGACAGCAAAATTATTGTAAAATTTCTCAAGGAGCATATCCTCTCCCGCTTTGGTATTCCAAGGGCTACATCTGTGACCATGGAACACACTTCTGCAACAAATCCTTTGCATCACTGATGAGAAAGTATAACATTACCCATAAGATGGCCACACCTTATCACCTACAAACGAGTGCGCAAGTAGAAGCTTCTAATCAACAAATCAAACAAATCTTAGAGAAAACCATGAGCTCTAATAGAAAAGATTGGTCAGTAAAGCTAGTGGATGCACTTTGGCTGTATCGCACTGCATTCAAGACCAATTTAGGAATGTCTCCTTATAGGCTTATATTTGGTAAAGTGTGTCATTTGCCAGTAGAATTAAAAGATAGGGCAATATGGGCCATAAAACAGTTAAACATGAATTTGGATGCAGCCGGAGACTAGAGAAAATTACAGGTGGATGAACTTGAGGAAATTAGAAACAAAGTATATGAGAATGCAAACATTTATAAGGATGAAACTAAAACCTTCCATGACAAAGCTATCTTTAGAAAATCTTTTACTCGTGGGCAAAAAGTTCTCTTATACAATTCAGGGCTTCACCTATTCCCAAGGAAATTAAGATCTAGATGAACTGGCCCATACATAGTGAAAGAAGTCTTCCCATATGGAGCGGTAGAAATTGAAAATCCAAGTAATGGTGCTATCTTCAAAGTTAATGAACAACGCTTGAAACCATTCATGGAATTACCCATTGAAGAAGCTGGGAAGGTTATGATCCTATATGAACCAGAGTAAGGCATAACGTCTGGCTAAAGACGTTAAACTTAGCGCTTTTTGGGAGGCAACCCAAAATTTTATTTTTTAACCTTTATTTTAGTGATTCTTATTTTTCAGAATAAGAGACTGCTCCACACGATCACTTCTAATATTACACAAGGCATATCTCATCTAGATGATATTTTTTCTTGTTTTATTCTTCCTTACTCCATTAAGGATAATGAGAATTAAGTTGGAGGGTAAAAGAAACCTTTTTTGAAAAATATTTTTTAAATTTCAAATTTTTTTATAAATCATATGCCATGGAAGAAATTTTTGAGCAAAAACGACTAGAAAAAGGTAATAGAGTTAGAAAGTATTGGCTAATTACTGTAGCGAGCCAAGGAGTAGACTAGCTGGTCAGACTTTTAGTAGCCTACTTAGGTCATCTAAAGGCTATTAGCACTTCTATTGCACATGCACACTGACGAGGTAAACTAGGAATTAGTTGTAAGGTAAATTGGAGATTCAATTATTACTAAAAATTATTAATTGATATACACCCCAATGAGAGGAGCTTTAATTTAAGAAAAGAGCTACCTGCCTGATTTTTATATATATATATATATATATATATATATATATATATATATATATATATATATATATATATATATATATAATATAAGTAAGTCTAAACATTGGTTTTTTATCCAGTAACCGGGCACCTTCATCAGGGTCGTGCCATGGGCCGTGCCAAGCTCGGCATGGTTCAGGCCCAGCATGGCCCGTGGCCTAAAACCACATGGGTCGTGCCAGGCCCACCACGGTTTAGGCCCGGCATGGCCCATGGCCTAAAATGGGCCACGAGCCGTGCCAGGCCTAAATTTTTTTTACCGTGTCGTGCTTGGCATAGCCCGTTTATTACTGGGCCATGCCAGGCATGACATGGTATTTTTAGAGGCACAATGGGCCTGGGCCATGCCGTGCCAGGCACGGCCCAGTGCCCACCTCTATTTGTGAGGACCAAGCCCATGCCAGAATCGGCTGCACTCGAGGATCTGTCTATGTAGTAGCCATAGAACCTTAGTCTTTGTTTGCTCATGGTTTTTCAGTATCGATCCGTCCTTTGGAATAGTGCACTCGAAGAGAATATCCGTCAGAACCTGCACTTTATGGTTGGGCAAGGTTGGTAATGGACATTATGCTGAGCAAATGGAGTAGAAATAATTGTAGACAAAAATTTTAAGGAATATATTGTTAAAGTAACTAGAAAAAAAGATCAAATTATATCACTAAAACTTATAATTAGAAATAATATAATTAACATAATTAGTGCATATGCACCACAAGTAGGATTAGATCAACAAACTAAGATACAATTTTAGGAAGACATATGAAGTAATGCAAGAAATACCATAAGAAGAAAAGATTACTTTGAAGAAGATTTTAATGGACATGTAGGTAAACATAGGGATGGATATGAAATGGTACATGGAGGATATGGATTTGGAGATAGGAATGAAGCCGATGAAAGTTTATTAGATTTTGCAGTGGCGCATAATCTAACAATAGCAAACACTTATTTTAAAAAGAAAGATGAACATTTAATAATATTTAAAAGTGGATCTAATAAAAGTTAAATAAACTTTTTCTTAACTAGAAAGATAGATAAATTAACATGCAAAAACTGTAAAGTTATTCCAGAAGAAAGTTTAACTTTATAGCATAGAACAATGGTACCAGACATATGGATAAAAATAAAATCTAGATTAAAATGTAAAACTATTAATCCAAAAATTAAATGGTGGAATTTGAAAGGAAAATAATTAGAATTATTTAAAAAAAAGTTAGCAAGAGTAATGACTATGAATATAGATAGTGATCCCAACTTAATGTAGAAAAAAATAACTAAATGCATAAAAAAAACATAGTAAAAGAAGTTTTAGGAGAATTAAAAGGATGATTTATATAATAGATTAGATACGAAAGAAGGTGAAAACACTATATATAAATTAGCAAAACTAAGAGAAAAAAAAAAAAAGATCTTGGCTATATTAAATGTATTAAGGATGAAGATGAAAGAGTCTTAGTAAAAGAAGAAGAGATAAAAGAACGATAAAAAGGTTATTTTAAAAAATTATTAAATAAAAATAATTTAGTAAATTTAAGGGTAGAATGATGTGATAACCTAGCAGTAACAAATGAGCATAATTTTTTTCATAGATTTAGTGTGCTTGAGGTTAAAAAGTCTTTGAGTAAAATAAAAAATGCAAAGGCATTAGAACCAGATGCGATCCCTATTGAGATTTGAAAAGGCTTAGAAGAAATTGGAGTCATGTGGTTAACTAATTTATTTAATAGGATTGTAGTAACTAAAAGAATGTTGGATGATTAAAAAAAGCATATTAGTACCTATATATAAAAATAAAAAAATATTCAAAACGGTGTAAATTATAGAAAGATTAAGTTAATGAGTCATACAATAAAATTATGGGAGAGAGCAATAGAAAATTAAATAAGAGCTAAAACTTTGGTGTCAAATAATCAATTTGGATTTATGCCAACCGTGGAAGCTATTTATTTATTAAGAAGATTGATGAAGAGATATAAAGAAAAAAAAAGACCTTCATATGGTCTTTATTGATTTAAAAAAGCATATGATAAAGTACCTAAAGAAATAATATGGTGGGTTTTAGAGAAAAAAGAAGTTACTAAAAGGTACATAGAATTGATAAAAGATATATATGATAGAGTAATAACTATTATTAAAACAATAATAGAAGAAATTAGTGAGTTTTTAATTACTGTAGGTTTACATCAATGATTTGCCTTAAATCCGTATCTTTTTGTATTAGTTATGGATGAATTAACCAAACATATTCAAAAAATATCTCATAGTGTATATTATTTGCAGATGATATAGTGTTGATTGATGAAACTAAATCTGTAGTAAATGTTAAGCTAGAGATTTAGAGAGGCTTTAGAATCTACAGGTTTTAAGATTAGTAGAACGAAAACCGAATACATGAAATGTAATTTTAGTGGGAGTATAAATATAAATGAAGAAACAGTAAAGATTGCAAGCCAAGAGATATCAAGGGGTAAAAAATTTAGGCATTTGGGATCAATTATCCCGTAAGAAGGTAAATAGGTGAGATGTTAATCATAGAGTTAAAGTAAGATGGATTAAGTGGAGAAGTGCTTCGAGAGTATTGTATGATTGTCACATCCCATTAAAATTAAAAGAAAAATTCTATAAAATTGCTATTAAGCTAGCTATGCTATATGGAACAGTGGGCAATATTGAAACAAAATATCAATAAATTAAGTGTAACAAAAATGCATATGTTAAGATGGATATATGATAAAACTTTAAAAGATAGAATTAGAAATAAAATATAGGAGAAATGATAGGAGCTCGCCAACCTCACGAACCTTCCCTGGTCGTTTAGTGGCGCCCACCCGAACTCCACTCGGATGTCCCTTTCTTAGAACGTAGGAAGATCTTCTCCCAATCAGATCTTCTCTCTCTTACATTCTATCATCTATTCCTCTCATGGATTGATCTAATTTCCTTCACGTAGACCTCAGCCCCCTCTATTTATAGGTTGCTGCAACCTTATCCAAAGATCCCCTTTGATCTTATCTTTATCCCATGCAACGTCTCCAAAAAGGCCACTGCCCATCTCCAAATCTTAACCGGCTGATGAAGGACTCTTCGCTGCTGGATAGGATGCCTGAAATCTTATCCAGAACAGCTCCAAAGATAGCTTGGATAATCCCCAAGATATTCTCAACAAACTACCTTAAGATCTTATCCATATCTCTAAATTGGTTGCTTATGGATAAGGTTTGTTTTCCCCTCCAAATCTTATCCAAAACCTGCTGGCTGGAGTCCCTAATCTTCTCCCCAATATAAGGGTCGAATTTACCTGATCTGAATCGATTTACCCTTGAAAATCGGTTTCTGGACGGTTTGGACCGTTGCTGGGCAAATCTGGCCATTGCAGGGCCGTTACCGAGGCCGACGCCGTTGCTGAGACCGACGCGAGGCCGTTGCCGAGGCCGACGCCGAGATGGGATGGTGACATATGAGCCCGCCGATCCCATCTCACGTCTCGGCTCCGCGTTCAGCTCCGCGTGGAAGCCCAGGGAGGTCCGGCCGAGCTTCTATTTGCATTGTAAAAATTACTCTCTACATTTCTAAATTTTTTAATTTTTTAAATTATTCTTAAAATTCTTATTTTTTTTCTTATTTTTATTTTTTATTCGCTCCGACGTCTTCCTCACGTTAGCTTCGATAAATTTTCCGTCTTTAAAAATTATTTTTAACTACTTTTTCTATAAATAAATTTTAAAATATCAAAAAATTTAATATTTTTAATATTTTGATTTGTTTTCTTTGATGCTGAGGAATGGATAGTTTTTTTTTAAAAAAAAAAGTGAGGGAAGGATATTTAAAAAAATAAAATTTTTTAAAAAGTTTGGAAGGCGTAGATAGCAATATTTGGGGTGCAAATAGAAGCTCTCCGGCCGAAGTCGATTGCGTGTGCTCGTGGCTTTGACACGCCTTGTAGCTGGCGAGGTGCAGGCGAACCCGTGAGGCCGTGAGTTTTTTTTTTTTTTTTTTCATTTAATTCATAGGTGCAGACGAACCCCGTGATCCCGTGGTTTTTTTTTAATCATTTAATTCAAATTTATCCGTGTGAACTGGAAGTCCAGTGGCTGATGATAGGTTTGCGGAACTACTTTCCATGATAAGATACTTTCTGGACCATAAAGACAATGAGAAATAAATAATCCAACAGCCATGCGTAATTTGATTTTTATTATTATAGGCAGCCATGAGCTCTCAGGTGGCGAGGCGGGCTGGCATGACGGTAGACTCGTTGTTTGTCTGAGCCTTTTGCCTTCTTCTTTTGTTGTTCGGCTCAAGCCGATCTTCTCGATTCTTCAATCCTGACGTACTCTGCTAGAGACATCATGTCTGAGAGGCTCTTCGGATAGTTAACCTCTAGGGCCAAGTAGAAATCCCCTTCCTTTGACACCCCTCCAGCCAAGGCAGACATGGCTACCTCGAGGTTGAGGTGGTTGACCTCTAGGAGGGCCGTATTGAAACGGCCAAGGTAATTCTTCAGTGATTCCCTCTCTCTCTGCTTGACCTCAGAGAGGGAATCGGATCTCCGTCACTGACAACGACTGTTGACGAACTGGCTGATGAGCAAACAACTCAGCTCGTCGAAAGAATCAATGGAACCTGGTTTCAAGCTGTTGAACCAGGTTCGGGTGGATCCCCTGAGAGTGGAGGGGAAGGCTCGACATAGGATCGCATCAGATGCTCCATGGAACATCATGATGGATCTGAAGCTGCTTAAGTGGTCGTCGGGATCAGTGGATCTGTATGGCTCGATGGTGGGAAGCTTGACATGAGGGGGAATCACTTTCCTCATGATCCTTTCAGAGAAGGGAATGCCCTGCTCCGCTCTTGGCTGGGATGGAGGGGCTTGTCTAGCGGCGTCTAACTCTTGACGCCATTCTCGACGCATCTCCTGCATCTGTTGCCTAATCCCTTCGTCCAAAGTGGTAGAAGGGATTGGGCGGCGGGCAGACGGCCGCGGTGTCGAGTCTTGGGAAGACACCGGAGAAAGAGAACGAACCTGTCGAGACCTGAGCGGGCTCTTCCTTCCAGTCCGCTACGGCGCTGGCTTTGCCTTTGCGGGTCGATGATGATGATCTTCCACTTCAGGCAGATTGGAAGAAGAGATCATTGGCGGAACAGGGGTAGCAGCCTCTTCATGAAGCTGGGCAGCAGGGACGGCTGGGCTAGGAACCGCATGGAGTCCCTGGACCAGTTGAGTTAATGTCTGGACTTGCTGGACCAGAGTGGCGAACTGGTCCAACGTTACCACCGTCACTGGTGGTGAGGGAGTCTTAGCTGGCGGTGGTGGTGGAGGCGCCATACCACTAACTGGATCGAGCCTTTGAGAGATGGCCTGATCCTGAGCCTTGGATGTGGCACTCTTTCGATTGGCCATTAGAGGATGTTTCTTATGGTTTTTTAGTCTTGTCTCCTGGATCACAAGTTTATAGGACTTGAAGGCCCTTCCTCTAGCGCCAATATGTTGGCATCGAAATCCGTTCTCTGACTCGGGTGCGCTCTGGCTCCGGATCCGGACGCCGGTCTTGTCGCCCGGGGTGGAACCTGCAAAACAGTCCGTACGTAGAGGATATTTCGGGGGTTGCCCTCTGCGGAGGACCCTCCGATGCTCAAGTCAGTGGAGATTCATAGCAAGCATATATGAGGAGAAGACTCTCGCAGAAGAGCTCCCCTAGATGGGTGTTCTCTCAAGAGCTCCGAGCTCTGATGGAGTTTCAATGGAGTTTTTCAATGTGAGGGTGGATGAAGGCGTGCGTACCTGAGAGATTTGGGGCTGTGATATTTATAGGCGATCACCTGATTCCTTGGATGCGTCATGGGGGTCTGAAAGCTGTTGGGATTCGAATTAAGTTTGTTACGAGGCCAGTAGGATCCGTATCTTGTCAGTTAGAGGATCGACGACCAGGAGAATTAGTTGGGGGATCGATGGCTAGAAGAGCTGGTTGATGCCTCGAGATTCAGTGATCAGGTAGGTCCTAGGCCACTTGCGGCATGATTCCTCGTTTGGAATCTTATTCAATTACTGTGAATTTGAGCTCTCCCACGCTAGGTTCCGCAGAGGTGTTCAAATGCCTCGGTCTGACGGAGGCGAGGGATAATTCAATTTTCTGAGGTACAGGATGACTCGGCTTGCCGAGGTATAAGGACAGCTCGGGTTGTCGAGGTATGAAGATGGCTCGGGCTACCGAGGTATGAGGATAGCTCGGGCTGCCGAGGTATGAGGATGGCTCGGTTCGATATGGGTGACCCAACTTTGCCTAAGACGATTTGGCTTCGCCGCTTTATGGATGGGACAGTTGGCCGACATGATATTGGGATTGGACTCGACCCAATTGTCGATGTGCATGGGCATTAATGCAATGATAATTTTACCCTTCTTTAAAGGGCAAAAGAGATTTTGATAAAACTTTTTTCATGATTACAAAATAAAGGGATGGTTTATTTTTTATTTTGATGCGAAGGAATGGCCACAAAAGCATGAGGTCATTATTTACCTCTTCTTCCTCGTTAATATTATGATTACACTCGTGAAACAACATAGAATGCATGATATCCATCTCTATTTAAAATCTTGAATGAAAATTGATTTTTTTTAAATGATGGTATGTAACTATTTTTTTTGGAAGGATGGTATATATCAAAAATTTTGATGTTCATAAGCTTATATCATAATGAGATATTAGAGAAAATTAAAATTTAAAAGGTAAGCTTCAAAATATTCTGTTTAAATATATTTAATCTTTATAATTTAATAATTATTTTTTTATTTTTTTATAAAGCTCAAATAAGAATGAATCAATAGCCAATAGTAATTTGAAACTATTCAACCGATTCCATAGCAAATTATTGATGATCTCATCTTTCTCCCTCCTAATGATGGGAAATTCTATTTGGACCGTGAAAATAGATGAGGAGCCCCCATTTTACTTTTTTTTTTAGTAAAAGGAGATATTTTGGTCCAAATTTGGGGGGTGGGTAAAAATGTCATATTTTTACTTTTTTTGGGGGGGGGGGGGGGGGGCCTCCTCAGCAATATATAAGCGGGCTCCCCCTTAGGCATGGGCACTGGGCCGTGCCATACCAAGCACGGCCCAGGCCCATCGTGCCAGAAAAATTACCGTGCAGTGTCTGGCACGACCCATTAATAAATGGGCCGTGCCTGGTACGACCCACTAAAAAAAATTCAAATTCGGCACGGCCCGTGACCCATCAAGAAATGGGCCACGGGCCGTGCCAGAACGGCCTTGCTGGGCCATTTTGTAGGCCGTGCCAAGGGCCGTACCATGGCACGGCTAGTGCCAGGAGCACACTGTGCACCTAGGCACCAGCCAGCTGATCGAAGCCATGATCCTGATCGGCGATGATGGATCCGACGATTGTGATCGATCTGATCGGAGATGATCTAACGGTTGCGATCGATCCATGCCATAATCATGATCGGCGATGATCGATCCGACGGTTGCGATCCATCTGATCGGCGATGATCCGATGGTTGCGATCGATCCAAGTCATGATCCCGATCGGCGATGATCGATCGGACCGTTGCGATCAATTCGATCGGAGATGATCCGACGGTTGCGATCGATCCAAGCCATGATCCCGATCGGGGATGATCGATCCGACAGTTACGATCCATCCGATCGGCGATGATCCGACGATTGCGATCGATCCAAGCCATAATCCCAATCGACGATGATCGATTGGATCGTTGCGATCAATCCGATCGGAGACGATCTGATGGTTGCGATCGATCCAAGCCATGATCCCGATCGGGGATGATCGATCCGATGGTTGCAATCCATCCAATCGGAGACGATCCAACGGTTGCGATCGATCCAAGCCATGATCCCGATCGGCGATGATCAATCCAACAGTTGCGATCCATCCGATCGGAGACGATCCGATGGTTGCGATCGATACAAGCCATGATCCCGATCGACAATGATCGATCGGACTGTTGCGATCAATCCGATCGGAGACGATCCGATGTCTGCGATCAATCCAAGCCATGATCATGATCGGCGATGATCAATCTGACAGTTGTGATCCATCTGATCGGAGATGATCCGACGTCTGCGATCGATCCAAGCCATGATCCTGATCGGCGATGATCAATCCGACGGTTGCGATCCATCCAATCGGAGATGATTCGACGCCTGGATCGATCCAAGCCACGATCTTGGTCGGCGATGATCAATCCGACGGTTGCGATCAATCCGATCGGAGACGATTCGACGGTTGCGATCGATCCAAGCCATGATCCCGATCGGTGATGATCAATCCAACAGTTGCGATCCATCCGATCGGAGACGATCCGATGGTTGCGACCGATCCAAGCCATGATCCCGATCGACAATGATCGATCGGACTGTTGCGATCCATCTGATCGGAGATGATCCGACGTTTGCGATCAATCCAAGCCATGATCCCAATCAGGGATGATCGATCCGATGGTTGCAATCGATCCGATCGGAGACGATCTGACGGTTGCGATCGATCCATGCCATGATCCTAATCGGCGATGATCGATCCGACGGTTGCGATCGATTCGATCGGTGACGATCCGACGGTTGCGATCGATCCAAGCCATGATCCCGATCAGCGATGATCGATCTGATCAGAGACGATCCGACGGTTGCGATCGATCCATGCCATGATCCTGATCTGCTATTATCGATCGAACGGTTGCGATCTATCCAATCGGAGACGATCCAACGATTGCGATCGATCCAAGCTATGATCCCGATCGGCGATGATCGATTGGACCGATCAATCCGATCGGAGACGATCCGATGTCTTCGATCGATCCAAGCCATGATCCCGATCGGCGATGATCAATCCAACGGTTGTGATCGATCCAAGCCATGATCCCGATCGGCGATGATCGATCCGACGGTTGCGATCAATCCAAGCCATGATCCCGATTGGTGATGATCGATCGAACCGTTGCGATCGATCCGATCGGAGATGATCCGATGGTTGTGATCGATTCAAGCCATGATCCTGATCGGGGATGATCAATCCAACGGTTGCGATCTATCCCATCGAAGACGATCCGACAGTTGCGATCGATCCAAGCCATGATCTCGATCGGCGATGATCGATCCGACGGTTGCGATCCATCCGATCGGCGATGATCCGATGGTTGCGATCTTTCTATTTTTTTCTTCTTACTTATTGTATTATGTTCTAGAGGTCAGGCCTAGCCCCCCTCCCTTCTGTACCATTTTAATTTTAAATTAAGAAACTGGTAGGGGTCTGTGACAAACCCCCCACCATTACGATGGCTTTATATTAATAAAATTTTTTTATTCCTAATAATTTTTTAATTTATCAAAAAAAAATAGATTTTTATAAATTTTTTTATTTGAGCTGTGCATGGGCCAGGCCCCAGGTGGGCCGTGCCTGGCACGGCCCAAGCCCACCTGGGCCGTGCCAGGCACGGCCCACCTGGGCCGGCACGGCCCAGGCCCACCTGGACCGTGCTTGGCACGACCCACTTGGGCCGGCATGGCTCAGGCCCACCTGGCCGTGCCGGCACGGCACGATAGGCCGGCCCAGGCCCGTCATGGGCCATACCGTGCTGGGCCAACAGAAAAAATTTTCTGGGCCCGGCACGGTCCGGTACTGTAGCAGTGCCGGGCCATGCCTGGCACGGCCCATCAGGGCCTGGGCCGTGCCGTGCCATGGGCGGCACGGTCCAGTGCCCACCTCAGTCTGAGAGTAACATATCAGTCACATGCATCGTTTAAGCAAGCTATGCTATGAAAATAAAAGATTAACCTGGAATAGACCATGTGAGGCTCGTTGAATTAGAGATTTATGTCTAGCATGTGATGCAAGCAACAACGTTGATTAGACTACATGGAATAAACCGTGTGCTTAGGATGTGATGAGACCAAAAATGTTGATGAGTGCAAGCAAAAATGTTGACGTGAGTACATGTAAATAGGCCATGCGTTTAGCATGTGAATGCGAGCAAAAATGTTGATGAGATGTGCTGAGCATAAATCTCAAGTATAAATTACCAAATTACTAGGTCATGCCATTCATATCGAAGTAGCCCTACAAGTTGTGCGAGATACTAGGAGGGTTCGACACGGCTTCTAGGCTCGTAGCCCAATTGGGTTAGATCATGCTGATCTATATGAGCTAGCAAATTTTTTAAATTTTTAAATTAATTCTAAAAAAAAGTTAAATTAAATATGATAAACAACACATCTAAAATTGATAAGAATGCATTAGAAACCAGCTTTTTATGGATATTATAAGACAACAAAAAGGTGGGGCTGGATCATTGCAAGGTCCGTGCCAACCCACGGGCTATGATGTCGGCCCAGCCCACATGCTAGCATCGCTTGGCTTTGCATGACATGAGCGGTCGTATTGTGCCTAATTGGTTACGCCATGAGTTGCTCAATCTGTTTAATATCCCTAATCTCAGCCTATGATGCATTAAATCTAACCTTATTAGAAACTTGATGCAATTGTCTCATGGCCTTAGGTTGCACGGGCTTACTCTTGGTTACCTTTCTTTTAGGAGGTGTTCTGATTAATTTAGGTCGCCGGTAATGCTAATCCTATTTTGATTTGATCCATAGTGATTAAAGATCATATATGATATACCATAATAATCAAAATTTACTAGTAACCTAATATCATCATATTTGGTATGCCATAAGAATCTAAAATTACTAATCATAAATCATGCAAATTATCTTTATTATATATATTATACTATATCATATTATATTATATAAGGTAGATTTGGTTATATTTGAATATAATCAAACTCATGATTTAATCACCTTTCCATCCTTGGATTGTCATGAATATCAAAGCCATCCATTTTTTTTCCAATTTTTTAATTTTTATTAAAAAATTAATCAAATTTAAGTTTAACGATATTTGAAATGTAACCAAATTAATCTTATATTATATTATATAATATAATATAATAAATATAGTACATTGTATTATATTATAGTATAGTATTATAATAATATAATACATTAATTTTATATATTATTATTATTATTATTATTATTATAAATAAAAGATAGTTTGATTTATATTTTTGTTCAAAGATAGTTTGATGTTGTTGGTAGGAAGAGATCCCAGGCGGATGATGTGGCTGCCAGGGTGCTTTGAATTCCTTTTCCTAAAAGGGAAATAAATCGTCAGATTAGCGGTGCAAGCAGTCATGATCAAGGAAACAAATAAAGAAAAGAAAAAAAAGGTCACCCGGCCTAGGGCAAGGTTCACCAGGTACTGTTCAACCAGGTTCAATCATCGATTCAATTAATTTAATATAAAAATATATTTATATTAAAATAATTATTTTTTAATAAAATAAATATATAAATATTAATTTTTATAATTTTTTTTAAAAAATTTGGTATCTTATTTAATATTTAAAATTTGCTTACTTTTAATTTTCGTAACCATTTAATCTGATTTAATTTTTTCTTAAAAAATTAAAAAAATTCTATTAAATTTTCTTTATTTTCTCTATATATATATATATATATATATATATGCTTTTTTATTTTACTTTTCATAAAATTTCTATATTTTTATTTTTTTTATTCTTCTCTTATAAATGCTCTTTTTTATATGATTTTTTTTTCTTTTGTCATAAAACTTGCATTCAAATGAAGAAAAGGTTGCTATAAATTCTTAGAAATTTGATGTGATAAATTTTAAAAAATTTAAAATAATATTGATAAATCTATAATCTGGTTTAAGGTAGGTTGATTGATAATAAATAAATTGAACGGATTGATCGAGTTATTTTAATCTCTTATATATTTAATTTTATATTAGAATCGGGCCGAATTAACGGCGAAGGTTCAAACGGTCCGATTGCGGTTCAATCAGCCATAATCAAGGAAACAAATAAAGAAAAGAGAAAGGGCCTTTGAAATAGGACGGAATGGAATTCCCTGCAAACGGACCCCCTCTGTATATAGATCATCAAGAACCAAAGCCGTTGCCCATGCCATAAACCTCACGGCTGCAATCTCTCTCTCTTTCTCTCTCTTGGTTTCCTCAGACCCATTAGAAGAAGTCGATCGGCTTTAAACGTGTGAGTAGTCTCTTTCTAGATCTCATGCATGGAGAATTTATTTTGAGCTTTTTGTTTTTTCAAACCATGGATGTAGAAGAAGATGTCGAAGGCATGGAAGAAGGTAAAACGATCATGGCGTCATTTTTCATCGAGGTTTTCCTCCTTCTTTCGTCGTCGTTTGGTGACGCATAAGGGATCGTCGAAGGCAAATCCATCGTCGCCGGTAAGCAGCCGATTCCTCGATCCCATCTTATTTCAACAAATAAAATAAAATCTGAAAGCATTAATAACTACATGTATATATGTTGACTCAATGTATGATCCTGAGATGAGTATAAATATAAAGTGAGATGGTTAGATTTTTATAACTATAAAATCTAGAAAAATCAAATCAAGTTAGTTCTCTCTGTATATGATGATAAGATATAATTCAGATGAAATACTCATTAATATATATTTGTATATTATATATTCAAATTTGAGATAGACTGAAATCTGAACGGATCATTTTAAAGTAATAGTTTATATTTTTGATAAAATTTAGGATTCTGAATCATATGACATTATTTTTTCAAAATTACTTTAAGAGAAATCATTCATGCATGTGTGATCTGAAAGGGAATTCACTTATCATGTTAACCTAATTAATTAAGCCTTTGATGGCTCAACCCACATTCACATCAGGAATCTATACTGCAGATTTTAATGTTGCCATCCTTTCAACTTTCTTTAGAGAAATATTCTCACATTGTGGCTTTTGGAAATGTTCTCTATGGAATTCAGATACCATGTGCGATATGCCTCAGCACCATGAACTCAGAACAGGAGGCCAACACTATATTCACAGCCCCATGTTCCCATTCCTTTCACCTCCGCTGCATTAAAGAATGCATCCTCCACGAGAACCATAGCTGCCCCCTCTGCAGGAGGCCCCTGCCCATCGATGACGACGACGACGAGCCCCTCTCGGCCCCTCCCTCTCCCCCACCACCCCCCGCTGCCACCATCGCCGTCCACACCTTGCCCGAATTCCCCGCCATCGCCGCCGCCGCCGCCACCCCATCCTCCTTCACCGATGGCGCCGCCGCCTCCCCATCCTCCTTCACCGTCCTAACCAACGCCAGCGCCCCTTCCCTCTCCCCTCACCGCCGCCCCGACAGTCGCGCCAACGTCGACCTCGTCGCCGTGCTCGACGTCAGCGGCAGTCGCGCCGCCCTTGACCTCGTCGCCGTGCTCGACGACTTCGTCGCCGTGCTCGACGTCAGCAGCAGTCGATGTTGACGGCCGTCGGCTTCATCATCCGATCCCTCGCCCCCTCCGACCGCCTCACCATCGTCGCCTTCTCCTTCACCGCCCACCGAGTCCTCAAACTCCGCCTCATGTCCGACGCAGGACAGACAGGCATCCAACGCCATCGACTCCCTCGTCTCCTCTGGCGGGACCGACATCGTCGCCGGCCTCTCCGTTGGCATTCGCATCCTCGAGAATCGCCGTTTTCGCAACCCCGTCACGAGCATCATCCTTCTGCCCGCCCGCCGGAAGACTTCTTCTCATAAAATAAATTAATCTTTTGTCGATCTTTTACGAACAAGAGTGGGCGTTATTTTGTATTTTCAACTTATGGATGAAGAAGAAAACTCTATGTGATGATATTATTTTTGTCTTATAGAATGTTATATATAACTATCATCATAGTTGTCATACCTGGCTCCGAACCCAGCAGAGAGCTCGGGTCACCGATTCACCGGTTCAACCGTTGAATTAATTATTTTAATATAAAAATATATTTATATTAATAAAAATTAATTTTTAATAAAAAATTAAGATCAATATGATAATAAACTTTAACATTTAATGCCATAAAAAATTTCAAATTATAATCATACAAACACATTAAACTAATAATTCAAAAGTTATATATATAACAACCATTTAAAATTTAAATAAAAAAAATCAAAATACACTTGAAATCTACTAGCACCTACACTAAAAAACTAAAATAAGAGTCATCAAAAGGTGCAAAATTTGGGTCAAAACTCAAAACCCATTTAAGTCTTTTGAGTATGCATCTTAGGCTCTTGAGTCTCCTCACTATCAATGTTTTGACCTCCATCTTCACCACTGCCACTAGCACCATTACTTCCACTATAAGCATTATTTTCATCACTATCATGATGACCTCCATTATTAGAACCATGACCATTATCACATCATCACCACTTCCATCATCATCATAATCATTCAGATTCAACAATCCTACAAATTAATATAGTACAATAAGGATAAAAAATAAATTTAATGTAAATAATATAAACTTTTAAAAATATAGTTACCATCATCAATTGGAATATCTTGAATTGTACATGATGCCAATTCATGATGAAATATATTTATTTCATCGGGTGCTAGAGTTGATGAGTCTTCTACTAACACCCATTCGGCATTTTCACCATATGTTTCAAAGTCAATAGGGTTTTTGACTCTTGATATGATTCCTACACAACACAATATCCAAACTCATAATACATAATTTAAACAACATAATATACAACAAAAGTTATATCAATTGAGATTATTACCTTTATTGCAATCTTAAGTTGTAATGAACATAACAAGGTCATTCAGCCTTTGATGCTCCAGTCTATTCTGCTTTTTAGAATGGATATGCTCAAAAATGCTTCAATTTTGTTCGCATCGAAATGAACTACATGTTTGACTCAAAATGCGGATAGCTAACTTTTGCAAATTTGGAGCACAACTTCCATAAGTAATCCACCATTCATCTACATGCATTGACAAATTCATTACATAAAAATATAATAACAAACAAATGTTATAATTAAAGAAGCAGATATACCTGGAGGCAAAAGGTTGCGATCATTAATTGCAGTCTTTTGACCAAAGCCATGAACAACATCCTTAAATAGCTTCATTTCACTTGTAAGTTTACTTTGTAGAGATGGATCACCATATCCATATCTTTCAATCACATCTAAAAGTCCAGAAATGGTTAAATGGTGTTTCTCCGTCATCGATACATCATACTGAAAATGAGAATTCAAGTAAAATCCAGCTACATATAGTCTCCTATGCAATTGTGTATCCCATCTAGACTGCAAGATATCTAGAAATTGTTGAACTACATTCTTTTTTCTTTGAAATTTTCTTTTCATAACATCACTAGCATAATGGATAGCTTCATATAGATAACCCATTGCAGGCCTATCATCACTATCAACAAGCCTTAATACCCAAACAAGTGGTTTAGTGAGCTGCATAATCATTGAACTCTTGAGGGCGAGAAGCCCAGAGGGAGCTGAGAGCTCCGCAGGCGGCTGCGGTACTCTCCGATGGCTAGAAAACATCTTGCTACTTGTCGAATTGTTAAGATCCGGCGCATTTGGTGTATGGTCTGTTGTCTCAAATTGTCCGCCTGTTCATCAATCAGCGAAAATAAATCTGGTATTATGAAAACAGTTTTTTTTTTTGAAGGGAAAAGGTCATCAAGGCAAATTGCATTTTCTTTTAATGTATCTTCCATATATATATATATATATATATATATATATATATATATATATATATATATATATATATATATATATATATATATATATATATATATAATAGAATATACAAGGAATGGTTGGCAATATTACTTATTAATTAGCAGGGAAGGGACAAGAGAGTTAAAATAGAATGTGTTCATATGATCCGGACTTTTACAAAATATACTAAATAACCTAGCATGATTTATTTTCTAGCTAATATTTATGCAGTTTTCTTCTTGCTTACTTTCCATTTATTTATTTTTTTGATTGATAAGCCTTCTTATGTTTTTATTAGAATGAAGATATCTCTAGTGACATGCATCCATCATAAAATAAATGGAAAGTAAAATTATAATCAGAGATAAGTGAAAAAGTTAAAAAAAAAAAAAAACACACCAGATTCATTAGATTTCACCATCCGCATAAGTTCATCTTTGCTTGCCAATAAACTTTGTAAGGCAATAAAATTTGTAGCAAACCATGTTGGAGCTAGCCTAAGTATTTCTCTACCTCCAGTAAACTGTCTCATCAAATATAAAGGATAACAATGATTATATACATATTTAATTATCCTAGATGCATGATCCATAATAGAACTTACCAATGGTAATTTTTCAATATCAGATAGCAAGAGGTTAATACAGTGAGCAGCACAAGGAGACCAAAATAAAGTTGGAAACTTACACTCCAACAATCTACTAGTAGCCACATAATTCGAAGCATTATCGGTGACCATATGCACAACATTCTCCTTTCAAACAAATAAAACAACTTCTTTAAATAATTTGAACAATGTCTCAGCATTCTTAGCAGCAAGTGATGCATCAATAGAATTAAGAAAAATAGTGCCTCTTGGGCAATACACTAAAAAATTAATTAATATCCTTCTTTTCTGATTTGTCCACCCATCCGCCATAATAGTGCACCCTATTTTTTTCTAAGTAGCCTGAAAGCTCTTCACAAATTCTTTTGCCTCATCAACATTCTTACCCAAGAAATAACCCCGAATAGAATGATAGTTTGATCCCTTATATACTGGACCCATACTAGCAATAGCATCAATAGTAGGTTGATAGTACATGGATTTCATAGCATTAAAAGGAATGCATGCATCAACCATCCATTTAGCAATAGCCAAATCACAACATTCAATAGCATCTTTGTTTTGTAGGACACTTTTCAAAGTAGGTTGTGCTCCTGGGGTGGTCCTAGGCATAAAATAATTTGCAATATTTGCATTTTTTTTCTTTATCTCTATGATCTATCACCCTTTTTTCCCTCTCAATTCAACCACATCATGATCCTATGTATGTATGGCTCTATATGCTTCCTCTTCATGCACCCTATATGTAGGACTAAATGGGTTCACCTCATCATGTATTTCCTCCAATCTCTTTTTTTATGTGGTACTTTTTAAGCATTGCATCTGTGAACCCCTGTTCGTCCGACGGATCCTCACATGGTGAGGATCCGCCATTGTTGACGGAGGAAGGCGGGCGCCGCCCCCTTCCTCCACCTTTGTTGACGGCTGCGGCAAGGGGGTGCCGCAGCCAGTCAAGGAAGGGGGCGCCGACGCACCCCCTTCACATGGGTACAGGGGAGGGGATAACCCTCCCCTCGCCGCTATTTAAGGAGGGGGGAACACCCCTCCTTCTCCACGAGCTCTCCCCCGGCACCGGCCACAGGTAAGGGAGAATTACAGAGAGATTGAGAGAGAGAGACAGAGAGAAAGGGAGAGAACCAAGCCGGTTCACGGCTTGGTTCGGGCCCGGCGGAGTGCCCGATGCCTCGCCGGGCCTGAGCATCGGTCAGGAGGTCTCACCGGCGGCTGGCGACCATCCGGTGAGCATCCGGCCGGCGGTGGTGGCCGGTCGTGCCACCGGCGCGGTTCCAAGACGCGAACGATCGAATGAGAGAAGGAGAGAAATTGAGGGAGAAAGAGAGGGAGAGGGAGGCGGCCGCGGCGGCGGCCGGCTTGGGCCCGGTCGCCGGCAGCCGAACCACCCAAGAATTGGCTGGCGGCGGCCCTAGCCGCCGGCATGGTTCCCTCCCCTGTTCGGGAGAAACAGGGGAGACGGGAGGAGGGAGACGGCTCAGCGGGCCGGGCCGTCCCCCTTTGGGCCCTATTGGGCTGGCTCGCGAGATATTTTGGGGCTGCATTTTGGGCCCTGTATTGGGCCGGAAATGGAGAAATAAAAATATGACCCAATTCAGCATTGATTCTAGTTTCTCAGGATATTTTTATTTCCCCATTCGGGCTTATATATTGAAAGATATTCGAGCCCAAAATTGGGCCCAGGATTAGACTGGGTAGACCTTAGGGGATGCTGCATTGTTCCAATTTTTGAGATTTAATTGTGGAAATTAATGCTGTAGGTAACCAGATGTCCACATAACTGATTTACAGTTTAAAATTAGCGTACTGAGGTAAATAAGCCATTTATTATTTTTCATAATTTATTAGAATATGAAAATTATGGATATATTACATTATTTGGAAAAAATGAGACAAAATAGAATTTTGTTATACAATTGGGTATCTGCTATAATTATATGTGATTACTGATATTTTGCAAAGTAATGGATTATAAATGTGCAAAAATTGAATGATGTGATTATTTTGGCTTTGCAAAAATATACTGGTATTATTGATGTATTTTATGCTATGAATGTACAAACCACTGTATATATGATATGAGGAGCTTATGCTCATGATGATGCATGATGTGCTATATGTAAATATGATGATGATATGTGTCGCTGCGGTTCTCATATGATGTGAACGATGTGAAATGCCGAGAGATACGGGACCCACCTCTATAGGGGGAGATATGTGGAGGACACACATCTAGAGGATGTGATGTGATTGATATATTGCATAATGCACACACATCTAGAGGATGTGTTATGATTGATTATGATATATGGCATAACGCTGGTACCAGAACCCTTCCTCTTAGGGGACATTAAAGAGTGATGCACCAGATGGATGTTGTAGGGCCGTGGGACACATAAGGAAATAATAATTATATGAATACAGTGGGTTTGTTTACATTTCATATTTCAGCATTTATTGTATAATTAAGCTTCCAAGATTATTTGAGCTGATGATATACATGTTTTGATAACATGATGAATGTATTTGAAATTGGAAGTTTTATACATGAAAATGTGGCTTGATAATATCTTGACGAAATGATTATATAATAGTAGGCTTACTTATTGAGTGTAAGCTCATATAAATTTTACAATATTTTTCAGAGCCACATGACTGAAGAATGGGATCTGGGGTAGTTGGAGCTTCATTTAGAGGAAACTAAGATCCAACATTTTGTTGTAACCCCAGTGACTTATGCATGATGGGCATGTAGCCTAAAACCTATTATGATTTGTATTAAGAACCATTTAAATTAGACGATATATAGTTATTACCCCTTCTGGTATTAAATGTTATATTCAGGACACCTTACATGCCAAGCATGCGATGGGTTTCCACCCCTAGATCCAATATAGGGTCTGGGGCATGATAGCTAATGTGGTATCAGAGTCTGGTTTGACCTTAGGGACAAACATAACATGACACTAGGCAAAACAGTAGGATGACACTGGGAGGGTAACAACTCTAAGAAGATATAAATTTTCTAATAAATATGTTTTGAAAACTTAAGGGTTGTAAAGATATTGATTGGAACCAAACTTGGTAGGGAATAGTCATGCCTCGTCATACCAGAAGCATGCGACAAGTTGGAGGTTCTCAGGCTGGTGACTCTGACCAGCAGGGAGGCCAACAAACTTCTGGAGACTCTGGTTCCATTAATGTGGCTGGTAATGGCCAGCAACAGTGCCAGAGTGAGATACTTCAGGCCCTTATGGAAATGGTGCAGGCTATGCAGCAGTAGATCCAACAAGTGGTGCCTGCTCAGCTCGGTTTGCTCCGAAAATAGTGACCACTGAGAGAGCCAAGATCACCAGGTTCACTGAAGGACTGCGACCCAAACTGAGGCAAGCAGTCAATGCATTTGAGCTCTCCATATATTGTGCTGTAGTGAGCAAAGCCCTGGTGATCGAAAAAGACATGAATAGAAACCAGAAGGAGTGGGAGCTAAAGAGGAAGAGGAAGGGATCTCCTTCGGGCCAGTCTTTGGGGTAGGCTAAGAAGAAAGATACATATCAGCCCCCCACAGGACCGAAGGGTAAGGAGACCCGTTGCCCTCACTGCGGGAACTTCCACCCGGTAGGCAGTGCCGTGGGCCGAGAGGTGCTTGCTTCATATATGGGAAAGTGGATCACAAGATGGCCACTTGTCCCCTTCGGAGGGAGCAGTTATCTTCTCCAAATCTTGGGATGAACCAGCCGCAGCAGCCGAGGACCCAGGGAAGGGTCTTCACCCTCACCCAACAGGATGCTGCCGCTTCAAACTCCGTTGTGGCAGGTATACCTGTTACCTAAGTACCCCTTTAAGACTATTTTATTCATATGCGATATAATATATTGATCATGAAAGATAAATAGGATCAGCTATATGACATCTAAGACAACTAAACTTTGTGATCAGGGACAATTAAAGTAGGCAACACTTATGCTCAGACTTTAGTAGATCCGGGTGCCACGCATTCGTTTATATCTGATGTTTATCTTGCCAATAATGCATCGTTGACATCCGTTCCCCTAGAACAAGAGTTGCTCATTGCATTTCCAAATGGAGATGTTATGAGGGTGGAGTCTGTATGCAGATCCTCCAGATCAACATGGGTGACAAGAGGCTGGAGGTTGATCTAATCGTCCTTCCACTAAAGTCCCTTGATGTTATCCTTGGGATGGACTGGTTGGCCTCCTATCATGCTTCGATAGACTGTTTCAGGAAAATGGTGATCTTCAAAATCCCTAATCAGCTTGAATTCAGTTTTACTGGAAGCCAGGAACACCTGGCTTCAGTGTTTTTATCAGCACTGCAGGTTGCCAAATACTTGATGAAGGGTGGCCAAGGGTTTCTTGCTGTGGTCAAGGACCTTCAGCAGGAAGAGGTGAAGTTGGAGGATATTCCAGTGGCTATGGAGTTTCCTGACGTCTTCCCGGATGATTTGACCGAATTGCCTCTAGACCGGAAAGTGGAATTCACCATTGATTTGGTCCCTGGCACTAGACCTATATCCAAGGCCCCTTATCGTATGGCCCCAGCTGAACTAAAAGAGTTAAAGAACCAATTGCAAGAGCTCCTAGACCAGGGATTTATCAGACCGAGTGTCTCTCCTTGGGATGCTCCAGTATTATTTGTCAAAAGAAGGATGAGAGTCTTCGGCTCTGCATTGATTACCGAGAAATCAATAAGGTAACAGTGCGGAACAAGTATCCCTTGCTGAGGATTGATGATCTGTTCGATCAACTCCAAGGAGCTCGGGTATTCTCGAAGATTGACCTTCGGTCAGGATACCATCAACTCAAGGTCCAGGCTGGAGATGTGCCTAAGAAAGCATTCAGGACTAGGTATGGCCACTACGAGTTCTTGGTGATGCCGTTCAGGTTAACTAATGCCCCCGCAGCATTCATGGACTTGATGAACAGAATCTTTAAGCCATACTTAGACCAGTTTGTGGTGGTGTTCATTGATGACATCCTGGTGTATTCTAAAAACCAGGAGGAGCATATGGACCACCTGAAGATTGTTCTGCAAACCCTTTGGGAGAAAAAGCTTTATGCCAAGTTGCAAAAATGTGACTTCTGGTTGAGCCAAGTATCATTCTTGGGTCACATAATATCTAAAAATAGCATAACTGTGGACCCAAAGAAGATTGAGGCGGTCGTAAATTGGAGTCGACCTTCCAATGTATCTGAAGTCAGAAGCTTTGTGGGGCTGGCTGGATATTATCGCAGATTCGTGGAGGGCTTTTCTCGTATTGCTCTACCCCTGACTCGCTTGACCCAAAAGCAAGCGAAGTTTGACTGGACTGAGGAGTGTGAGAGAAGTTTCCAGGAGCTGAAACAATGCCTAGTGTCAGCCCCCGTCCTTACCCTTCCGTTAGGATCTGGAGGATTCACTCTATACATGGATGCTTCTCGGAAGGGATTGGGATGTGTTCTGATGCAAAATGAGAAGGTGATAGCTTATTCCTCCAGATAGCTAAAGCCATATGAGCAAAATTATCCAACTCATGACATGGAGTTGGCTGCTGTGATTTTTGCCTTAAAGATCTGGCGGCATTATCTGTATGGAGAAGCATGTGATGTGTACACAGACCACAAAAGTCTGAAGTACATCTTCACTCAGAAGGAGTTAAACTTGAGGCAAAGGAGGTGGATGGAGCTACTAAAAGATTATGACATGAACCTGCACTATCATCCAGGGAAGGCCAATGTGATAGCTGATGCCTTGAGTAGGAAGTCCTCCTCGGAGTTAGCTTCTATGATCACCTCTCAACCTCACATCTAGAGGGATCTTGAGAAGCTGGGGGTTGGATTGCGAGTACAACGGTCCGATGGGCTTGTAGCAGCACTTGTACTCCAACCAACTCTGTTAGACAGGATCAAGTCCTCCCAGAAAGAAGACTTGGACCTACAAAAGATTAAAGAAGCCGTGAAGTCAGGGGTTCAGAATGAATTTACTATAATGGAGGATGGATCCCTGAGATTTGATGGTAGGCTCTGTGTGCCAAATGTGATGGAACTAAGAGCAGAGATTCTGAAGGAGGCCCACTATTCTCCTTACACGGTGCACCCAAGAGGTACCAAGATGTACAAAGACCTAAAGGAAAACTTTTGGTGGAAAGGAATGAAGAGCGAGATTGCTTAGTACATAGCCAAATGTTTGGTATGTCAGCAAGTGAAGGCTGAGCACCAAAGGCCTGTGGGACCCCTTCAATCTCTGATGATTCCACAATGGAAATGGAAGAAGATCACTATGGACTTCGTGACTAGTCTACCTAAGACCCCTCGGAACAATGATGCGGTATGGATCATTGTAGACAGATTGATGAAGTCAGCCCATTTCCTGCCATTCAGAGTTGGGATCTCCAATGAGAGATTGGCCAACATGTATATTGAGCAAATTGTGAAGCTTCATGGTATTCCCATATCTATTGTATCAGGTAGGGATACTAGGTTTGTGTCCCAATTCTGGAAGAGTCTTCATAGAGCTCTGGGGACCAAATTGAACTTCAGCACAGTCTTTCATCCCCAGACAGATGGGCAGTCTGAGAGAACCATACAGACCCTGGAGGACATGTTGCGAGCCTGTGTGATGGACTTGGGTGGTGCTTCGGATAACCACTTATCTTTAGTGGAATTTTCTTACAAAAACAGCTACCAGGCCAGTATCCAGATGGTTCCATTTGAGGCCTTGTATGGTAGAAAATGCAGATCTCCCTTATGTTGGGATGATGTGGGGGAGAGAAAATTGTTGGACCCTGAGCTGATTCGACAGACAGTAGAGAAGGTACAACTGATCAAGGGACGACTCCGCACAGCTCAGAGCCGATAGAAGAGCTATGCTGATGTGAGAAGAAGGGAGCTAGAATTTCAAATTGGAGATCATGTCTTCTTGAAGATATCACCAACCAAAAATGTGATGAGATTTGGGATTAGAGGTAAACTGAGTCCACGATACATTGGACCATTTGAGATTCTGAGCAAAGTAGGGGAGGGGCTTATAGCTTGGCATTACCTCCGGCACTCTCTGGGGTACACAATGTATTTTATGTATCTATGTTGAGAAAGTACATTCCTGACCCCAGCCATGTGATACAGTTGAGCCCATGCAGTTAAGGAAGGATCTAACGTATGAGGAGCATCCTGTACGTATTATGGACCGCAAGGATCAAGTTTTAAGACGGCGTAGCATTCCTTATGTCAAGGTTCAGTGGAGTAACCATTCTAAGAGGGAAGCTACTTGGGAGCTTGAGGAAGAAATTAAAGAAAAATATCCTTAATTGTTTGTAACATAGCATATGTAATTGGAAAGAAGATTAATCATATGATCAAAGCGTTGGATTCTAAATGTTATTTGAAGTACACCAATTTCGAGGCCAAAATTTTTATAAGGAGGAAAGAATGTGAACCCCTGTTCGTTCGACGATCCTCACATGGTGAGGATCCGCCATTGTTGACGGAGGAAGGGGAGCGCCGCCCCCTTCCTCTGCCTTTGTTGACGGTTGCGGCAAGGGGGTGCCGCAGCCAGTCAAGGAAGGGGGCACCGACGCGCCCCCTTCACATGGGTATAGGGGAGGGGATAACCCTCCCCTCGCCGCTATTTAAGGAGGGGGGGAGCACCCCTCCTTCTCCACGAGCTCTCCCCCGGCGCCGGCCACAGGTAAGGGAGAATTACAGAGAGATTGAGAGAGAGACAGAGAGAAAGGGAGAGAACCAAGCTGGTTCATGGCTTGGTTCGGGCCCGGCGGAGTGCCCGATGCCTCGCCGGGCCTGAGCATCGGCCAGGAGGCCTCACCGGCGGCTGGCGACCGTTCGGTGAGGATCCAGCCGGCCATGGGGGTCGGTCGTGCCACCGGCGCGGTTCCAAGCTGCGGATGATCGATAGAGAGGAGAGAAATTAAGGGAGAAAGAGAGGGAGAAGGAGGCGACCGCGGCGGCGGCCGGCTTGGGCCTGGTCGCCGGCAGCCGGACCACCCAGGAATTGGCCGGCGATGGCCCTGGCCGTCGGCATGGCTCCCTCCCCTGTTCGGGAGAAACAGGGGAGGCGGGAGGAGGGAGACGGCTCAGCGGGCCGGGCCGTCCCCCTTTGGGCCCTATTGGGCCGGCTCACAAGCTGTTTGGGGCTACATTCTGGGCCCTGTATTGGGCCAGGAATGGAGAAATAAAAATATGACCCGATTCGGCATTGATTCTAGTTTCTCAGGATATTTTTATTTCCCCATTCGGGCTTATATATTGAAAGATATTTGAGCCCAAAATTGGGCCCAGGATTAGACTGGGTAGACCTTAGGGGATGCTGCATTGTTCCAATTTTTGAGATTTAATTATGGAAATTAATGATGTAGGTAACCAGATATCCACATAGCTGATTTACAGTTTGGAATTAGCGTACTGAGGTAAGTAAGCCATTTATTATAATTTTTATAATTTATTAGAATATAAAAATTATGGATATATTACATTATTTGGAAAAAATGAGACAAAATGGAATTTTGTTATACAATTGGGTATCCGCTATAATTATATGTGATTATTGATATTTTGCAAAGTAATGGATTATAAATGTGCAAAAATTGAATGATGTGATTATTTTGGCTTTGTAAAAATATACTGGTATTATTGATGTATTTTATGCTATGAATGTACAAACCACTGTATATATGATATGAGGAGCTTATGCTCATGATGATGCATGATGTGCTACATGCAAATATGATGATGATATATGTCGCCGCGGTTCTCATATAATGTGAAACGATGTGAAATGCCGAGAGATACGGGACCCACCTCTACAGGGGAAGATATGTGAAGGACACACATCTAGAGGATGTGATGTGATTGATATATTGCATAATGCACACACATCTAGATAATGTGTTGTGATTGATTATGATATATGGCATAATGCTGGTACCAGGACCCTTCCTCTTAGGGGACATTAAAGAGTGATGCACCAGATGGGTGTTGTAGGGCCGTGGGACACATAAGAAATAATAATTATATGAATACAGTGGGTTTGTTTACATTGCATATTTTAGCATTTATTGTTTAATTAAGCTTCCAAGATTATTTGAGCTGATGATATACATGTTTTGATAACATGATGAATGTATTTGAAATTGGAAGTTTTATACATGAAAATGTGGTTTGATAATATCTTGACGAAATGATTATATAATAGTAGGCTTACTTATTGAGTGTAAGCTCATATAAATCTTACAATATTTTTCAGAGCCACGGGACTAAAGAATGGGATCTGGGGTAGTTGGAGTTTCATTCAGAGGAAACTAAGATCCAACATTTTGTTGTAACCCCAGTGACTTATGTATGATGGGCATGTAGCCTAAAACCTATGATTATGATTTGTATTAAGAACCATTTAAATTGGATGATATATAGTTATTACCCCTTCTGGTATTAAATGTTATATTCGGGACGCCTTGCATGCCAAGCATGCGGTGGGTTGCCACCCCTAGACCAATATAGGGTCTGGGGCGTGACAGCATCATTTGATATTGAACATCAGCATTAACTTTCTTACATCCATCCACCTCTCCTTTTATCCCTGCTAAATGTTGTTTAACTTGATTAATTCCCCTTCTAGCAAATACTTTATTACAAAACAAGCATACTAATTTTACTTTTTTTCTTATTTCCACTCAATTCACGAGCTTCTCTACAATAAGCCCATGCAGGAACTGTTCTCCCTCTAACAACACTAGACTGCGTAGAAGCTGTTCTAATAGAATCATATGATGATGGAGTTGTAGCATTTTATTTTCAGCCATCACTACAAATACCAAATATGCATAATTTATTAATAACACAATCACAACATATATTCAAATATGCATAATTATACTCATCAGCAATCTATCAATAATTTAAACATTATTATTATACAATCTATAATAAACTAAACTCATTCACCATTTATTCAATCCATCACTAATCAAATATCAAACTTTATACAATCCACAATAAACTAAACTAATTTATGTATACTTAAGTTCAATTTTTTATCACGTTGAAGCAAGTAAAACTCAGCTCCTGAATATCTCTATCACGTGCTATTGTTCTACTACTAATGTTGCTGCATTAAAAAAACTAAACTAAACTTAATTAGAAGGACAGAACATGTATGAGAGAGCATGAAAGAATGATAAAAAAAAATTATTGATTAAAGGAGAGAGCATGAAAAAAAAGTACACATTCAATTTTCTTCTGACATTGAAAAGAATGTAAAAAAATAATATCAAAGCATCACTGTACTCAATCTTTCATGACAACATGGCACATGACAATCACAATTCATAAGAGATGTTTGAATCAAACAAAATACATTAATTCACAACACCTTTAGCTAAGAAAAAAGAAGAGAAAAAAAAATGAAACAATGATTTACTTCAATCTAATAATATATTTTAAGGCCTCATTGTATGTGGCATACACAATCTAAAAATTGTAATGAAATAGTTACAACAGTTCTTTCATTAATACGAGGAGATTCGCCATCGGGGAGACGATTAACTCCACCAAGATTTCTCTTTCGACGATATATGGCCTGGTGCAGTGCACGCAGGATCTGTCGCGAAGCCAGTGCCAACAGTGCCTTCAAACTATCCTTATGCTGAGAGCGACACTGCTAGAGGGGAAGCAGGGAGGGAGGGTGATCACAGCGAGTTGCTACTATAGGTATGAGTCATACAAGTTCTATGACGGGGCACCAATGCTAAGACTTGAGCCATCGCTAGAGAATGCACCGGCGGCGCCAGCCCAGAGAGTGCCTCCAGTTACCCAACCAGATAAGGAAGAAGGTAAGGGGAATAAAATTGTTTTTACTTGTACCGCTGAATTAGCTGTAGTAGCTAGGAGATATATATAATCTTAATTTCCTAGTCTCGCTGTTTTGAGATCTAATCGTTTATATATGATCTGTTTATTTTATTAACATCATGTCAATCTGAGTTTTATGGCCTAACGTACGTATTGTCCGCTGTTGTTTGCAGTGATATCAACTAGGAATTCAGTGAAATAAAGTTAAACTTGTTTATTGTTTAGTGTGAATTCTGAATTAAAAAATATGTTAACAAAATGCAAACGGGGTCTTAATTTCCTACTACACCTAATAAATGTGTTGATTCATTAGCTTATAAAGCAATACACCTTAGCAGTTCCAGAATATTAATAAACTTTGGGCTTTCATAGCAAAATCTGCTGGCTTAATTTTGGTCTCCTTCAATTGCTTTCCTTGGCGCTTTTCTGATCGAATATCTAGTCGCATAGTTATTGTCAAAGCATTATTACATGCGTACCCATCCACATCGATTGTCAAAATTGTATTCTTTTCAAAGTCTTCGCTGGTCTCTACCTTCCAAAAGACTTGTCACCACTGATTTGTCATGGGGCTAGGATATAAAAAATTATGCCTCTGTCGGTCAAAGGACCGAGCCGATGAAAAAAGATCAATAGAACGATGATGCATTGTTTTTTAGCTCTTGAAATTCTTAGTCCTTACCATCACATAAGCCCGAGGAAGCGGAAGGCGTAGTCGGCGAGAGGAAGAGGCGCAGTCGGCGAAGAAAGAGACGAAGGCAGTGATCGAGCGGTCTTGTATTAACCTCAGTGCTTCGTCAAACCAAGAAATGACATGGTGATTGAGCGGCGAAGAAGCCTGCATAGCAGCAGAAGAGAAAGGATTGGGAAGGATTACGGAGCAAAGGAGGGAGGTCGAACCGTCGGAGGGGTTTTCTGAGAGAAAGATCGAACCTTGAAGAAAGAGACGAAGGCAGGCATCGTCGCGTCAAGGACTCGAGGCCAAGACTCTGGAACGGGCTCTTGTCCCGGTTGAGGTTGTCGATGACCCACTAGAAGAAACGCAGAAGTCAAGGAACGAAGGCCAAAGTAGCCAAACTACCAGAGAATTTAAAACGGTTGATAAACCCGTAACCCATCCAGTTCAGCCCGGGTTGACTGGTTCACTGGTGAACCGGACGGTTTAACCGAATTATTATGGATGACTTGCACATCCAATTTTATATTAGAATTGAACTGGTTTGACCTCCGGGTCTCGGTTCAACCAATTGAACCGATCGGTCTGGTCCGGGTCTGACAACTATGACTACCACCCCTCTTTTAATAATTAATTAATTAATTAAAATATAAAGATAACTTTAAGTTTTAATTAACTAATTAATTAATTAAAATATTAAGATAACTTTCAATTCTAGAGATTACTTAAAAATGCACATGGGGTGTATGCGAGAGAGAAAATCTTTCCCACAATCGCATATATCTATCGTAGTTTCTTTTGATATTTTTATCATGGGATGATATCGGAGAGATTATCTCATATATTTCTTCAACAATAAAATAACTTTCACATGGTTCCTTTTCCTAGCCCATCTTATAATTATTAATTTAAAATAATTTTAAATTTATTTTTAAATAATTATATTATTTAAAATAGAAATTAATCCAATTAATTTTTGTATAAAAATTAATTTAAACTTTTTAATTCCAAATTAATAACTCAACCCAACATATCATAAAGTTCACATAATTTAATGGAGCCGAGGAAGACATTATAATTTTAAGCTCCAATAATTTTAACATTCAATTAACACCTTAATTAAAATATTAAAATTATTAATTCCAAATTACTCCACTAAAAATTTGAAAATGCACTCTTAAAATTATAAAATTAATTATATTCAAAAGATTTGAATTGTCTATTGATATTGTCATTAAATATAAATCAATCCTTCGATTCATAATTAAAGCTAGGCATTTTTTGTTAACCTCTTTAATTATATCTTTATCCATAAGTATCATAAGTACCATTGATTCTATAATGAATAATATATTTATGATCTAATCATAAATTATGCGCTCTTATTATTCATGCCCCGAATCAATACTTATGGAAATCGTATATCTAACTTCTTCTTGATGATGGAATGGATTTTATCTTGTATATTAATATTTTAGCTACTTATGTTATTATATTTCTAATATACAAAAATTTAACACTATGTTTCTGTTGTATCCGGCATGTCAAAAAAATATAATACAATAAATAGGAGTCTATTAACTATTCAGAATTAAGATTGATTCATATATGACCACCGTTGATTAATTTTGAATGCTCTATTTTAACAACAAAATTTATTAGAGATTCATAATTAATCACATTCCAGTCCTATATAATCAATTATATAAAGCATTTTCATTCTGACACTATAAGAAAATAATGAAATAGCAACGCAATTTTAGCGACGCAAAGATGCATCGCTAAAATTGCGACTACATTGCGACGCCTCCGCGTCAAAAAATATTGCGACGCAAATAGCGATGCATTAGCGACTCAATAAACCATAATTAAAAAAAAAAATTAAATTTAGCGATGCAAAAATGCATCGCAATATTTATAAATATTTTTTTAAAATATTATTAAAGGAATAAAATATTGCGACGCAGCTAAGTGCGTCGCAATGTTTTTTAAAAAATTAATTATGTTAAATAGCGACGCATTAGCATGCAATAAACATAAAATGAGAAAAAATATATTTAATATAGCGACGTAAAAATTGCGTCGCAAATATTAATAAAAAATTGATTTTTATAAAATATAATTATGAAATAAAAATATTGCGACGCAACTCAGTGCGTCGCAATATATTTGAAAAACATAATAATTTTAAATAGCGACGCATTAGCAATGCAATAGACCAAAAATTGTAAAAATTAATTTTAATTTAGCGACGCACTAATTGCATCGCAATTATTTTAAATAAAATTAATTTTTATAATATTAATATGAAAAAAATATTGCAACGCAAAACAGTGCGTCACAATGTTTTTTAAAAACTTAATTATTTTAAATAGCGATGCATTAGCGACGCAATAAACCAGAAAAATATAAAAATTATTTTTAAATTTAGCGACGCAAAAATTGCATCGCAATTAATTTAAATAAAATTTATTTTAATAAATAGTATTATGAAATAAAAATATTGCGATGCAATCCAGTGCATCGCAATGTTTTGTTAAAAATAAATATATTAATTAGCGACGTAATAGCGATGCAATAAAATAGTAAAGTAAAAAAAAAAAATATTTAACGATGCAAATTAATGCATCGCAATATTTTAAAAGAAATTCATAATGCCAATTAGCGAGGCATTAGCGATGCAATAAATTAAAAAATATAATTAAAAATTAATAATGTCCGAGATCGATCGTCGTCGACCGTGATCGATCATGGCTTCGATCGATCGCAACCGTCGGGTCGTCACCGATCGGATCGATCGCGACGGTCCAAGATCGATCGTCACCGACCGAGATCGATCATGGCTTGGATCGATGGCAACCATCGGATCATCGCCGATCGAGATCGATCATGGCTTCGATCG
>UESW01004398.1:1638017-1660889 GCA_900491605.1 Calamus simplicifolius | reverse complement strand
AAGCCCCCCCACCCTCTTCCAAATTTTTTTTTTTGTAAAAATTTTCCTCCGGCCACGGCCAAGACGTGGCCGTCTTCTTTTTGGCCACGGTTACAGTAAAAAAAAAAAAAATTCTTGTAACAGGGGGGTGGGGAAACCCCCCCCCCCCATTTTGTCTTCTCCGGCCACGGCCGTGGCCGCGGCCGGAGAAGCCGGCCACGGCAGCGGCCGGCCACAGTGGCCAGGGGGGGTGGGGCCATTTTGTCTTCTCCGGCCACGGCCACTGCCATGGCCGGCAGTGGCCTGGCCACGGTGGCCAGGCCACAGTCAAAAAAAAAAAAATTGTAACAGGGGGGGTGGGGAAACCCCCCCCCCCATTTTGTCTTCTCCGGCCACGGTGGCCAGGCCACAGTAAAAAAAAATTTCTTGTAACAGGGGGGTGGGGAAAACCCCCCCATTTGTCTTCTCATTCATGGCCGGCAGTGGCCTAGCCACGGTGGCCAGGCCACAGTCAAAAAAAAAAAATTTTGTAACAGGGGGGGGGGGGAAAACCCCCCCCCATTTTGTCTTCTTCGGCCACGGCCGCTGCCGTGGCCGGCAGTGGCCTGGCCACGGTGGCCAGGCCACAGTCAAAAAAAAAAATTTTGGTAACAGGGGGGTGGGGAAACCCCCCCCCCCCATTTTGTCTTCTCCGGCCACGGCCGCTGCCGTGGCCAGGCAGTGGCCTGGCCACGGTGGAGGCCACAGTCAAAAAAAAAAAAAGTAACCCCCCCCCCATTTTCTCTCTCCGGCTGTGGCCGCGGCTGGAGAAGCCGGCCACGATGGCCAGGCCATATAAAAAAAAATTTGTTGGCTGTTACAGGCAGGGTGGGGAAACCCCCCCCATTTTCTCTTCTCCGGCCACGGCCGCTGTCGTGGCCGGCAGTGGCCTGGCCACGGTGGCCAGGCCACAGTAAAAAAAAAAAGGCTGTTACAGGCCCCCCCCCTCCCTTGACCTTCTCCGGCCACGGCCGCTACCGTGGCCGGCCGTGGCCTGGCCATGGTGGCCAGGCCAAAAAAAAAATAAAAAAAAGTTTTTACAGGGGTGGGGAAAACCCCCCCTTTATCTTCTCGGCCACGGCTGTAGCCGCGGCCGGAGAAGCCGGCCACGGCACCGGTGGTCAGGACAAAAAAAAAAAAACATGTCTGTTACGGGGGTGGGGAAAACCCCCCCTCCCCTTTTATCTTCCACGGCCACGGTCGTGGCCTGGCCATGGTGGCCATGCAAAAAAAAATTATTTATGCAATAATTTTTGTGCATTTGTAGTTATTTACAATTTTATGTCTTGATTAATTTACATTCTGCTTCAAATTGAATGATGCATTAAATTATGTAATTGACTTGAATGAACAGTCATTTTGTAGTTTTATTTAATTTCTGCAAGAATCACATTAGTACATTTCAATGAACTGCTGAAATTTCAACGTAACCGATCGATGATAATCAATAGCAGACTACCATGTCGCAAAATATATTCTTGAATGGGATAGGGCCTTACCTTTTAGACATGGAGTGAAGGTTTAATTAATTTAGGACACTGAAAGCATGTGAAGTCTCATATTGAACGAACCGTCTTGCGGCCCGACCCAAACTCAAGCCCTACCATTAGCCATGAACCTGTGCCTCGGTCCTTGCTAGCACGTCAAGGATCGTGCCATGGCTCGCCCTTGCATGGTAGGGACCTTAGTTGTCTAAAGAAAATTGGTTTAGTTATAAATGATTTAAATGGTTGTTATTAAGCCTTAGTTGTGTAAAAGAAATAATTTAGTTATATATTAGTAATATATACATCATTAAGATATGTTGACATTTCAAATATTATTTCATTGCAAGAAAATTGGTTAATTTTTTGTTTCAACTTTACATATAGGTATCTTAAGAAGTTAAAAAATAATGTGCGTAATAAGGCAAGGGTTGAAGGTTCTATATGCAATGCACACTTGGTCGAAGAAGTTTCAGCTTTTGCCTCGCATTACTTTGAGGGTCACGTCCACACGAGGAGCCGAAATCTTGGTCGTAACGATGACGTATGTGTGGACGAAGGAGAACCTAATGATGGTAGAATATCAATTTTTAAAGGTATCGGCCGTTCATTTGGTGGGCAGAAGTCAAGAAATCTTAGCGATATGGAGTATAATGCAGCACATTATTACATCCTAATGAACTGTAGAGAAGTCGATCCATATATTGAGTAAGTGTATACTTCAATGCTTAATTGAAAATTTTAATTTAAATTACAATATACCATAATATTTAATTGCTAACATCAGTTTTCATCCTTTTCATCCCATAAGGATGTTTTGTGATAGACAACGACAGATGAATCCCGACATCAGTCAAGTTGCAATTGGGCAGAAATTAGAAACGGAGTTTGCTTACTGGTTTTATGAATTTGTGAGTAGTATCACTCAATCAATTTCAATAATGGCTTTTATTTTTTGAATTGGATGTGAATAGCTTATTAATTTATAGGTAAACGGTCCATGGTCCACAACCGACAATATTTTCATTAAATGTCTATCGCAATGGCCATTGAAGACCGTAACAACCTCTACTGGCTATTTTGTAAATGGGTACAAATTTCAGATTGAACGATTAGCAGCTTCAAGAGGCACGCAGAACTGGGGCGTGTGTGTTAAAGGAGAAAGTGTTGGAGCAAATATGCAGGATTATTATGGAAAGTTAGTAGAGGTGGTTGAAGTTGAATATCCCGGTTGGCCTATGAAACGAACCGTATTGTTTCGTTGTGATTGGTTCGATCCGATAGTTCCTATGGGCAAAAGGGTTCATAACGACTACAATTTGGTTGAAGTGAACCATCGACGAAGATTGCAGAAATATGACCCATTCATCCTTGCATCCCAAGCTCAGCAAGTCTTTTACTGCGGATATCCAAGTTTGCGCAACGACAAGCGAGATTGGTGGGCCGTTTCTAAAATCGTCCCACGTTCAACAATCGTATTAGAGGAGAGTTCATCAAGTCAATCAGCCGAGTGCCCTGCATTTCAAGAGGATGAGATGGAAATGCATGCAATTGAGGACGACACAAGGGCTCCTGAAACATCACTTAGAGATCCAAATGGTGATGTCCAAGAAATTGCGGATGCAAATGTTCGGTTTCCTTCCGATGATAATGAAACTGAATCGCAGTCCGATACGGCATCGGATGTTGAACCAACATTTCACGAACAAATGACACCGATTAAACATAGAGGTTTTTTAAAATTTAACTTTTTTTATAAGTGTTAAATTTTTACATAGTCAATCATTAATCGTAATTTAATTGTATGAATCTTTAGTATTTTCAGTATGATGGGCAGAGGTAGATCTACCGACGACAGACGGAGTGAGCAGGGATGTAGCCCTGCATCAGATCACATGAGCATCGGAGATGGAGAGTTCGGATCTCCAGCAGTCGCACAGCCTTCGGTCTCTCCAGCAGTATTACCATCCAGCCGATCGGCACATACCTTCGAGAGTTCTTCCACCATCGGCCGCACCGTACTTCGACTTGATGCTCAGGGGCTGTAAGTATATACTAATTAAAATATATGTTTATGTTTTTAAGTCAATTACTTATAAAATGCATTTTTTAACAGATTTATTGAGCAGCATCATGTATCCAGCCACATCAGCGCCGTATTTCAGAGGCGTGCAGATCCCAGTGGCTACGATTGGCACCACGTATCTCCAACCACGAGGGAGTTTTATTTTTCTGAGTTTCAGGTAAACTTATTAAATACAATTTATCACTGATAAAATTTCTTAATCTTAATAAATTCAGAAACTAACTGTTTATTTTAATGCAGAAAAAGTTTACGTGGGATCCTGCCAGCCATGATGCCATTAGGGCAGCATGGGAGGCTCTGACGGGATGCCGATACTCCGACATGCTTCATCGTTGGAGGTCATCGGGTCAGCGTCCTGCGCACGTGCCAGAGGGTATTTGGCATGAGTGGCAGCAGGCCTGGTAGTCCGATGGCTAGCGCAGGAGGTCCGCATCAGCCAGCACGAACCGCCGATCTGAGAAGGGAGGTCCTGGCATGGGTCTCTCCCGCCATACTTCGGGCTCCATTTCGATTCAAGAGCACAGACGGCGTATGGTAAGAAAACATAAATATTTTAATTACTATTTTAGTTATTTATAAATATTTGTATTAATATCAATTTTTTATTATTATAGTCTGAGCAGGAGGGCGGAGATCCTGGTGAGTTTCGTCTATTCAGGGCGACACACACCAGGAGGGACGGTTCCTGGGTCGATACGCGATCACGGGAGGTTGCGGTAAGAAATTAGATTTATGTAGTATCTGTTTAATTTCTAAAATTTTATTTCAAGAAATTTATTAACTCATTTATTGTTGATTTCATAATTTAAAGACACGAGTCGAGGAGCTTCGCTCCCAGGCATCGCAGGTCGACTCTACTGATGGGGAGATGCCCGTCGAACTCTCAGCAGAGGAGAGTCGGCGTGTGTTTTTGGAGGCTGTTGGTGCCCAGCCGGGATACCGCAGGGTCTATGGTCTGGGCACTAGAGCTTCTATATATTTTCCCCATCAGGCCTCCAGCTTGCGAGTTTCTGGTGATATTCCTCCCGAGCGTTTAGACGACCTTCGGTGATCTATTGCAGAGGAGGTTCGGCAGGAGGTCGAGCAGGATTTCGAGGATCGTATGCGAGGCCGGGATCAGGAAATTGCAGATATGCGAGATGAGATGCATCATTTGTGGGATATGGTTAGCCGCTTGTCGCAGAGTCTCCAGCCTCCATAGCCTCCACGTGATCGCTCAAATTCTTGATGTATTTTTTTTCTTTTTATATGTTGTACATGAAAACTTCAAAATTTTAATATATTATTATTTTTGTAAATTGAATGATTATTGTTTGGATCAATATGAGTGAAGAATGTTTCGATCAATATTTAAATGTAACGAAATTGTATTAACCGTTTTAATTTTTAAATTTTTATTTTTTAAAAAAAATATTTATTTAGCGACGCATTAGCAACTGCAATTGCATCGCTAATATTTTCAAAATATTATTATTAAATATTGCGATGCAATGAGCTAGCGTCGCAATATTTTAAAAAAAATTAATTAGCGATGCATTAACGATTCAAATTGCATTGCTAATATTTTCATAATATTACTATTAAATATTGCGACGTAACGATCTGGCATCGCAATATTTTTTAAAAAAATTTAATTAGCAATGCATTAGCGACTAAAATTGCATCGCTAATATATCTAAAATATTATTAATAAATATTACGACGCAGTGACCTGGCGTCGCATATTTTAAAAAAAAATTTATTAGCGATGCATTGCGACTAATATTGTATCTCTATTATATTTAAAATATTATTATTAAATATTATGATGCAGCTAAATGCATCGCAATATTTAATATTAATATTTAAAATATTAAAATTTAGTTTTAAATTTAGCGATGCATTTTGGTGCGTCGCAATATTGCGACGCATCTCTGCGTCGCAGAGAGTCGCTATTTGCGATGCAATTGCGACAAATTATGGTTGCGACGATATTCTCAATGATGCAGTCATTACCTCGCTAATGCATCGCAATAGCATATTTAGCGATGCATTAGCGATGCATTTGGGCGTTGTAATATTTTTTTTTTCTTGTAGTGTGATAATCTCATTATCAACAATCCGGATAAGATCGTTTCATTTAGAATGTAATGAACCATGCTAGTAATTTTAAATTAAAGATCTTAACTTTAATTTATAATTATAGATAGATTTAGATTATTTTACTTTAAATATTATCTTTTATATAATACTTATATACAATATTTAAAGTCACATTTAAATAATTCAAGAATTTTTGATATTTATAAAGCATAAAAATATGCATGCAAAAATAATATTAATTTTTTTAAAATTAATCAAAAAAAATAAATATTATTTGTTTATGGGCATATATCCCAATAATCTCCTACTTGCCCTAAAGCAAATGAGACATGTCTCTAAGTCCCATCCGATTTGCTTAAATTAAAAATTACGATTTATGTGTAACATAATTATAAAGGCTAAAATTTAAGATATTATGTTTAGAATTTAATTTTAACATAATAAATGACATGATTAAAATCTAAAATAATAACATGACAAATTTCTAAGAATTTAATTTTAACATGATAAATAACATGATAATCAATATTAAAAATTAAAAAATTTAAATTTTGACATATTATCATGATCATAGTTGTTAGGGATGTTATGATAGAGATCAATTAGGATTTTCATATGATGAAAACTAATTTATCATAATAGATAATAATAAGACAAATATTAAAAATAAATTACTATAAAATATTTGATACTTATATAAATCCCTAACGTTCACTATCTTATCTTATCATAATGTGTAATAAATGATAAGTTTTAAGAAAATTAGAATTAACCACATCATTGCTTGATCCTATGATACCAAAATTGATCTAATCAATTGGCTTAACTATATTAATGTCTAAAAAAAGTGAGATCATACTTTTTAATTGCTTCGTTCGCTGCCTCAAAAAATCCATTCAATTGGATCGAAGGGTATGCTAAATAGGATCCCATTGATCAGCTGATCTGACCATTGTTAAGGAAAGCTCTTAATTGATTAGATTAATAGGGTTAATCAGGATGGTAGCAATTGATTTGGTCATATGATTAGGGTTCCTAAATAGATAGTGATCAGGGATCCTAATTGGATTAGGAATCCCAATCATTAGATCAGATCTTATAAAATTTAGATTAATTAAAATTAATCTAAAATTTACATATATGATATGTAACCAAGCATGATACAAATGTTGTACATGCATGATGAGACCTAAATGCATAAAATCTCTCAATGAATATTAAGTCTTTAAGCCTTCCATTGTTCACATGATACAAAATTATTAGGTCATGAGACTTGTTGTGCCAAAGCCAAGATCAAGTGTACCTATAAAAAGTTGATTGGAGAATAATGGGTTGACTTAACTAGATTAGCTAGCATAATTGGCCAAAGTCAGGGTCAATCTAATCTAGAGGCAAAGTTTAGGGTGATCACATGCGGATGTGATTGACAAGGCAATATCCCCTAAATGATCTAGGAGTCACATTTGATGTGATTGATGGATATCTATCTAAATTGGCTTACTAAGATTTGTTGTGCTAAAGCCAAGGTCAAGGTAAGTCAGTTTGAGGGTTCTAGCCCACTAAGAAATTATTTGATAATTTTTGAGATCAATAGAGAGGGCTATTAAGCTCGATAAAATAGTCAAAGTAATCAATTTAATTAAAATTTTTTAAATTACCATATTAAATCGATGATTTGCATTTATGATAATTGACTCGTTCTATTTTTTACACAGTTGTATGAGACACCATGAGTGTAAACATTAACCTTAGAGGTAACCTAGAGTCCAACAAGCTAACCGAACCCAATTTACCTGATTGGCAAAGGAATGTAGCCAAGAAAAAATGTCACTTTTGTGGCAATGATGGGCACTGAAAGTGCAACTGTATGGCTTATCGGACCAGCCTGAAAAATAAGAAGCATACGGATGCTTCTACATCAGGTGCATATATAATTGAGATGTTATGTTTTCTTCTATTACTTCTTATTTCACTTGGGTATTGGATACCAGTTGTGGGTCCCATATTTGTATTAATATTGAGATGATAAAAATAATAGAAGATTGAGAAAAGATGAAGTGATCCTATGCATGAAAATAGAGCAAAGGTTGCTGCATTAGTCGTAGGAATTTATTCTTTATCTTTCCCCATAGGGCTTATAATTGAACTTAGTAATTGTTACTATATTTCAAATATAACAAAGAATATTATATTCATTTCATGTTTAGTAATGGATGGGTATTTATTTGAAATTGAAAATAAAGGTATTTCTATTTTTTGAAATGAAATGTTCTTTGCTTCTGCTGAATTATTTAACAAAATTTATATTCTTAATCTTCAAGCTCCCATTCTTAATATTGAATAAAAAAGATTAAAATCAAATAATTCTAGAAACTCATACCTATGGCATTGTTGTCTAGGCTATGTAAGTGAAAAGCGTTTAACCAAGTTACATAAGTATGATACTTGGGCTCATTCGATTAGAAATCATTTGAGGAATGCAAGTTATGCTTACTTGGCAAGATGATCAAGTCACCTTTTACAGAAAAAGGTGAGTGAGCAACTAAATGTTTGGGTTTAGTACATTCGGATGTATGTGGACCCATCAATATTCAAGCTATAGAAGGTTTTTCTTATTCAATCACATTCATAGATGACCATAGTAGATATGGTTATGTATATCTGACAAAGCATAAATCTGAAGCCTTTGAAAAGTTCAAAGAATTCAGATGTGAAGTAGAAAAATAAACTGGCAAAAGTATTAAGATATTTTGATCAGATCGAGGTGGTGAATACTTGAGCCATCAGTTCATAGATTATTTGAAGAAGAATGAGATTCTCCATCAATGAACTTCTCCTAGTACACCACAGCACAATGGTGTATCAGAAAGGAGAAATCGTACACTATTAGACATGGTATGTTTGATGATGAGCCTTGCAGATCTTTCAAAAATGTTTTGAGGTTATGCGCTAGATACTGCCAAATATACCCTAAATCAAGTTCCATCTAAATCGGTCAACTCCACTCCATATGAGATATGGTGTGGAAAGAAACCATCCCTTAATCATTTAAGGGTTTGGAGCTGTTACGCTTATGTAAAGCATAATGAATTATACAAGCTTGAAGCTAAATCTAATAAATGTAATTTTATGGGGTATCCAAAATAAACAAAAGGATATTACTTCTACCATCCTCTTGAGCAAAAGGTGTTTGTCTCAAAAAATGCTTCATTTCTAGAGAATGAGATTCTTTCAAAGGGTAGTGGGAGTAAGATTGAACTAGTGAAGCTCAAGAACCATAAATTGATGAAGATCGATTAGATGGAATGGAGCACATGCTGAATGCAGTGGGAGTTAAACTGGAGACTCAACCCACATTCAGGTAGCCATTGTATGAGTCTCTATCAGGAGAGGTAAAGCAACAAGTAGCTCCAAGTATACACAAGCTACATAGATCTAGTAGGACAATTCACATCCCTAAGAGATATGCATTTCTTATAGAGAATGATGAGCCTACCAACTACAAGAAGGCAATGTCTGACATTAACTCCAAGAGATGACTTGAGGTCATCTCCATGCATGACAACCAGGTATGGACCTTTGTTGATCCATCTGAAGGGATAAAACCCATTGGAAGCAAATGAGTTTTTAAGAAGAAGACCGACATGTATGGTAATGTGATTACCTATAAGGCAAGGTTAGTTGCAAAAGGTTATAAGAAAAGACAAGGTCTTGACTTTGATAAAACCTTTTTACCTGTAGCCATGCACAAGTCCATAAGGATTTTGCTTGCAATAACAGCATATTTTGACTATGAGATCTAGCAGATAAATGTCAAGACCGCCTTTCTAAATGAAAATTTAGAGGAGGATGTGTATATGACACAACCAGAGGGTTTTGAATCCATAGATCCTAAGAAAGTGTGCAAGCTACAAAGGTCTATTTATGGACTTAAGCATGCCTCTAGAAGTTGAAACATTTGATTTGATGTGACAATCAAAGAGTTTGATTTCATCAAAAATGAGGATGATCCATGTGTGTACAAGAAGGTTAGTGGGAGTGATATTATTTTCTTGATATTATATGTGGATGATATATTATTAATAGGAAACAATGTATCCTTGCTAAAGAAGTGAAGGATTGATTGTTAGGTAAATTTTCCATGAAGGATTTGGGAGAAGCAGCCTATATACTAGGTATAAAGATCTATAGAGATAGATCCAGAAGGTTGCTTAGATTAACTCAATCCACGTACATAGATAAGATGCTAAAGCGGTTTAGCATGAAGAAATTCAAGAAGGGATTCCTGCCAATGTCGCATGGGGTACATCTCTCCAAGGACATGAGTCCTAAGACCCAAAAGGAAAGAGAGTATATGGATAGAATACCATACACATTAGCAATTGGATTCATTATGTATGTGATGCTATGTATGAGGTATTATGTTTCTTATGCCTTGAGTATCACGAGTAGATATCAAGCAAACCCTGGTGAGAAACATTGGATGGCAATCAAGAATATTCTTAAGTACTTGCGAAGGACTAAGGATATGTTTTTGGTTTATGGAGGATCCGACCTTATAGTTTAGGGTTATATGGATTCTAGTTTTCAGTCTGATAGAGATGATTATAAATCACAATCAGGCTATGTGTTCACACTCAATGATGGTGCAGTCAGCTGAAAGAGTTCTAAGTAGGAGATGACTACCGACTCTACAACTAAGCTTAGTACATTGCAGCATTAGATGCAGCTAAAGAAGTAGTTTGGATTAAAATTTATCACTAAACTTGGAGTTGTTCCAAGTATTGTTAATCCAATTCTCTTGTATTGTGATAACAATGGAGCTAATACGCAAGCCAAGGAACCATGGTCTCATTAGAGGTCCAAACATGTACTCAGAAAATATCATGTAATTATGAAAATTAGTAGGAGGAATGATATAAAAATAGAACGAGTCCCCACTGATGACAATATTATCGATCCATTCACTAAAGTCCTACCATAGCAGAAGCATAATGGTCATGCTTAGTCACTTGGTATTAGATACATGGATGATTGGCTCTAGTGCAAGTAGAAGATTATTAGTGTGTGCCCTAAATTCAATCGAATTAGATGCTAGTTTGTACACATTTCATTATGAATACAAATCAAATATTATTGGTTTCTTTATCTATCCAGGTTTTTTCTTATAACTATATTTGGATATATTTTACCTGTGAGATAAAACCCAAAAGATTATGAACTGTGCATATGAAATTTGTAATAGAAATTATAAATTGTGAAATCCAAAATTGCATATTATGGTTTGATTCTTTAAATTTTTCTAATCGATGCGTAGACAAGACTGGGCACTATCGAATACTGTTGAGATTAGCACACATTGCATATCATCACCCTTGTGGTGAGCAGCTGATCTCGCAAGCTGAAGTATGGAGATACTTAGATAGGTGTGTGGATGCTCATTATTGTAATGATGCATTGGATGACCCACACAAAGATTTCATATGGATATTTTATATAATGTCGATGGTTAATCTCTGATGATGGTGGTGCGAGTGATCCTTTGCCTTGAAATCTTCATTGAACCTCATGTGTAGAATGCCATGCTTTAATGATATGCAAATATCGCTCTAGCCATGAATGACAAATATGGTGTTGGTTAGGTATAACATGAAGCACATGAATGTGATGTTTGATCAAAATAGGATTCGTCTCCCTTGATAGAGAGGGTTATATCCCACGGCCACTTGATGGATATAATTGACTATTAAATCCTTACAAGGTTGAGTTGGAATTCGAAATGGCTTTGAAGTTCTAATTTATATGAGTTAATTTTTTCTGAGATCAAGTAAACAAAGATAAATTACAGAGTTGACACATTCCATACCACTGATTGTTCTGAGATATATGACGAAGGGATTGAATCATACGATAACCGTTCATGGACAGATGTTGATGACCACGTCAACAAAATCCTTAACATTTGGGTGATCATGATACTTTGCTAGAGGCTGCTCATGATCTATAATTATGGATTCTTTGACTTAATCAAGGAGTTGATTTGGTTAAAGAATTGACTTAGACAAGGTGTTGATCAAGTCATCCTTAGGATCAATATTAGGGACATGATTATTGCCAACGTGTCAAGGGACCTAATGGGTCACATGCATTAAGGAGATTTTGGATGAAGTTAAAATGAAAATTAAGTTGGACTTAATTCAGATTAGATGACCAATTAATTAGGATTGAGTTTGACTCAATCTTAATGAGAGAACATGAAATTGATGAATAGGATTCATCATAGAGAAAAGAATATTATGTTCAAGGGAGAGACATTTTGTACAAGCGATGTACATATAAAATATATTTATTGGATACCCAATTAGGCTTAATCAATATGATAGATGGCTTAGATTAATTGAGATTAATAATGTGGTATTTAATTGATCCATATGATGGCATGATTTGATTCATGGAAACCTAGTTGAACCGAGGGTTGAGATCGTACCACATGGAGAATGGATCCATGCTGATGGACATGACCCATCTCCATGTCATGGAGAAGGGAACACTCATAATTTTGGCATCATCATCAAGCCAAATCCAAGGTTTGTTGTTGATTTCATGGGATAACCAATTTTCTATTTTTAGGGATACGGTTTGGTGGTTGTAATCCTAACATTATCATGATAATAAATATTCTAAATTTGTTAGAATAATTTGTTATCAACTTGATATAGTTGCATGGTTAGGTGGTTGAAATAAAATCCCCTTTTTATGGAACCACACAACCTCCTCTTCATATATAAAAGAAGAGAAACATCCCTTTGAAAACATATGCCTAACTCCTCCTTTCTCTCTCTTTTGGATGCCTAGACCACACTTTTTTTCTCTAAAATATCCTTTCTCTCTCTAGAACATTCCTCTCTCTCTCTTGCATCCCTCTTTCTTGGATGGTTGAAGGAAGGCTTTCTGTCTCTTCTTGGTTGATCAAGATTTGATCTTGATCAAGAAATCTTTTCTTCCTTGATTGATCAAGATGGATCTTGATCAAGAAATTATTTTCTTTGATAGATCAAGATTTGATCTTAATCAAGAAATCTTTTCTCTCTTGATTGATCAAGATTTGATCTTGATCAAGAAATTATTCTCTCTCTTGATTTAAAAATTTAATTGAAGAAGAAAAGAGGCGCTAGCACCCCTCGCTTAAAGGTTATCATTCAATCTTGGAAGGACATCATCTAAAGATCTTCCCATGGATCACCATTAGAGGTCGGATGCATAGACGGCTAGTGGTAAATCGTTTACCGACTTCATCAGTCTTCATTCTTAATAAAGAACACATGTATGATCTATTATTTAATCATGTATTATTTCTTGTTAACTTGAATATGTTCTCTGAGGATATTGGGCTTTGGGAATTAAATTCATATTTATTTTATCTTTCACTGCATGATATATGAATTTGATTCATATAAAATATACAAAATTTCCAATACAGTTCGTCCACGATCATTGTTTATCGATGATCAAGGAGATAGAGCAGCTTGAAAAGCTGGGCAGGACTATCAGTAGGGATTTTAGGTGGATTAAATCCTCCATTCCCTCCCTAATTCATATGGATAGTTCATTATGACTACAATATGAACAAGCTGGATTATACCTTGCTTGAGTTATTAAATGTGCTGATCATTACTAAGGGTCCCTTAAAAAGTTCAAGGGTTCTTTCCTTACTATTGAGCAAGCTTTCAGATCCAAGAGAAAGTCCCTAGGTAAAAAGAAGTCTACTAAGAAATAGAAAAAGGAAAATAAACCTAAGAAGGAAGCTTCGAAATAGAAGGCTGCAACAGATAAAGGAAAATGTTTTTATTGTAATGTTGTGAGCCACTGGAAGAGGAATTGTCCTGTCTACCTGGCTGATCAGAAGAAAGCAAAGGCTGTTGGACCTTCTGAAGGTACGCTTGTTATTGAGTTTAACTTAACGGTAACTTCTACTTCCAGTTGGGTCTTAGATTCTGATTCAAGTGCTCATGTATGCACTACAATGTAAGGTCTCGTGGATAGTAGAAGGTTGAGGGAAGGAGAGATGATCCTACGCATAGGCAATGGAGCAAGAGTTACTATTGTTGCTATAGGGACATTCCCTTTGAGATTATTGTTAGGATTTAGAATAGATTTAAAAGATTGTTATTTTGTACCTGGAACTAGCAAAAATTTGATTTCTATCTATGTGCTAGCCCAAGATGGATTTGTCTTTAAATTCAATAAAGACTTTTGTACTATTTATTTTGAAAATAAAGTAGTTGCAAAAGCTCTTTTTAACAGTCTTTATCATCTGCATACTAATGCTGAAGTAGATTTGAACAAGCATTCAGTGAATGTCGTTAGTAAAAAGCATTCTAGAGATAACTTGAATCAAAAATACCTTTGGCACCTAAGGCTAGGTCATATCAGTGAAGATAGACTTAACCGATTAGAGAAGTATGGGATCCTTCACTCCTTGAGTTCAAACTCAATTCTAGTCTATGAGTCATGTCTTCAGGGTAAAATGACCAAGCTTCCCTTTGTTGGACATGGGAAAAGGGCCACTGAGTAACTTGCCCTGGTACACACTGATGTGTGCGTCCCATTCGATGTGTAGGTTAGGAAAGGTTTCTCTTATTTCATTACCTTCACCGATGATTTGTCATGGTATGGGTATGTATTTCTGATGAAACACAAGTCTCAAGCTTTTCAAAAGTTTGAAGAATTCAAACAAGAGGTGGAGAAACAAATACGAAAATCCATCAAGGTTCTTCGATCATATCGAGGAGGTGAATACCTTAGTGGGGATTTTCTGGGTTATCTTAAGGAACATGGCATTATATTTCAATGGACTCCACCTCACATGCCTCAGCTCAACGAGGTATCCAAAAGGAGAAATAGAACCCTATTAAATATGGTTCAGTGCATGATGAGTTTCACTGACCTACCTTTGTTTTTATAGAGACATCCTTTATAGACAGCAATCTTTATTTTGAACCGGGTTCCCTCTAAATCCATTTCTTCCATGCCTTATGAGATTTGGCATGATAAGAAGCCAAGTCTTGGTTTTCTCAAGATTTGGGGATGTCCTGCCTAAGTTAAGAGAAATATGGCAGACAAGCTAGAGGATCGATCTGATAAAGCTCATTTTATAGGATATCCCAATGAGTTGATGAGATACTATTTTTACTACCGTGAGGATCACAATGTGATTGTGAGCTGACACACTATTTTCTTGGAAGAATAGTTTATTCAAGATGGAGGTAGTGGTAGGGTTGTAAGGCTCAAAGAGGTTTCTTTGAAGAGCAAACAGCTATAGATCATAATGAGCCCAATAGTCCTATTCGTATAGTTGCTCTACCACCTCATAGATTAGGTAGAGCCTCTCAGCCTCCTAAGTGGTACTTAGGTATAGTACAAGAGGAGATTAAGAAAATGTTTCTTATGGGAGATAGGGATCAACTGATTGATCTTAGAACCTATGATGAGGCAATGTTAGACATTGATTTTGAGAAGCGGTTAAGTGCAATGAAGTCAGAGATAGACTCCATGCACTCAAATCAAGTTTGGACTCTAGTGGATTCCCCTAAGGGTATAGTACCCATTGGATGTAAATGGTCAACAAGAGGAAGATAGGTATAGATGGCAAGGTGAAGACCTATAAGGCAAGGCTTGTTGCGAAAGGTTATAGTCAACGCGAAGGTGTTGACTATTAGGATACCTTTTTGCCAGTAGTCATGCCAGTAGACTATGAAATCTGGTAGATGGATGTGAAGATGGCCTTTATGCATGGATACCTTGAGAAAGATATCTATATAGAACAATCGAAAGGATTCACATCCAGTGATGGTGATCACCATGCCTGCAAGCTGCAAAGGTCCATTTATTGATTAAAGCATGCTTCTTGAAGTTGGAATACTCGATTCAATGATATGATCAAATCGTTTAATTTCATCAAGAATGAGGAGGAGCCATGTGTGTATAAGAAGTTCAGTGGGAGTGATATCACCTTTCTCATACTGTACGTAGATGATATACTCCTAATTGAGAATGATATCCCCATGCTAACAACAGTCAAGAGGTGGTTATCTAAAGAATTCTCGATGAAAGACCTCGGAGAAGCATTCTTTATACTGGGTATAAAGGTCTATAGAGAAAGACCTAATAGGATGCTTGGCCTATCGCAATGGATGTACATAGAAAATATGCTGAAGAGGTTCAGCATAAAAAAATTCAAAAGAGGTTTTCTACCACTTAGACATGACATTCATCTCTCCAAGAAGATGTGTGCTAGCACACCTGAAGAGATTGAACACATGAGTCGGATCCCTTATGCTTCGAAAATAGGGACTCTCATGTATGCCATATTATGTACACGACCTAATATTGCTCTTGTTGTAAGTATCACAAGCAGATATCAATCAAATCCAGGTAAGGAACACTGGATTGCTGTAAAGAACATCCTTAAGTACTTGAAAAGGACTAAGGATTTGTTCTTGGTCTTTAGAGGAGGTTCTGAGTTGCACGTTGAAGGATACTCGGATGTGGATTTTATGTCCAACCCAGATGATAGATGACAGTCTACATCTGAACATCGCCGTATCAGAAGATGCTAAGGAAGCTTACTGGTATAAGAAGTTTGTTGCAGAACTTGGAGTAATGTCATCAGATGCCATCCTGCTATACTATGACAACAACATTGCCATAGCTCTTGCTAAGAAGCCCAGGTCTCACCAGAAGTCCAAGCACATTGAAAAGCGGTTTCATATTATGCATGAATACCATGAGAAGAAGTATATCAAGGTACAAAGAGTTGACTCCATAGAGAACATGGCAAACCTACTAATGAAGCCATTAAGCCAACCAAAGACTGAAGCACATCTTAAGAAGATGGGACTTAGATTTGTAACCAATTGGCTTTAGGTCAAGTGGGAGTTTGTTAGATGAGTGCCCTAAAAAGCCAATTGTTGGCTTACACATTGTATTTTATCCAGAACTTATTTTGTACATGATCATTGTCATTAATAAATAAATTGGGCAATTTTTCCTATATATGTTAATGTGTCATATATCATCCATCGGATTGATGGTCAATGATATATATTTTCAAGAGTTGAAAATTGAAGACATATATCATAATAGATTAACTCCTAAAATGCTCCCAATCAACTGACCAATCATGGGGACGGTGATCGATCCGATCAGATTGGAGCATGGATCACCTAAATATGAGTCTCTTGTATGTGGTATGAGTTACCAAGACGAGAATGCTGATAGATGTAAGATATCGGTATCGAGTGCAAGAAGTCAGTAGGATGTTTGCTCACTCATTGGTGACTTCTCGAAGATGTAGTAGTGTAAGTGATCCTCTACCTATGGTACTTCGACTATCCACATTAGGGTTATTATAGTTTGACTATATATTACCTTGAATGTCTTAGGCAACAAGGGCCTTCTTATGTACGTTGGTTACAGTGATCTTAATATAGGGGTAGGAAGTATTTGTTAAGATCTATCAACCGTAGTAGAAAGGGAGAAGTCCTATGTTGTTTAAGAGACTGTGTTCATAAATCCATGGCTATGGTAGGTGATAATGGAAATAATTTTCATAAGTAATCACAAGTTAAACTTAAGTCAAATAAATATTACATATGATCGGTGCTAAGGTTTCTTTCTTCTAGCCTATTGGCTTGCCACTACATGTTGCTAGATGTTATTGGTGGATAGTGAGAAGCTCATTGGAATTGATTAGGATCGTTGATTCCAAGTTTGAGTAGAGTAAATATTATTTCAACCCACTGAAAGAAGTGTTAGTGAACGTAATGCTGATTAAGGATTATTCTCACTACCAAATAGGTTGGAACCTATGAGGTCACATGCAATAGGGCTGAACTCCTCACATTGATCCTTACATTAATTCGATTAATGTTTTGGATCAAATTCCTTGAAGACGATTGCTAATTGTTAGGAACTAAGCTAGTACATCGGGACTCTTTTCTCTCTCGAATATATTTTTAGATAATTTTTTAAATAAAAATTTTTTTAGTCCTAAACTAATAAAAAATTAAATAAATAAAAATATACTAGCTATGGGGTTTGAACCATGACCACTTATGTGCAAGTCTTCTCCCTTTACCACTAGAGTATTCTTTTAGTTTAATTTTATTGGGTGAAAATATATCTTGTTCTGAATCAGCAAAATAAGTATTTAATATAAGATACGTTGATATGAGGGTTCGAATCTATGTGCTAGGATAGAGAATACATAGGGATGTGCAACCCATCTGGATAGGGCATACAGATAAACTATGTAGTCTCTCTCTTCAAAATACCGTGATTTGAAGATTTAAGATTTGAATTTGTTGCATACGGATATGCATCCCGAGTGTTCTCACCCCTCCATCTAACCGCCCCTTCTATCCCCTCTTTCATTTATAAATAGGGAGGGGATGCAGCCTTTTATGAAAGATATAGAACGGGATGAGAGAAAAAAAGTGTAAGTGGTTTCTGAGAGAAAAAAGACTGATTTTTAAGAAAAAGAAGGCTGTGAGTCTTCTTGTCCACTAAGCAAAGAGTTACTGTGAGTCTTGTTGGCCATTAAGTAAAGAGTTTGCTGCACCGTCTTCACCAGAGGAGATCTGCAAGTAGCTAACACTCGATGATCTGCCCACTCCAGAGGAATATCAACCCGGGTGGATACCCATAGAGGTTGGATCCGTAAACGGCTTAAGTACGAGACCCAAAGATCCACCGCGATTTTTTATCCAGTTGAAGAATTCAATATAACAAGGTAAGATTTAAACGTTAAATTTATTAAAACATTAGATCTGATCCAAAATTATGTACATAATGAGAAAATAAATTTTAAATGAGATTTAAAATTTATTTGTTCATTTTAAAAATTTTAAATTACATTCCTTCCACTGTATGTGTTTGATTCGTCGGCACAACTTTAATCCATCAATTTCAATCACCTTCACATATGTCCTGAGAAAAGTGAATTACAAATTCGAGCCGATGTAAACATTTCATTTGTCCAGTCCATGACACTTTCAATGATGCATTTGAACTCATCGATATAACCTCAGCACAAATGATTGGATAATTTAGCACTTTGATGTGTCGTTCCAATGATTCTACTTTTAATGAAGTTTAGTTTGGTTGTGGGGAAAGTTTTCCTCCCTCATGATTACCCTTAAAAAAAGAAGAAGAAGAAGAAACAGCAAGCATCCCTCCCTCACCTCATGCGTTTTAAAACTAGAATTTTTGATAGGTGAAATCTGTGCCATGCCAATTCATCTTCTTCTTGACCAGAGGGAGAACCATCATGCATGGGTTTGTTTGAGATTAATCAAATCCAAGATTTTCACAAACGTTGGAGAATAAGATTGCTCAATGTTTTAACCCCAAGTCCAAGATGGCTGGACTTGCAAAATATTCCCTCTAATTTGCCTAAATACGGATTAATTAGACAAATAGGTAGGCTGAGAACATTATACTGAGTAATCATTAGAAAGAGAGAAAGAGGTTTCTTGAAAGATTTCTTATGAACAAATAGAGCCAACGGAGTATTTGCCTTTCATTTTTCATAATATAATAATTATTTCAGTTCTCCATAGTCTGGTAATTATTTCGGCCACAAGGTACAGGGAGAGCAACCTTTTTATCTCAACCTCATGCTCAAGATGGACATATGTGCTATAGAACCTTGAAATTTTAAAAGTAAGTTTAATTATTAATTATATCAATCATCTTTATGCATGTATACTTTATTTTGGTTAATTCTTGTATACTTGTTATTGCAATATTCTAATTAATCAGCATACTGCAGCTCAATCAATAATTAACCTAAATTAATTATTGTACTATATGTAGGCAGTTAAATTGAAGCATCCTAAGAATAAAGATGCATTATATTGTTTCGATTCACTCAAGCAATTTGTTCCGGCACCTCCAATGACAAGCTATTATATAGTGTTAGGAATATCACATGGCATTTTAGTGATCAATGCACTCTTATCTACCATGACGATGGACAAGAAATGATCAATCTAAAGTTGGTGCTACTAGCAAGAAAAAAAAAAAAAAAGGAAGCAAGCTTATGGCCACTTCTTAGATAATGCACAAGTACCAATTCCTTAGCTTTCTAATTGACAACCAACGCAAGGAGATAGTGCTTTGTCATATCTAAAATTCAAGGATCGATGGGCTTGAGTAATGATCAATAACTCTTATATGTAGCCAATGATTGCACCACCTCTACCATTAACCTACAACAATAAAGCGAAAAAATGATCAACTCCATTGGTGCAAAAATGAAAGGACAATCAAGATGAGATGCAACATGTAGGCATCACCTTGCATTGTTGATGGCTATAACGAGCAACAGAAGATAAGGATGCTAAATGTAAATGATTGCAGCATTGCATTGTTGGTGGTGATAATCAACTACAATAGGATCAAAGGATACTAAGTACAAACGGAGATAGGAGCATCAACACCTATATTATTCGGGATAACGATAATCAACTTCAGATGACTCTTACATAATTCAGCAACATTGTTGATTGTATCTTACACTTAACATTAAGTTCATATCCTGCATATTTTCTAGAAGAAACCAAAATGTCTGATGTTTTATTGAAAATTGGAGGGAGAGGCTATGATGTGTGATATGTTTAAATGCACATTCAAAATTATTGCATTACCTGAGAATATTTTTTAATGTCGAAAGTTGCTTTTGTTGCTCGATTGCATTAGAAGAGTTCTATTGCATGTATCATTGGCTATTGAATTTGGTTCTGCTCTTTGCATTCTTAAATCAATGTATGCCCTCTTGTTTTCTACACTAACAACCACATAAGAATCTTCGATACTTTGTGAAACTGCTGATCAGAGCATATTCTAACTTCAACCATCTATTATACTCTTCAAAATCTATCTTATAGTGCTAGCATTAACTTGTATACAAATGCTTCAAGTGTTTAGTAACACAAATGTTTCAAGTGTTTAGTATCATAAATGCTTCAAGTCTTTAGTATCATAAATATTTCAAGTGTTTAGTAGCATAAATGCTCTAAGTCTTTAGTATCAAAAGTTTCATATTATGATTATCCTTTTTGATGAAATTTATTGTCTTAAACTATTATTGTTTCTTTTCAGAGAAATTTTGTTATGGGAGAGGTGCTATTAAGACTTCATCTGTGGAATACTTTTCATTTTGATAAAAAGAAGAATCAATGGATAAATTAAAAAGCTGAAGATACCCATGTAAGTTTTTTCAATTTAAAATATAATATTCTTAAATATAATATTTTATACTAAACATGTTGAATTTATTTTCTTTTCATTGCAGGCGCAGTTAGTAGAGCGCCTTTCTTCACAAAACTCTACAGGAGAACCAATCAGTAAGGATACCGCTTTTGCAAAGGTTTTAGGTTTTAGTTTTGGATATAAAAAGGGATGGGGTCCACTACTAAAGGGCACATCGAGAACTAGGGGTAGTTCTTCATCTTCTGATAACTCATAATTAAAAGGGGAACTAAATGAGTGCCAAGTGGAACTACATGAGTGCCGAAAGTAATTGAGTCAACAAAAGGATATTATCACTCAGCAATAGAAGATTATTGAGAATCTATAAGGACAACTAATAAGATCACTACTTATATGCGATAGCTAGTTCCTGGACTTACTCTTCATAGTTCCCAGCATACCCATTTCCTCCATTGTGCCCTTAATGACATGTAATTTTTTTTTTAATTATGTATTTTCAAAAACATTGCATATGATGATTTTATTGAAATGAATAAAATTTTTTATTTATTTTTTATGTAAAATTTGAAGCTAAAAATTATTGCTAATATTGTTTCTTTAATATTATATTAAATTATTATAACATATATAAAATAAAAAATAAAAATAAAAACCTATTATGGAAAAATGTTTTATCATAATAAATGTTTATTATGGCAAAATTTATTTTCGTCATAATAGTTTTTAAGTTATTACGACGACAATAATTTTGCCGTAATAGATAGCTATTATAGTGTAATTAACTCGCCACAATAATTTTTTAAAAAATATATTTTTAAAAAAAATTATAACAATGATATTTTTGTCATAACATGGGCTTATTACGATGATATTATTCGTCATAATATTTTATTTATTACGACGAAAATAGTTTCATCGTAATAAGTTATTACGACATTAACTTATGAAGACGAATGTGGTTTCGTCGTAATAACTTATTACGATGAATGCGGTAGTAAATTACTTCGTCACAATAAGTCGTTTTTCATGTAGTGAATGACAATATCACTGTGATCTATGTTTTTGATAATGATGATCATCAACAATAACAGAATTTGAAAATGGTAAGTGTAAACAATAGGAGCATCACTAGTACCTTCATTGTTGGTGAAGATGATAATCAATAACAATAATGTTGACCCAATTGATAATTTTGATGATTAACAAAACTATTTGAGTATAACTATTGGAGGCTCTAATGATTTTGATTTAGTGTTTCAGTTTATAAGACTATTGAATGATCAAAATCAGAAGTTACATAGTGTTCTGGATCGAATCTAATGTCTAGGTAAGAATTGCAGACATTAGAGTCGACTCCGAGAATCACAGAGCCGACTCCGGAACTGGCACGGAAGTTAGAGTCGACTCCGAGAATGTTAGAGTCGACTCTCACAGAAGAAGCAGAAAGTCGATTTTTCTGGCCCCAACCTAGAGTCGACTTCGGGTAAGTTAGAGTCGACTCCAGAAAAGTTTCTTGTCGACCCCAAAAAGTCAGAGACGACTCCAGATATATCGTTTTGAAATGCCTCGAGCTAGAGCCGACTCCAGAAAAGTTAGAGTCGACTCCAACCCACCTGGAACGAAAAATCAAATTGCCAGATCAGCTCTAACGGTAATATTTCTATTTTACCTTATTTCTAACGGATATATTTTGCTACAAGGTACACTCCAACGGATAGTTTTCTTCCAAAAATGGTTTGAAAAAAATCTATAAAAAGGAAGACTATTGTTCAAAAAATAAGAACGGAAAAACAGAAGGAAAAGTGAGAAATCGAAAATAGAGAAATCCTATTTCAAGAATCCGAAAAGAGAGAGCCTGAATCTCAAGAGGAAAACCTTCTAGCTCAAATCCACTCAACTCCAAAAAGCTCAAGAGGAATCCAAGGC
>UESW01004398.1:1613462-1634785 GCA_900491605.1 Calamus simplicifolius | reverse complement strand
TTGTATTAATATCAATTTTTTTATTGTTATAGTCTGAGCAGGAGGGCGGAGATCCTGGTGAGTTTCGTCTATTCAGGGCGACACACACCAGGAGGGACGGTTCCTGGGTCGACACGCGATCACGGGAGGTTGCGGTAAGAAATTAGCTTTATGTAGTATCTGTTTAATTTCTAAAATTTTATTTCGAGAAATTTATTAACTCATTTATTGTTGATTTTATAATTCAAAGACACGAGTCGAGGAGCTTCGCTCCCAGGCATCGCAGGTCGACTCCACTGATGGGGAGACGCCCGTCGAACTCTCAGCAGAGGAGAGTCGGCGTGTTTTTGGAGGCTGTTGGTGCCCAGCCGCGAGACCGCAGGGTCTATGGTCTGGGCACTAGAGCTTCTTCATATTTTCCCCATCAGGCCTCCAGCTCGCGATTTTCTGGTGATATTCCTGCCGAGCGTTTAGACGACATTCGGAGATCTATTGCGGAGGAGGTTCGCAGGACATTCGTCAGGAGGTTCGGCAGGAGGTCGAGCACGAGTTCGAGCAGCGTATGCGAGGCCGGGATCAGGAGCTTGCAGACGTGCGAGATCAGATGCATCATTTGCAGGATATGGTTAGCCGCTTGTCGCAGGGTCTCCAGCCTCCACGTGATCGCTCAGATTCTTGATTTTTTTTTTTTTTATGTTGTACATGAAAACTTCAAAATTTTAATATATTAATTATTTTTGAAAATTGAATGATTATGTTTGGATCAATATGAGTGAAGAATGTTTCGATCAATATTTAAATGTAACGAAATTGTATTAACCGTTTTAATTTTTAATATTTTATTTTTTTTAAAAAAATTTAATTAGCAACGCATTAGCGACTGAAATTGCATCGCTAATATTTTTAAAATATTATTATTAAATATTGCGAAGCAATGACCTGGCGTCGCAATAATTTTAAAAAAAATTTATTAGCGACGCATTAGCGACTCAAATTGCGTCACTATTATATCTAAAATATTATTATTAAATATTGCGACGCAATGACCTGGCGTCGCAATAATTTTAAAAAAATTTATTAGCGATGCATTAACGACTCAAATTACGTCGCTATTATATCTAAAATATTATTATTAAATATTACGACACAATGACCTGACGTCGCAATATTTAAAAAAAAATTTTATTAGCGATGCATTAGCGACTCAAATTGCGTCGCTATTATATCTAAAATATTATTATTAAATATTACGACGCAACTAAATGCGTCACAATATTGCGACACAATTGAATGCGTCGCAATATTTAATAATAATTTGAAATATTAAAAATTAGTTTTAAATTTAGCGACGCATTTGGATGCGTCGCAATATTGCGACGCATTGTTGCGTCGCAGAGAGTCGCTGTGAAGCGATGCAATTGCGATAAATTGAGATTGCGACAAACATCTGAGCGACGTCGTCATTGCGTCGCTATTGCATCACAATAGCATGTTTAGCGACGCATTAGCGATGCATTTGGGCGTCGCAATATTTTTTTCCCCTTGTAGTGTGAGGTTCTCTGTTTTTCGATTAGAATCAGCTCTAATCTCTGCAGGAGCCGGCTCTAATCTGTGCCGAAAGTGCCAAACTATCTGATATGCTCTGGAGTCGGCTCTAATCCTTCTAGAGTCGGCTCTAATGTCTGAAACTTGACACTTGACATTAGAATTAGATTCAAACTCAATTTTCCTTAGATTTTGATTAATTAAATACTTTAAATTACTGAAACACTTAATCAAAATTATTAGTAATATAAGAGATATACTCATATGGTTTTTGTTATTCATCAAAATCAATAATTGGGTCAACACATTTTCTTTCAAGCCTCTCTCTCGAGCTTTCTCAAGCTTACGGCTGTTGCTCAAAGCACTGACTTGAGCATCGAAGGGTCCCTGCCAGAATCTTCGGTCCTCGAGACTTTTTGTAGGCTTCCGATCGAGGCAAAGCCCACCGGAAGATCCTTGGCTCACCAAAGAGGGTGATCGAATGCTTGTAGATGATCGAGGAAGGTGATCTGGTGTCAACATATTGGCGCGCTAGGTAGAGGGGCAGAGCATGGATCGTCAGCGATGCTAGCCTGCAGATCCTTGTCTCTCTTAGATCAAAAAGATGGTAATGACAAGAGTACCATCAAGCTCATCAGCAAGAGCACCATCAAGCTCACCAGCAAGAGCACCATCAAGCTCATCAGTAAGAGCACAACTATCATGAAGCCCCCAAGTGGCCTTGATCCCATGAATGGTGACATAAGGAGCCCAAGTGAGGGTACCAGCACCTTCCACCTTCAGTCGACATGTTTCCCTTGAGGGCAGGTCGTCAACATGCTAAAGTATCCAAATCAGCATAAGGAGACAAACTCTTCCCAAGATGTTTCACAAAGGAGCTCCAGGCATGCTGCTTCATTGTCCAGTCTCTCCACGGATTGAAGAAGGACCTCCTAACTTCATGATGGATCCTCCAACAGGCCACTTGGGTAGGACCTCTAGCAAGCCACCCAGGTAGGACCTCGGTCTTCTTACAAAATGAAAACTAACTTCTCAACAACCCTCGGGTAGGCCCAAACAACCTCCAAGTCGGTTTTAAAAGGCTCTCGAGCCAACCCCAACGACCCTCAAGTCACCATCTAGGGTTCCAAAAGGCTCTCGAACCGGCCCCAGCATCCCTAAAGTCATCCTACGGGGTTTCAAAAGGCTCTCAACCATGTCCCAGTGGCCCTCGAGTCACCCTTTGGGGTTCCAAAACACTCTCGGGTCGGTCTCAGCAGCCCTCGGGACGGTTTCAGCAGCCCTCGGGTCTGCCTTAGCAGCCTTCGAATTGGTCGCAGTAACCCCCAAGCCGGTCTTAGCAGCTCAACTTTTCCTCAGCGGCCTCATCTTAGCCTCAATTGCCAGCCAGCCTTCTGGGTAGGACTCCGACCCACTTGGCCACTCGGACTGCGCTCCATCTTTGCCTCAACGGCTCAACTCTGCCTCAGCGGCCTCATCTTGGCCTTGGCCTCAATTCTACCTTAGCAGCCAACAGCCAACTAGACTTCCTGTCAAAAGAAGAAGACCAAGTCAACTCACAGCTAGGAGAGATTAACTCCCCAGCTTATGGCTGATAAGCATCCACTTCCATACTTCGCATCAGGAGATGATTGCTAGCTACTTCCAACCAGTCAAAGGTAACCAACCCCACCTCCAACTTTGCTTAAAGGTCAAGAAAATGCAGATGTCCACACAAAGCAAATAAAAATTATCAAAACAGTGCAAAAAAGAAAAAGATCCCTCCACTAAGAAGGAATCAGAGCCGAAGCTAACATAAAAATATAAGTGCAAAGATAAAGAGTTCTACACTCCTTTCGCTTGACGAACGTAAGATGCACGGCCGCACAAGCTCAAGAGTGTGGAAAGCAACTGATGGGACCAATAAACCTCATAGATAATAATAATTGTATCTGAGTTAGACCCCTTTAGTTAACCACTCGGATCGGCCATTTCCAGTTGACCTCGACCAGTCAGCCTCAGATAGCCATGCTCGATCGTCCCTGCTCGGCCGACTCTATCCAGAAGGCCGTCCAACCTACAAGCTATAATAAAATCCCAACATGGGATTTTGAGAGACCCAACCGAAGGACACGATTGGCTTTATACGAGCACCCAGTCTTATGATCCAAGCTTTCATAAATGTCTCTGACAAGGGACATAGGAGATCATCACAGAGGAAAAATGAGAGAGGGAACTACCTTTCTTCGGGCGGGTGCAATGGGAGGCCCAAGGAAAATACCCTCTTCCTCTTCGTCTCTTTCATGCCTTTACTCACCATCAGTGTTCTTGCTGCCCCCTATCAACAAGCCCTTGATCATATCTCGGCACTCTCGAGATAACCTCCTGTGTCCTTCAAACAGTGCTCCGACTACGTGACGGTGAATGAGGAGCAGGGCATAACTCTCTTTTACTAGCTTACTAAAAATGCCAGCGATGCCTCCAACTCCATCTCTGAGAGCTCCGTCCCGTCGCCCAGCTCTCCTTCCTCTAACATCGGAGCACAGCGGCATTGTCTCGATCTTCCACGTTGGCTATCCTAGCCGCCTCTGGCCCTTCTCTGCTCCAACGCCTTCTCGGCACCGACGCCCCAGCTCCAGCCCTGGCACCGATGCCCCGGCTCTTGGCTCCAACCACATCTCCGTGCCTTCCGGCACTGACGCTTCGGCTCCCAGCTCTACCTCCAGACGTCCATTACGCAGACCCTATCCCGGCCGACTCCACGGACGAATCTGGCTTCGCCCTGGTTCCTGCTCTTAGAGCCGGCCATCCCGGCTCCTCGGCTTCGCCCCAGCTTTGACTCCACAGCTCTAGCTCCCGGCTGTCCCGATCTTCTCCCGACTCCATCCTAGCCTCCCTCAACCTTACTCCAACGACTGGGAGCCAGGACGAATCCATCCTGGCCACCTCCAACCCTCCTCGGTTTCGACTCCCAGCTGTCCCAATCTTCTCCGCCTCTCCCGGCTCCATCCCGGTCTTCCCCGAGTCCAACATCCTTCTCAAAGAGCTCCCTTTATGTAGCTTTTGTTGGGTAATGGGCATGGAATACCTAATGGGCCTTGAAAGCCCATTATCTCCTCCTTGTGTATGAATGAGAAATTGTGAGGACATTTAGTCTCACATCGAAAAAATCAAGAAAGGAAGGTTCACTTTATATGGAAACCTCTTCCTTGAAGCTTAAATTCCTTAGGCTCACCATAAGTTGAGAGCTTGAGGGTGATGCTATGTATCACCCCCGTGCATGCACGTGTGCAAAGGGCGCAATGGGCACTTTGTAGGTGCACTTTGCACTTCGCACATGCGCATCATCGCGAGAAGCTTGAGGGGCTTTAAATTTTTCCTAGATCATGAGGACCCGATGATAGAGACTGATCGGATTAAGATAAAGGGCTGAGATCAATTGACTGTTGATCATCGGATCAGGATCAGACTAATCGTTGATCGATCGGATGAAGGGTCAAGATCGAACACTAAGATGTGGTGATCAATCATGATTGCGATCAAGGCAGTGTAGATCCAACAGCACACACCGATCGGTTGACTGATAACTATCGATCGAGTAGATCGTTGATGATAAGGTGCCCATTCGATCAAGCCGTTGATGATCATTGGTGATAAGGCAATCATCCGATCCTAAAAAGACGTATCAAGGCCGTGCAACCACCTATCTGATAACGTGATCATTAGATCGTGATGGTGAAACGACATATTGGGATGTGAATTGGCTTATCTGATCGACTGATCATCAGATCACAAGATGAATCGGTGTATCAAAGGCATCATTTGATCAAATTCGATCAATTAAATCAAATTCAAATTAAATCGTATGGTTGCTTCCAAAGGGCACCTAAAACCTATAAATAGGACCCAAGACACTTGCATTTTCATTCATTCCTGATTCAATCCGAAATCTTAGTCTTTTTCTCTCTTAGGCATTTGCATACTCTCCTAAGGGTAGTATAGCAATAGTGCATTAAAAAAAAGAGAAGTATTGGTTCGATATTTTTGGTGAATTGTAGTGCTGCTTTCATCAAAAGAAGATTGTTGTATCCTGGAAGACAATCGTCATATTGACCGTAAGCACCGTTGCGGGATGAAATTGTCTTAAAGACATAGAGTATAACTCTAGACTCAGTCTTAACAATTAGGTAGCTAGTATCTGCACAAATAATCTTAAGACAATTTTTCTGCTACCACGAAAGTGCTGCTGCAGATGGTTACTATGACGATATCCGTTCAAGCCGAGAGACCGAAGAAATTCTCTGGCATGGACTTTAAGAGGTGGCAACAGAAGATGTTGTTCTACCTCACAACTATGAATCTGGTCAGAATACTGAATGAAGATTCACCAGTCCTGAAAGAAGGAGAGACCGACAAGCAAGTCATTGCTGCAGTAGAAGCGTAAAAGCATTCAGACTTCCTTTGCAAGAACTACATCCTAAATGGTATGGATAATACCATGTACAATGTGTATAGCAGTATTGCTACTGCCAAGGAGTTATAGGCATCTCTAGACAAAAAGTATAAAACAGAGGATGCTGGACATAAGAAGTTTGTGGTTAGAAGGTTCTTAAACTACAAAATGGTCAACCACAAAACTGTTATGGAGCAAGTCCAAGAGCTCCAGATCATCCTGCATGAGATACATGCAGAGAGAATGTCTCTCAGTGAGTCATCTCTCAGTGAGTCATTTCAGGTAGCTGCCATCATAGAGAAGCTACCACCATTATGGAAAGACTTCAAGAACTACCTAAAGCATAAGCGAAAAGAAATGGAACTTGAAGATCTAATTGTCCGCCTGAGAATCAAGGAAGACAATAAGAGCCAAGACAAGAAGACAGGAGGATAACCTGCTGAGCCTAAGGCCAACCTCATAGAAGGAAGAAAGAAATGCGAGTTTCCAAGCGAAGGTTTTAAATAGAAGAAGGGCAATCCAAAGAAATATAAATTCAAGGAAAAGTGTTTTATTTGTGGAAAGCAAGGATACAAATCCAAGGACTGCCGTTTCAAGGATAAAGAAAGAAAGAAGTCAACATTACTAAAACCCTATCCCAAGAAGTATCCAAGATGATGCTGTCAGCTGTTGTGTTTGAAGCAAACATGGTTGACAAAGAAAATGAGTGGTACATCGATACTGGAGTTACCAGACATGTCTGCTATGATAAGAGTATGTTCTCATCATATACTCCTATTAATGATAGAAATCTGGTCATGGGTAACTCCGCTACATCCAAGATAGAAGGACTTAGCCGCATTATTTTGAAGATGACATCTGACAAGGAGCTTCTACTTAACGATGTGCTACATGTCCCTAACATCCAGAAGAATCTTATATCAGGCTCCCTCCTAAGCAAACATGGCTTTAGGATGGTTTTTGAGTCTGATAAATTTGTACTTACTAAGGAAGGATATTTATTGAAGAAGTTACTTGAATAATGGATTATTTAAGGTTAATGTAATCGCTGTACACAAAAACCTTGAAATAAATAAAATTTCTTCTTTTGCTTATATGGTTGACTCTTCTTGTTTATGGCATGATAGATTTGGATATGCAAATTTTAATTCATTACGAAAATTAATGAAATTAGAATTATTACCTAATCATGAAATTGATCCACATTACAAGTATGAAGTGTGCGTTGAAGCTCAATTAGCAAAAACACCATTTTCTTCATTAGAAAGAAATACTGAACCTCTTGACTTAATTCATAGTGATCTATGTGACTTACAGTCAGTTCAAACTAGAGGAAGTAAAAAGTATTTTATAACATTTATTGATGATTCAACAAGATACTGCTATGTGTATCTACTAAAGTCTAAAGATGAGGCTTTAGAAATGTTTAAATGTTATAAGAATGAAGTTGAAAATCAACTTGGTAAAAAAATTAATGTCATAAGGAGTGATAGAGGTGGAGAATACAATGCACCTTTTGACGAATTCTATTAAGAGTATGGCATTATTCATCAAACTACGGCTCCTTATTCGCGTCAATCTAATAGAATTGCGAAACGTAAAAACAACACATTAAAAGAAATGATGAATGCTATGTTGATAAATTCTGGTACACTACAAAATTTATGGGGAGAAGCAATTCTTTCAGTAAATCATATTTTTAATAAGATACCTCTTAAGAAGAATGATGTTACTTCATATGAATTATGAAAAGAAAATAAGCCTTCTTATAATTACATAAGAGTGTGGGGGTGTCTAGCTAAAGTAGCTATTTCGGACCCCAAAAAGATCAAAATAGGACCTAAAACTGTTGATTGTATATTTATCGGTTATGCACATAATAGTAGTGCATATCAGTTTCTTGTGTATAAATCAAATATAACTGATATACAAAAAAATACAATCATAGAATCAAGAATGCAACATTCTTTGAAAATATATTTCGAAGCAAAGAAAAATTGGAAATAAGTTCAAATAAAAGAACTTATGATAATACTGCTAGTAGTAGTCATCAGGAAGAATATCCTGAAGATGAACCCAGACGCAGTAAGAGATCAAAAGTTGCAAAGTCCTTTGGTCCTGATTATGTAACTTATATGTTACAAGCTGAACCTCAGACATTCAAGGAGGTAATGTCTAATCCAGAAGCACCCTTTTGGAAAGAAGCTGTTAATAGTGAAATTGAGTCCATCATGCACAATCATACCTAGGAGTTGGTAGACTTACCATATGGTATGAAACCTCTAGGGTGCAAGTGGATTTTTAAGAAAAAGCGAAAGGCTAATGGATCAATTAACAAGTATAAAGCCAGATTAGTGGCTAAGGGCTTCAAACAAAAAAAGGTATAGACTTCTTTGATACCTATTCACCGGTAAGTAGAATAACATCTATAAGAATGTTAATCGCTTTTGCAACCATTAACAATCTTGAAATTCATCAAATGGATGTTAAAATTGTTTTTCTGAATGGTGATTAGATGAAGAAATATACATGGAACAGCTTGAAGGATTTCTTGTTCCTGGACAAGAAAAGAAGGTGTGTAGACTTGTTAAATCCTTATAGATTAAAACAAGCATCTAAGCAATGGCATATAAATTTGATAATGTCATGTTATCAAATGGATTCAAAATAAATGAATGTGACAAATGCATATATGCCAAAACCCTGCCTGAAGGGTATGTGATAATCTACTTATATATAGATGATCGGTTAATCATTGATAGTAATACTAAAATGATTAAACAGACAAAGAAAATGTTAATCAAACATTTTGACATGAAAAATATGGGTGTTGCAGATGTTATACTAGGAATTTGAATCACTAGAACATCTGAAAAAATAATATTATCTCAATCTCATTATATTGAGAAAATATTAAATAAGTTTAAAAAGTATGATACTAGCCCAGTGAAAACACCTGTAGATGTTAATCTACATTTGGCTAAGTATACTGAAGAACCCATATCTCAGTTGGATATTCACGTATAATTGGTAGTTTAATATATGTCATGAATTGCACTCGTCCCGACATAGCATTTGCTGTCAATAAGTTGAGCAGATTTATAAGTAATCTAGGTCCAAATCATTGGACAGCTCTAATAAGGGTATTAAGATATCTGCGATATACCCTAAGTTATGAATTACATTATTCAAGATATCCAGCTGTACTAGAAGGATACAGTGATGCAAATTAGATATCTAACACATAAGATACAAAATCCACAAGTGGATATGTATTCACCTTAGGAGGAGGTGTTGTGTCATGGAAATCTTCTAAGCAAACATGTATAGCTCGATGCACTATGAAATCTGAGTTTATTACTTTAGAAAAGGCTACTAAAGAAGCAGAATGGCTTCGAAACCTTTTAGAAGATATTCAATGTTGGCCAAAGCCTACGTCTGCAATATGCATACATTGTGATAGTAAATTGGCAATTTGTAGAGCACAGAATAAGATGTATAATGATAAGTCTAGACATATACATCGCATACATAATGCCATTAAGCAGTTACTTGAAATTGGTATAATTTTCATTGACTATATTTAGTCTAGCGGATCTATTAACAAAGGGGTTACCAAGAGATCAAGTAAACTGTTTATCGAGGGGAATGTGTTTAAAATCTATAACTGAAAAATCTTCATAATGGATACCCAACCTAGCTGACTGGAGATCCCAAGATCTAGGTTCAAAAGGGACAACTAAATTATGAAGAGACTTGCATAGCACTAAGGATGTCCAATCCTACTCATTCATATGATAATTGGTGCTACCTACTAAAGGTACTAGGATAAGCATTGCTTTTAATGATTCTTATGACATGAACATTCATGTGGGATATAGCAGGATACTCTTAATAAGAATCACCTATGTAAGTGTGAACTGGGCCAATTCTATGAGAATTTTAAGATTTAATTCTCTAAAGTACTCATGAAACCAGGAGATGTTCGAGGCCAAAATAAACACAACCATGAGAACCAAAAGAATACTCGGGAAGAAGTTGTGTGATTGTTATTGTTTTAGTTTACACAAAACGCTGAAAAGTTCAAGACATCATGTTCACTTTTAGCAAGTAAACTCGATAATAACTCACTAAGGAAGGTTCAAAGCCACAAACTACCTATCCCAATATAACTTCATCCCATTATACTCTCTTTAGTGTCTGCATATTCATTTGCATTAAAATCCTTTTATTTGGGGGTTTGCCTTTGCTGATCTTTGATTAAGTCCAATTTCCATTCATCTGGGAGATTGTTGGGTAATGGGCCTGGAATACCTAATGGGCCTTGAAAGCCCATTACCTCCTTGTGTATGAATGAAAAATTGTGAGGACATTTAGTCTTACATCGGAAAAATCAAGAAATGAAAGTTCACTTATATGGAAACCTCTTCCTTGAAGTTAAGTTCCTTAAGCTCACCATAAGTGGAGAGCTTGAGGGTGATGCGTAGCATTGCGCGTGTGCGAAGGGCGCAATGGGTGCTTTGTAGGCGCACTTCGCACATGCGCAACGTCGCGAGGAGCTTAAGAGGCTTTAAATTTTTTCTAGATCATGAGGATCCGATGGTGGAGACTGATCGGATTAAGATAAAGGGATGAGATCAATTGACCGTTGATCATCGGATCAGGATCAGACTGATCGTTGATCGATCGGATGAAGGGTCAAAATCAAACACTAAGATGCGGTGATCAATCACGACCGTGATCAAGGCTGTGTCGATCCAACGACACACACTACAAGAAAATACTGAAATAGCAACACAAATTTAGCAACGCAATTATGCATCGCTAAATTGCGACCACTTTGCGATGCCTCCGTGACAACAAAACATTGCGATGCAATTAGCGACGCATTAGCGACTCAATAAACAAGAAAATAAAAAAATTAATTTTTTTATTTAGCGACGCAAATAATGCATCGCGATATTTTTAAATTATTTTTTTATAAAATATAAACATGGGAAAAAAATATTGCGACGCAACTCAATGCGTCACAATGTTTTTAAAAGAATTAAATATGTTAAATAGCGACGCATTAATGATGCAATAAACCAAAAATTAAAAAAAATATTTTAATTTAGCGACGCATCAATTGCGTCGCAAATAATTTAAATAAAATTAATTTTTATAAAATATAAATATTACAAAAAATATTGCGACGCAACTCAGTGCGTCGCAATTTTTAAAAAAATTAAATATATTAAATAGTGATGCATTAGCAACGCAATAAACCAAAAAATTAGAAAAATTATTTTTTAATTTAGCGACGCAATAACTGTGTCGCAATTATTTTAAATAAAATTAATTTTTATAAAGTATAAATATGAGAAAAAATAATTGCGACGCAACACAGTGCATCGCAAATTTTTAAAAAATTTAATTATATTAAATAGCGACACATTAGCGACGTAATAAACCAAAAAATTAGAAAAATAATTTTTATTTAGCGACACAATATATGCATCGTAATTATTTTAAATAAAATAAATTTTTATAAAATAATTATGAAAAAAAAATATTGCGATGCAATTTAGTGCATCGCAATATTTTTAAAAAAATTAATTATGTTAAATAGCGACGCAATAAACCAGAAAATTAGAAAAATTATGTTTTAATTTAGCGACGCACTTGTTGCGTCGCAATTATTTTAAATAAAATTAATTTTTATATATTTTAATTATCATATTAAAAAATTACGATGCAACACTTTGCGTCGCAATGTTTTTTAAAAAATTAATTATGTTAAATAGCGATCGGTCCGAGATTGGTCGTGGCCGGTTGGGATCAGGGCTTGGATCAATCGCAACCATCGGATCGTCGGCGATCGGACCGATCGCCACGGTCCGAGATCGGTCGTGGCCGATCGGGATCAGAGCTTGGATCGATCGCAACCGTCGGATCGTCGGCGATCGAACCGATCGCCATGGTCCGAGATCGGTCGTGGCCGATCGGGATCAAGGATTGGATCGATCGCAACCGTCGGATCGTCCACGATCTCAAATCGATCGCCACGGTCCGAGATCGGTCGTGGCCGATCAGGATCAGGGCTTGGATCGATCGCAACCGTCGGATCGTCAGCGATCTCAGACCGATCACAACGGTCCGGGATCGGTCATAGTCGATCGGGATCGGGCTTGGATCGATCGCAACCGTCGGATCATAGCCGATCGGACCGATCGCCATGGTCCGAGATCGGTCGTGGCCGATCGGGATCACGGCTTCGATCGATCGCAACCGTCGGATCGTCGCCGATCTCGAACGGATTGCAACGGTCCGAGATCGGTCGTGGCCGATCGGGATCACGGCTTGGATCAATCGCAACCGTCGGATCGTTGCTTATCGGATCGATGGCGATGGTCCGAGATCGTTCATCGCCGACCGGGATCGATCAGGGCTTGGATCGATGGCAACCGTCGGATCGACGCCAATCGGTCCGATCGCCATAGTTCGAGATCGGTCGTGGCCGATCGGGATCAGGGCTTGGATCGATCGCAACCGTCGGATCATCGGCGATCGGACCGATCGCCACGGTCCAATATCGGTCGTGGCCGATCGGGATCAGGGCTTGAATCGATCGCAACCGTCGGATCGTCAGCGATCTTGGACTGATCGCAACGGTCCGGGATCGGTCGTGGCCGATCGGGATCAGGGCTTGGATCGATCGCAACCGTTGGATCGTCGCCGATCGGACCGATCGCCACGGTCCGAGATCAGTCATGGCCGATCGGGATCACTGCTTCGATCGATCATAACTGTCGGATCGTCGCCGATCTCGGACGGCTTGCAACGGTCCGAGATCGGTCGTGGTCGATCGAGATCACGACTTGGATCGATCGCAACCGTCGGATCGTCGCCTATCGGATCGATTGCGACGGTCCGAGATCGTTCATCGCCGATCAGGATCGATCAGGGCTTGGATCGATGGCAACCATCGGATCGACGCCGATCGGTCCGATCGCCACGGTCCGAGATCGGTCGTGGGACGATCGGGATCAGGGCTTGGATCGATCGCAACCGTCGGATCATCACTGATTGGACCGATCGCCACGGTTCGGGATCGGTCGTGGACGATCGGGATCAGGGCTTGGATCGATCGCAACCATCGGATCGTCACGATCTCGGACCGATCGCAACGGTCCGGGATCGGGCGTGGCCGATCGGGATCAGGGCTTGGATCTATCGCAACCGTCGGATCGTCGGTGATCGGACCGATCGCCACGGTCCAAGATCGGTCGTGGCCGATCGGGATCAGGGCTTGGATCGATCGCAACCGTCGGATCATCGGCGATCGGACCGATCGCCACTGTCCGAGATCGGTCGTGGCTGATTGGGATCAGGGATTGGATCGATCGCAACCGTCGGATCATCCGCGATCTTAGACTGATCGCAACGGTCTGGGATCGGTCGTGGCCGATCGGGATCACGGCTTGGATCAATTGCAACCGTCGGATTGTCGCCTATCGGATCGATCGCGACGGTCCGAGATCGTTCATTGCCGACCGGGATCGACAGGGCTTGGATCGATCGAAACCGTCGGATCATCGCCGATTGGATCGATCGCAACTGTCGGATCGTCCGCGATCTCGGACCGATCGCAACAGTCAGGGATCGATCGTGGCCGATCGGGATCAGGGCTTGGATCGATCGCAACCGACGGATCGCCGGCGATCAGACCGATCGCCACGGTCCGAGATCGGTCATGGCCGATTGGGATTAGAGCTTGGATCGATTGCAATTGTCTGATCGTCGGCGATCGGACCGATCGCCATGGTCCGAGATCGGTCATGGCCGATCGGGATCAGGGCTTGGATCGATCGCAACTGTCAGATCGTCCGCGATCTCGGACCGATCGCAATGGTCCGGGATCGGTCATGGCCGATCGGGATCGGGCTTGGATCGATCGCAACCGTCGGATCATCGCCGATCAGACCGATCGCCACGGTCCGAGATCGGTCGTGGCCGATAGGGATCATGGCTTCGATCGATTGCAACCGTCGGATCGTCGCCGATCTCGGACGGATTGCAACGGTCCGAGATCGGTCGTGGCCGATCAGGATCAGGGCTTGGATCGATCGCAACCGTCGAATCGTCCGCGATCTCAAACCGATCGCAACGGTCAGGGATCGATCGTGGCCGATCGGGATCAGGGCTTGGATCGATCGCAACTGTCGGATCATCGCCGATCGGACCGATCGCCATGGTCCGAGATCGATCGTGGCCGATCGGGATCAGGGCTTGGATCGATTGCAACCGTCGTATCGTCAGCGATCTCGGACCGATCGCAACGGTCCGTGATCGATCATGACCGATCGGGATCAGGGATTGGATCAATCGCAACCGTCGGATCGTCGCCGATCGGACCGATCGCCACGGACCGAGATCGGTCGTGGCCGATCGAGATCATGGCTTTGATCGATCGCAACCATCGGATCGTCGCCGATCTCGGACGGATTGCAACGGTCCGAGATCGGTCGTGGCCGATCGGGATCACGACTTGGATCGATCGCAACCGTCGGATCGTCCGCGATCTCGGACCAATCGCCACGGTCCGAGATCGGTCATGGACGATCAGGATCAGGGCTTGGATCGATTGCAACCGTCGGATCGCCACGGTCCGAGATCGGTCATGGCCGATCGGGATCAGGGCTTCAATCGATCGCAACCGTCGGATCGTCAGCGATCTCGGACCGATCGCAACGGTCCGGGATCAGTCATGGCCGATCAGGATCAGGGATTGGATCGATCGCAACCGTCGGATCGTCGGCGATCGGACCGATCGCCACGGTCCAAGATCGGTCGTGGTCGATCGGGATCAGGACTTGGATCGATCGCAACCATCGGATCGTTGCCGATCGGACCGATCGCCACGGTCTGAGATCGATCGTGGCCGATCGGGATCAAGGATTGGATCGATCGCAACCATCGGATCGATCGCCGATCGAACCAATCGCCACGGTCCGAGATCGGTCGTGGCCGATCGGGATCACGGCTTTGATCAATCGCAACCATCGGATAAAACAATTTTTAATATTGCGATGCATTTATTGCATCGCAATGTTTTTAAGAAAATAATAGTAATAAAAAAAGTAAAAAAACATTGCGACGCAATATGTGCATCGCAATTATTTTCAGAAAATATAATTTGTATCAGTTATAATTATTAAAAAAATATTACGACGCATTAGCGATGCATTTTTCTAAAAAATAATTTTTTGAAGAAAGTAATTTTTAATATTGCGACGCATGTATTGCATCGCAATATTTTTTAAAAAAATAAATGTAATTAAAAAAATTTAAAAAAAATTATGACGCATTATTTGCGTCACAATTATTTTCAGAAAATATAAATTTTATCAGTTATAAATATTTAAAAAATATTGCGACGCATTAGCTATGCAATTTTTTAGAAAATATAAATTTTATCAGTTATATATTTAAAAAATATTACGATGCAATTTTCTAGAAAATAAAAATAATTTTGCTAAAGAAAACAATTTTGAATATTGCGACGCATTTATTGTGTCGCAATGTTTTTAAGAAAAATAAATGTAATAAAAAAAATTAAAAAAATATTGCGACGCAATATATGCGTCGCAATTATTTTTAGAAAATATAAATTTTATCAATTATAAATATATTAAAATTATTGCAACGCATTTGCGATGCAATTTCCTAGAAAATAAAAATAATTTTCTCAGAGAAAATAATTTTTAATATTACGACGCACTTGTTGCGTCTCAATGTTTTTAAGAAAAATAAATGTAATAAAAAATTAAAAAAAAATTGGACGCAATATATGCGTAGCAATTATTTTTAGAAATATAATTTTTTATAAATATTTAAAAAATATTGCGACGCATTTGCGACATAATTTCCTAGAAAATAAAAATTATTTTCTAAGAGAAAATAATTTTTAATATTGCGACGCATTGCGTCGCAATGTTTTTAAGAAAAATAAATGTAATAAAAAAAAAAAAATATTGCGACGCAATAAATGCATCGCAATTATTTTTTAGAAAATATAATTTTTATCAGTTATTAATATTTAAAAATATTGCGACGCGATTTCCTAAAAAATAAAATTATTTTCCCGTCGGACATTGGCGCTAAGTTAGCGACTCATTAGTGAAGCAATTAGTTGCATCGCTATGTTTTGCATAAAAAACAAAAAAGCCAATGTAGCGATGGATTAGCGACGCATTGTTGCATCGCTAATCCATAATAATAATAATAATAAATAGCGAGTGAGACGCATATATTACGTCGCTAATCACCACTATTTAAGGCTTGGTCGGGCCGGCCCCACCCCGCTTCCCTTCTCTTCTTCTTCCTATTCCTACCCTAGCCGCCGTCGTCCGTCCGCTCCTTTGGCTGCCCCCGTCCTCTCCCCCGGCGGAAGCTCCCCCCACTCCGGCGGCGTCCCCTCGCGACCGAGGTAAGCCCATCCTCCTTTTATTTTTTCTAAATAGGGTCCGGCCACAGCCACAGCCGTGGCCGCCTTCTCCGACCATGGCCGCTGCCGTGGCCGGCCGTGGCCTGGCCACGGTGGCCAGGCCACCAAAAAAAAATTACTGTTTGGGGGGGTTTTCCCCACCCCCCTTCGTCTTCTACGGCCACGGCCGTGGCCGTCTTCTCCGGCTACGGCAGCGGCCGTGGCCTGGCCACGGTGGCCAGGCCACCAAAAAAAAATTGATAGTTTGGGGGGGGTTTTCCCCACCCCCCCTTTGTCTTCTCCGGCCATGGCCACGGCCGTGGCCATCTTCTCCAGCCACGGCCGTTGCCGTGGCCGTCTTCTCTGGCCACGGCCGCTGCCATGGCCGGCCGTGGCCTGGCCACGGTGGCCAGGCCACCGAAAAAAAATTTGACAGTTTGGGGGGGGTTTTCCCCACCGCCCCCCTTCGTCTTCTACGGCCACGGCCACGGCTGTGGCCGTTTTCTCCGGCCACGACCGCTGCCGTGGCCGTCTTCTCCGGCCATGGCCGCTGCCGTGGCCTGGCCATGATGGCTAGGCCACCAAAAAAAAATATTAATGGAGGGGGGTTTTCCCCACCCCCCCTCCCGTTCGTCTTCTCCGGCCACAGCCGCTGTCGTGGCCGGCCGTGGCCTGGCCACGATGGCCAGGTAAAAAAAAATTACAGAATGGGGGGGGGGGGGTTCCCCCCCCATTCGTCTTCTACGGCCACGGCCACGACCGTGGCCGGTTGTGGCCAGGCCACCGAAAAAAAAAAAACAGTTAGGGGGGGCCTCCCCCCCGTTTGTCTTCTCCGGCCACGGTGGCCAGACAAAAAATAAAAAAATAAAAAGGTAACAGCTAGGGGGCTTTTCCCCCACCCCCGGCCCCTAAAATTTTTAAAAAATTAACACTCATAAAAAAATTAACAAAAAAATTAGATTCTATCATATTTTATATTTTTAAAAATATTTTCAAATAATTTGATGATAAATATAAAAAAATATAAAAATATTTTTAAAACATAGGCAACTTAATTTTTTTTAAAAAAAAGTAATAGCTAGGGGGGTTTTCCCGAACCCCCGGCCCCTTCAAAAAAAAATTTAACACTCATGGAAAAAAATAACTAAAAATTTAGATTCTATTATATTTTATTGTTATTAAAATATTTTCAAATAATTTGATGATAAATATTAAAAAAATATGACCACTAATCTAATTTTTTATTAGATTAGTTATAAATTAATTAATTTATGTCATTAGTCAGAGCTCTTTGGATAGACTGATTGTTATGTCTTGATTATGCAATAATATTAGTAATGCTGGATAGAATGTCTTGTTGTATTATTATTTAATTTGCAGAATGTTTATGTAATAATTAATTTAAGCAGAATGTTTATGCAATAATATTTGTGCATTTGTAGTTATTTACAATTGTTATGTCTTGATTATTTACATTCTGCTTCAAATTGAATGATGCATTAAATTATGTAATGCTAGATAGAAAGTCTTGTTGTATTATTATTTAATTTCAGCAACAAATTAGTAGTTTCAATGATTTATATTTTAGTCTTCACAAACATTTATATTCGACACAATAATCTTAAGAAGTCAGTGACTATATATATAGAACACTATTCCTATATATGTATAATTGACAAGAAGTTAAGAATAACAAGCATAAGTTCGATTGTCTTCGGATTTCCATATTATTAATCACAGCACTATAACCTTTAGACCCGTTTGAGAATTTGTAAGCCTTAGTCTTGCAAATTCTCAAATTATCCTGGTGGACAGTTTGAGAATTTTTTGCGATATGTTAGTCTGCTATTAATCATCGTTGGGTGAGATTGCGGTTTGTATTTGCTCATACGTTCTCCTAGTGTGGCATATATGCCACACATTTAGGAGAACATATTGGGAAATGCTGCCGAAATTTCAACGTAACCGATCGATGATAATTAATAGCAGAATAACATATCACAAAAAATATTCTTGAATGGGATAGGGCCTTACCTTTTAGACATGGAGTGAAGGTAGAATTAATTTATGACACTTGAATGCTTGTGAAGTCTCATGATTAAACGGACCGCCTTGCGGCCCGACCCGAACTCAAGCCCTAGCATTAGCCTGGTATGAACCTGTGCCTCGGTCCTTGCTAGCACGCCAAGGATCGTAGCCGTGGCCGAGCCTTGCAAGGTAGGGACCTTAGTTGTCTAAAAAAAATTGGTTTAGTTATAAATTATTTAAATGGTTGTTATTAACCTAAATTGTGTAAAAGAAATAATTTAGTTTATATTTAGTAATGCTAATATAGTTTTATAATGTGGTTTCCTTTAATGGTTTACCAGAAATTGTATAAGTCGGTCAAAAATGAGCGGGGCTCGCTCGTGGATGTATGCAAGGATAAAAGATGGCTTGCTTAATCCAGATTTTCTGAATGGATTGGAAGAATTTATCGCATTTGCATGTAGCCAACCTGAATGGATGGATGGGCCTAGGATTAGGTGCCCATGCAACTATCACAGGTGTCAGAATAAAGCCTACAGAGATGTCGAAACTGTTAAGGTGCATCTGTGTAAAAAGGGGTTTGTTCCTGATTACGATGTTTGGTACTATCATGGTGAACCAGAGGAAATTCCAGCAGTTGTTAGAAGCCAACAAGTGTCAATTCCCGTTGATGAACCATTTGTGAATCTAAACACATATGAAGAAATGGTGATGAATGCATCGGGTAATGAATTCAATCAGAATACATTTATGGAAGAACCAAATCCAGATGCACAACAATTTTATGATATGTTGCGTGCTGCAAATCAAGAATTGTATCCTGGTTGTGAGGGTCATTCCAGTTGTCTACGGCTGCTCGGTTGCTGAATATTAAGGCAGAACATCGATTATCAGAAAAGGCGTTTAATTCTGTAGCTGGGTTAATCAAGAAAATTTTGCCAAATGATAATGTTGTAGCAGACAGTTTTTACTCAACGAAGAAGTTGTTGCGTGGGCTTGGGCTCCCGGTTAATAAGATCGATTGTTGCTTGAACAATTGTATGATATATTGGGGTGAAGACTCGGAGCTGAGATGGTGTAAGATTTGTGGGCAATCGAGGTACAAAAACGGCGAAGGGGGAGCTAGTACAAGTAGGAGGAAAAGTGTTCCTTACAAGAGGATGCATTACTTTCCTCTGACTCCACGCCTGCAGAGATTATACAGATCTAAGGCTACAGCTGCTGATATGAGATGGCATGCCGAACATGAATCTAAAGAGATGAAATGCGGCATCCATCAGATTCAAAAGCTTGGAAGCATTTCAATGAAAATCATCCTGATTTCGCTGAAGATATAAGGAATGTCAGATTAGGTCTTTGTACCGATGGCTTCCAACCATTCGGTCAAGCGGGGCAACAGTATTCATGTTGGCCTGTGATACTGACTGTATATAACCTTCCTCCATGAAGTGCATGAAAGAGACTGCAATGTTTTTGACAGTTTTGGTTCCAGGACCATCAAATCCAAAGGAAAAGATTGATGTCTTCCTGCAACCGTTGGTGGCCGAATTGAAAATGTTGTAGGAAACAGGAGTCGTAGCCTACGACATTTCTATGAAACAGAATTTCATCATGAGAGTTGCTTTGATGTGGACAATAAGTGACTTCCCGCATATGCAATGTTGTCTGGTTGGAGCACTGCTGGACGTCTGGCATGCCCTCATTGCATGTATGATTCGGATGCATTTACATTGCAGAAGAGTGGTAAGCAGTCATGGTTTGATAATCATAGGAAGTTCTTGCCCCCAAATCATCCTTACAGGCGTAACTTGATCGCCTTCCGGAAGAACAAAGCAGTCACAAAATTTGCCGAACCGGTTAGGTCCGGCACGGATATATTTGATACTATAGAGCATTTGGGGTTGAGGTATGCTTGGGAACCAGATGCAGATAGAATAAATGGCCGTATATGTAAAGAACATAACTGGAAGAAGCGGAGTATATTTTGGATTTGCCTTATTGGAGCACAAATCTCATCCGGCACAACTTGGATGTTATGCATATCGAGAAAAATTTTTTGATAACATATTTAACACGGTGCTAAACATCCCGAGAAAAATAAAAGACACTGCAAAGTCAAGAGAAGAACTTAATCAGTATTGTTGGCCCAGATGACAACCCAAGAGGGGGGGGTGAATTGGGTTCTTTAAAAAATTTAGCCTTTTACAAATGTTTGCTTAAGAAGAATGAAGGCAAATGCAATGTAAATACAAGGTGCAGTGAATAAAACAGAGATAGAGAAAGAGTCAATGAAAGCACGGCAAACACAAAGATTTTATAGTGGTTAGGTGTATCCAACACCTACGTCCACTCCCAAGATTCACTTGGGTCCACACTATAATCTTCCTTGATTACAGCCGAGTTGTTTTACAAGCTCACAACTCAAACTTGTTGTTTTCCCGGGATCACAACGAACCCAACTGGTTTTCAAGGGCTCACCAGCACAAAAACCCTAACACAAGCTTTACCAAGCTTGTACCGAGGTAAGACTACCTCAACTAGTTCAATCCCCCAGATTGAACTAGACACAAAGAATAGAAATATTGTTTTTCAGTTACAAAGCTCCTTAATGAGCAGATAAACAAATATAAGAATAAAGTTTAGAAAAGCCTGATTTGCAGTTGGTTGGCTTTTGAGCTTTTCTTCTTTTCTTCTTTTCCTCAACTCCTTTGAAGTGTAGAATCGGGCCTTAGCTCGGATTCTTCACGGACTGTACGTTGGAGTTGATTTGAGCTTTTCCTCTTTTCTTTGAGTGTTGAAAATCACTTGAGATGCTCTTGAATAGCTCTTGGATTTTCTTCTGAATCTTCCTTGGATTGTTGAGCTTGAGCA
>UESW01004398.1:1504668-1612689 GCA_900491605.1 Calamus simplicifolius | reverse complement strand
GCAGAACTGGGGCGTGTGTGTTAAAGGAGAAAGTGTTGGAGCAAATATGCAGGATTATTACGGAAAGTTAGTAGAGGTGGTTGAAGTTGAATATCCCGGTTGGCCTATGAAACGAACCGTATTGTTTCGTTGCGATTGGTTCGATCCGACAGTTCCTGTGGGCAAAAGGGTTCATAACGACTACAATTTGGTTGAAGTGAACCATCGACGAAGATTGCAGAAATATGACCCATTCATCCTTGCATCCCAGCTCAGCAAGTGTTTTACTGCGGATATCCAAGTTTGCGCAACGACAAGCGAGATTGGTGGGCTGTTTCTAAAATCGTCCCACGTTCAACAATCGTATTAGAGGAGAGTTCATCAAGTCAATCAGCCGAGTGCCCTGCATTTCAAGAGGATGAGATGGAAATGCATGCAATTGAGGACGACACAAGGGCTCCTGAAACATCACTTAGAGATCCAAATGGTGATGTCCAAGAAATTGCGGATGCAAATGTTCGGTTTCCTTCCGATGATAATGAAACTGAATCGCAGTCCGATACGGCATCGGATGTTGAACCAACATTTCACGAAACAAATGACACCGATTAAACATAGAGGTTTTTTAAATTCAACTTTATTTTATAAGTGTTAAATTTTTACATAGTCAATCATTAATCGTAATTTAATTGCATGAATCTTTAGTATTTTCAGTATGACGGGCAGAGGTAGATCTACCGACGACATACGGAGTGAGCAGGGACGTAGCCTGCTGCATCAGAGATGGAGAGTTCGGATCTCCACACATCGCACAGCCTTCGATCTCTCCAGCAGTCGGCGGTGATCCTGCATTGGTATTACCATCCAGCCGATCGGCACATACCTCCGAGAGTTCTTCCACCATCGGCCGCACCGTACTTCGACTTGATGCTCATGGGCTGTAAGTATATACTAATTAAAAATATATGTTTATGTTTTTAAGTCAATTACTTATAAACATGCATTTTTTTAACAGATTTATTGAGCAGCATCATGTATCCAGCCACATCAGCGCCGTATTTCAGAGGCGTGCAGATCCCAGTGGCTACGATTGGCGCCACGTATCTCCAGCCACGAGGGAGTTTTATTTTTCTGAGTTTCAGGTAAACTTATTAAATACAATTTATCACTGATATAAAATTTCTTAATCTTAATAAATTCTGAAACTAACTGTTTATTTTAATGCAGAAAAAGTTTACGTGGGACCCTGCCAGCCATGATGCCATTAGGGCAGCATGGGAGGCTCTGACGGGACGCCGATACTCCGACATGCTTCATCGTTGGAGGTCATCGGGTCAGCGTCCTGCGCATGTGCCAGAGGGTATTTGGCACGAGTGGCAGCAGGCCTGGCAGTCCGATGGCTGGCGCAGGAGGTCCGCATCAGCCAGCACGAACCGCCGATCCGAGAAGGGCGGTCCTGGCACGGGTCTCTCCCGCCATACTTCGGGCTCCATTTCGATTCAGGAGCACAGACGTGTATGGTAAGAAAACATAAATATTTTAATTACTAATTTAGTTATTTACAAATATTTGTATTAATATCAATTTTTTTATTGTTATAGTCTGAGCAGGAGGGCGGAGATCCTGGTGAGTTTCGTCTATTCAGGGCGACACACACCAGGAGGGACGGTTCCTGGGTCGACACGCGATCACGGGAGGTTGCGGTAAGAAATTAGATTTATGTAGTATCTGTTTAATTTCTAAAATTTTATTTAGAGAAATTTATTAACTCATTTATTGTTGATTTTATAATTTAAAGACACGAGTCGAGGAGCTTCGCTCCCAGGCATCGCAGGTCGACTCCACTGATGGGGAGACGCCCGTCGAACTCTCAGCAGAGGAGAGTCGACGTGTGTTTTTGGAGGCTGTTGGTGCCCAGCCGCGAGACCGCAGGGTCTATGGTCTGGGCACTAGAGCTTCTGCATATTTTCCCCATCAGGCCTCCAGCTCGCGATTTTCTGGTGATATTCCTGCCGAGCGTTTAGACGACATTCGGAGATCTATTGCGGAGGAGGTTCGGCAGGAGGTTCGGCAGGAGGTCGAGCATGAGTTCGAGCAGCGTATGCGAGGCCGGGATCAGGAGCTTGCAGACGTGCGAGATCGGATGCGTCATTTGCAGGATATGGTTAGCCGCTTGTCGCAAGTCTCCAGTCTCCACGTGATCGCTTAGATTCTTGATGTATTTTTTTTCTTTTTTATGTTGTACATGAAAACTTCAAATTTTAATATATAAATTATTTTTAGAAATGATTATTATTTGGATCAATATGAGTGGAGAATGTTTCTATCAATATTTCAATTTAACAAAATTATTTAACCATTTTAATTTTTAATATTTTATTTTTTAAAAATTTTAATTTGGGATGCATTAGCGACTGAAATTGCATCGCTAATATTTTTAAAATATTATTATTAAATATTGCGATGCAATGACCTGGCGTCGTAATAATTTAAAAAAAAATTTAATAGCGACGCATTAGCGACTCAAATTGCGTCGCTATTATATCTAAAATATTTTATTAAATATTGCGACGCAATGACCTTATGTCGCAATATTTTAAAAAATTTATTTGCGACGCATTAGCGACTCAAATTGCGTCGCTATTATATCAAAAAATATTATTAAATATTATGATGCAACTAAATGCGTCGCAATATTGCGACGCAATTGAATGCATCACAATATTTAATAATAATTTTAAATATTAAAAATTAGTTTTAAATTTAGCGATGCATTTGGATGCGTCGCAATATTGCGACGCAATGTTGCATCGCAGAGAGTTGCAATATTATGACGCAATTGCGACAAATGAATATTGCGACGGACATCTGAGCGACACCGTCATTGCGTCGCTATTGTGTCGCAATAGCATATTTAGCGACGCAATTATGACGCATTTGGGTGTCGCAATATTTTTTTCCCCTTGTGGTGTAATTAAACATGATCAATTTATTTTCACTTTTATGTAAAAATAGAGAAAAAAATATAATTTTCATTTATATATTTGGATAATTTTAGACTTTGCATTTTTAAACCGAAAACATCAATAAATTTTACATATTTCCATATATTATATATAATTTTGCTTATAATTTTTAAAATTAGCTAAATCATGATTTTTTTCTATTTGTGTAAGGAATGTAGGTCAATGTCTTTTGGCAAGTGGTATTTAGATTAAAAATATAAATAATTATACATATTTTATATTATATATTTATCTTTAAAGTTTTATTAATTTAATTTTAATTTATATGATCAATTGACCTAATAGTTGGACCACTAGCCTAGTGACCCGGTCCTTTGACTAGGTCAATTGCTAATTTAGTTTTAATAACAATAATGTGCATACTTTTTATCATTAGTTAATAATAAAGTTAAGAAATTTTTTATTAGAGGTGGGCACTAGGCGTCTAGGCCATGCCTAGCACGGCACGGCACGGCCTAGGCCCATCGAGCCGCACCAAAAATGAGATCCTACCTAGCATGGCCCTTTAATAAAAGGGCAGTGCCGGGCACGGCCCGTAAAAAAAATTATCAGCCCCTAACGGCTTTAACTGGACCATGCTCGGCACGGCCCTCCATGATCAGGCCAGCACGGCCAGTTAGAGCCGTTGAAAAAATGGCTATAAACTGCCATATAGGGGGTTTTGACCATTTTAACATCTCCAACAGCCATATAACATGCCATACTATATTCTTTCTAGTATTTATTATCCAACTTCTTGTTCATTTTTACAAAAAGCATAAGTAATTAGTGAAAAATTTAAAGAACATAGATATGATGATGTTTTAATGCCTATTATACATCAAATGGAAACTAAATGGAATGAATATTGGGACAGGATATGTCCTTTGCATAACTCTGCTATTTTTGATTCTAGAGTTAATTAAGTGGTCCAAAAATTTTAATTGATAAATATTGAGAAAACATGAATCAAGATCCTGAACCTGCTAAAGATGAAGTAACATGACTTCTTAATGATATTTATGCTTTATATGATGATAAAATTTATGGATCTAGAATACCTGCTCAAAGCTCTACTTCTTCTTTTAGATCTCGTCCGTCATCTATTTTTTCATTCATTGCACAAAGAAGACACACACATACTTCATCTTCTTCATCTTTATCTTCTTTATATTTAAGTAATAAACTAGAATTTTATTTTTGAAATAATCTTCATTCTGCATATGATGAAGATCAAATAGAAATTCTAGATGTATTAGCTTAATGAAAAAGTATTAGAAATCAATATCCTGTTATGTCTGTCATTGCACGGAATATTTTAGCTGTGTCGATGTTTACAGTAGCATCAGAATCCGCTTTTAGTGCAGGTCGGCATGTTCTGAATGAAAAGAGAAGTAAGATGACTGGCAAAATAGTTGAGATGCTTCTCTGCTTCAAGGATTGGTTGGATGCTGAGGCGAGGCTTCAAGATAAAGATGGACATGACTTAACCAGTAATGATGATGATGACACAAATACTATTGATGAGTGAGTCATCTCTATTTTATAATTATATATTTTTATTTTTTTAATTATTAAAGTGAGTCATTTCTATTTTTTTCTCCTTTCTTATTGTATTGAGGTCAGGCCTAGCACCCCTTCCTTCATGTACTATTTTGATTTTAAATTAATAAACTGATAGAGGTCTATGCCAAACCCCCCACCATTAAAGTGGCTTCATATTAATAAATTTTTTTATTTTCAATAATTTTTTAATTTATTAAAAAATATTTTTATTTAATTTTTTATCAGGGCCTTATAGTCATACCAATCCAGGCCCGTCACGGGCCATGCCGGACTTGGTCCGTAGGTTGATATTTTCAAGCCAGCATGGCCTTTTTTACTGGGCCGTGCCTGGCATGGCCCAGTACTATAGCTACCGGGCCATGCCAGGCACGGCCCAGCTCGTGCCGGGCTAGGTCGGGCCATGAGCGGCCTGGCCAGTGCCCAACTCTCTTTCATATCCACTAAACATGCAAATTAAACATACCTTATTTACCTATTCATTATGTCAGGTTTCAAGCAATTCTGAAAATTGCCATGATCTATATCATGATCACCTATTGGTTCTCCCTTTAATGTGGAATCAAGGGATTTCAAAATTTTATAAAATTTATTAGCTTTTCAAAGATAAATTTTTCATTTTACTCTTGCCGTGTCAATCCTCCATTTGAATGGACGAAATTGTGGTACATTTTTTTTATTATTTTTCAGAACACAGCAGTTATTCATGACTACTTAGTTTTGAATTTAAGATCTCTTCTTTGAAGTGAAAGATACCAGCTAAACTATTGAGTTAACAATTATTAGCATGATTTCTTTCCTATATAAAATTCACATAGAAAACATGAGAAATATCAAGTTTACAATAGTATTCTTGCTCATAAATTTATAAAAAGATCTCTACTATTATTATATAGTCCCTGGGTATGGTTGAAATGCATCTCACCTATCATGTTTGTTGCCATGGTGAAATTAATCCCTAAAGGATTTCAATTTTTGCAGTATATATTTTTTTCATTTCAAATATCTTAACTATAAAATTTTCATAAATCATTTCATGATTATTGCTTTATGGTTGCCTTTCCAATGTGACAGATTCACAAGATTTTACTAGCTATTTTGAAATATATAGTTTTTCACTTTACCTTAGATATGATAGTGCTACATTAGATTGAAAAAATTTATTAGCATTCAAATTTTTTTCCTTTCATGAAATGTATGTTAGCCATCATGAGAATATGGAGGAAATATAGCTAAGCCTCTATAGATATCATCTATTATGTTTAGCAAAAATAGCTTAGAATGTCTTTCAGCATATTTTATAAATATTATCCATGGGTAATTTGGTGGTCTTCTGCATAGTTGTTTATATAGATAATACTTCTATCTTCTATTTTTTAAGTGGACTCTTGTCCTTGCATACATGTTTGGTAGCATCAGAATCATCTATCAAACTCTATCATCTTTTAGAACATTAGTTTCATACATCATTGCAACAAAATTTTTCTTTGCTCTAAGTGCACATAGCTTTTTCAAAAAATAACATTCAACCTTGTGATAGTTGGATTTTTCGCAATGAAAACATATACCTTTCTTCTTCTTTCTATTCTTATGTTGGTAGATTAAAAGGTTCTTTTCTTTGTTGGCTTGCTTGGCTGACCTTCCTCCATCACATAAACTAGATATATATATATATATATATATATATATATATATATATATATATATATATATATATATATATGTATTTTGCTTCTTGTGTTTCATCTTGTTTATAATACTTCTCAATATTGAGATGATTGGCCAAGTCTTTAAGAGTAATATCCTCCTTATATTTCAAACTATTTTTAAAGTCTTTCGATGATGGAGAACGTTTATGATAAAGGATACTACTATGCATTCATTTATATGCATATTATGCATTTTAGAGCTATTTAAAATGCGTTCTATCTCATGCAATTGCTCCATAACATATCTATCATCAACCATCTTATAATTGTTAATTAAATTTGTTAACAAGGAACTTCTTATCCATTGCATCAACTGACATATATTTTCAAAAAATTTATAAGTACCAAAAAATGGATCTAGCATTCCACTCAAAATGTGTCCCTTGCATACGTAGTCATCATTATCCTAGCTTTATTTGGTGAGATTTTTTGCCACCATTTCATTTTTATTGTCTTTCAACCTAGGTGTGTCAAGGATATAAACAACTTTGAGTGTTTAAGTAGAAATTAAGTGTTTCTTTTTCTATCACTTTATAAAATTTCTTCCATCAAAGTGTTCTAATTTCATGAAGTCTATAGCCATCTCTCAAAGTATTACCAATACCATTTGCATAATGGAATAAAGCCTTAAGATTGTTGGTACCTATGGTAAAGAATGGAATATGTTCTTCAAGAGAGGCTTCAAAGCATGTAGCAATGCTATTTTCTTTATGGCTTTATTCACCTCCACTACTCGAATATGTAAGAGGAATGCATGGTAAACCTTTAAGATATAATGAAGCACGGTGTTGATCTCATATGGCACAAATGAATCTAGTTGATAAGTAATCACCAGTTTCTAAAGAATATCATGTTGAACTAAGATGAATTTAATTAACAATAATGAGTGGGAGTTATCAAAGAGAGAGAGAAGAGGGCTAACTGATTTTACTTTGGGTTAGATTTAAGCTTGGCTTTTCATTGTGATCTCCTATGGTCTAATCTCTCTTTTAAACCTTTTCATATTTATCTAAGGTACAATAAAGAGCCATGTAATTTGAGTATCGATTTAGTTCTAAATAGAGAAGAGTGAAGGAAGCAGATTTATAGCCTGTAGGGAGAAATAGTCTCCGAGGCATGCATAATTCTAAAAATTGATAACTATTATCATTGCAGAAATTAAAAGATTTCATATTAATCTATCTAATATGCATCAAGATCATATCTTTGCCTATATCTTCAGGGTCGTTTGATCTAAAATATGCATATAAAAACATCAAGATCATATCTTGATCTTCAAGATGACTAGTCACACTTTTATCTTGAAGCCTGCCTTAAGATTTAGGGATCAAATCACTTACCTTAAGAACAGTAGGTAAATCCTTATTGCTCTGCAGCCGTTCAATCGTCCGGCCTCTAGTATCGTCCACGCGAAGCCCCGAATGATCAGATTTCCGAGAGTGCTAGCTCGAGGAAAAATAGCTTTGCTGATCTTGAATCCTCTCACTTGAATCTTCCTCCAAGATTCATCAGGCTTCCGCTAACACCAGAATCACCAGGATTTTCTATTCTAACATTTTAGAATTACAATCCACGACAAATCATGTATTGTTGTTCTATTTTTGTTCTGTGTTCTCTAGTGAGGGAATGCCCTCTATTTATAGTCTCGATTTAGCCTTGACATTAATTCTGATATTTAAGAATCCGTCGTTGGCAAAAGCGAAGAGACGCCGAAGGCGCGGTGCTTGGTTTAATTCCGACGTTCGAAGAAAACCAAGGAGTCGCGGCATTTGGTTTAGTTCTGTCGTTCGAAGAAAACCAAAGAGACGAGAGATAAATCCGACATTCGGTAAATAAATGTCATGCATTAAATTCTATCTCATGAGATGAGATTTTAGCCATCTCATCATATGAGATCCATATTCGAGAGGTTTGGGTTCTGATCTGAATTTATTTGACTTAACCCACATAGATCATGGTCCAAGCCCAAATCAAATTTGGCTAGTCCTGAATCTATTTAAATTCAAATCAAGTCTAATTTCAAATCAATATTTGAAATTGACTTGTCCTTCTAATAGACTTAAACCAAATTGAATCTTATTCAATTGTACTTAACCCAATTGAGATAATTCAATCAATCAAATTGATTAATTAAATCATATATGATTCTCAATCGTTGATCAGCAAATAGATCATCCTAGGAAACTTCTATGCGTGTGAATCTCTAGGTTCGAACCTAAGCCGGTAGCATAGAAACAACTTTCTATACTAATCGATGTGCCCATCTAGCAATGGAATCCGACGTCTGGATAGGTCGAAGAGTTGCCGAGCAAACTCCAAGAACCCTAAGAAACAGTTACCGTATAATTCATCCTCTTGACCACAAATGCTAAGGATGGCTTAAGAGCCTGTCAACTCTAAATAGCAAATCCATAAAGTAATTTTCAACTTTAGTGATCATGTGACTTTCACATGAAGTGCCTTGGCCAAGGTCTTGCTAAATTGAAACACAAGCATTTCTCCTTTTAATGGGATAGGTCAAATTCCATCTTGATCCACAACTGACTACCACAAGTACTTGACTGCACCCAGTAACCTTTCGTAGCTGGATTAGAAATCCAGGTGGTCCGGCACCTAAGTACAATAAGTTGCTTGTAAGCCACTGGTTGTGATCTTCAGGTCTGAAGGATACTTATACCTATATCTTCTCGGATTAACTCTTGACAGCAGAGTATCCAGAAATGAGTCACGTTCGGTGAAATGTACTCCTACACTTTCACCTGTATGTCATACTAGTGTCTCTACACTCCTTGGTTAAGAGGATAACCAACAAATATGATATACAACGTCCTATAATTGATAGTACTATGGCCATGTCATAGTATATCATTTGGTCACGAACTCTTTTAAGGACCTTCTAAGATAAATCCTCCTTTATCGTGAGGAAGATCCTAAGGGCTGCATTACTTTCAGGAGTATTAAGAAGATGTTCTTGTAATGAATAAACTGCCAAATAACTTTTATTAATATATCAATTTATATATAATTTACATCAGCACAATCATCAAATGATTGGCTTTAGGATACAATTCCCAACAAACTCCCACTTAGCCTAAAGCCACTCATTACAGTATCTAATACCCATCTTCAACTTATAGTGTCAAACTCCTTGATGCTGAGTGCTTTAGTAAATGGGTCACCTAGGTTTTTCTTTCCATCAATCTTCTGAAGATTTATGTCACCTCGGTCTACTATCTCTCGAATAAGATGAAACCGACGCAGTATGTGCTTGGTGCGCTGATGTGCTCGTGGTTCCTTTGCTTGAGCTATGGCACCAGTGCTGTCACTGTATAACAGGACTGGTTCATCTATGGAAGGTGTCACTCCAAGCTCGGAGATGAACTTTCACAGCCACACAGCTTCTTTCACAGCATCTGATGTAGCGATGTACTCTGCCTCGCACACCAAATCTGTCACTGTATGTTACTTAGAACTTTTCCAACAAACAGCTTCACCATTTAGGATAAACACGAAACCCGATACACTTTTGCTATCATCATGATCTGATTGAAAACTGGAATCAGTATATCCAACAAGTTTCAAATCAGACTCTCCATAGACTAACCACTGGTCCTTAGTATTTCTCAAATACTTAAGAATTGTCTTAACAACTTGCCAGTATTTTTTTCCTAGATCAGATTGGTATCTACTCACTACTCCTAGTGAGTATGTCACATCTGGTCTTGTACATGTCATGGTGTACATAATCGATCCTACTGCCGAAGCATATGGAATTCGACTCATACGTTCTCTTTCATTAGGAGTTGTCGGACAATCCTTCTTAGAAAGATGAATTCCATGGCCTATCGGAAGATAGCCTTTCTTGGAATTCTCTATGCTAAACATCTTTAGCACTGTGTCAATGTACGTAGATTGGGATAAACCTAGCATCCTCTTAGATCTATCTCTATAGATCTTCATCCCTAGGATGTATGATGCTTCTCCCAGATCTTTCATGAAGAATTGTGATGATAACCATATCTTTATTCCTTGTAATGCAGGGATATCATTCCCGATTAAGAGAATATCATCCACATATAATACAAGAAATACAATAACAAAATCGTTAGCCCATTTATAAATGCAAGGTTCTTTATTCTTAATAAAGCCATAAGATTTGATCACTTTATCAAATCATATGTTCCAACTCCTTGATGCTTGCTTAAGTCCATAAATAGACTTCTGTAGCCTGCACACTTTAGACTCGTCTTCAGATATAAAACCTTCAGGCTGTATCATATAAACCTGTTCTTTAGAAAAGCGGTTTTAACATCCATCTGCCAAATCTCATAATCGAAGTGTGCTGCTATAGCTAGCATAATCCGAATGGATTTCAGCATTGCCACAGGAGAAAACGTTTCGTCATAGTCAATACCATAACGTTGACGATACCCCTTGGCAACCAGACGTGCTTATAGGTCTCTACCTTTCCGTCTACGCCTCTTTTCCTCTTGAAAACCCATTTACATCCTATGGGTTTTATCCCTTCGGATGGGTCAACTAATGTCCATACATTATTGTCCTTCATGGAATCAAGTTCGGATTTCATGGCATCAAGCCATTTATTAGAGTCAATCCTTTGCATAGCATCCATATAGGTGATCGGATCCTCGTTGTTCTCATCGAGTTCAACAGGATCATCGTTCTGGACCAAGAAACCTAAGTATCTGTCCGGTTGATGTGGTACTCTACCAGATCGCCTTAATGGTGCATCTAAAATGGGTTTTGAGTTTGATCTAATCAACTCAGATTCTAGGGTTCACTGGTTTGTGTTGTTCCTTCTACTTGATGAACTTCCTCAAGTTCACATTAGAGCTATTTGTTCCTTCACTAAGGAACTCCTTTTCAAGAAAAACTGCTCTATTACTAATGAACAACTTTTGTTCTTTAGTATTGTAGAAGTAATAACCTTTTGTTTCTTTCGAATAGCCGATGAAAAATATTTGTCAGATTTGGGTTCAAGTTTGTCTGATTTTGCACGTTTCACATAAGTCGGACACCCCCAGACTCTCAGATAGGTAATAACCAGTTTATGTCCATACCACATCTCATGTGGAGTTTTAGAAACAGACTTACTTGGAACCTTATTAAGAATATGACAAGCTGATTCTAATGCGTATCCCCAAAATGATATTGGCAAGCTTGCAAAACCCATCATGGACCGAACCATGTCTAATAGAGTTCGATTCCTTCTTTCTGACACACCGTTATGTTGCGGTGTTCCAGGAGGAGTCCATTGGAAGAGAATCCCATTCTCCTTTAAATATCACAAATTCATTGGAAAGGTATTCGCCTCCTCGATCTGATCGAAGGGTCTTAATACATTTTCCTGTTTGTTTTTCTACTTCTTTATGATATAGTTTGAACATTTCAAATGATTCAGATTTATGTCGCATAAGATAGACATAACCGAACCTGGAAAGGTCATCTGTAAAAGTAATGAAGTAGTAGTATCCACCTTTGGCACAAGTGCTCATTGGTCCACATACATCAGTATGTACTAGACCAATAGCTCTTTGGCTCTTTCACCTTTTTCAGTAAAAGATGACTTGGTCATTTTACCAAGAAGACATGATTCACAGGTAGTTAATGATTCACAATCATCAACTCGAAGGATGCCCTCCTGAGTTAACCTGTTTAATCTGTTCTTGTTGATATGACCCAGCCGATGGTGCCAAAGATAAACATCTGTGACATCAGTTGTTCTAGGGCGCTTACTTGATTGGTACACTACATTCACAGGCTGTGATAATATATAAATGCCATTAGATAAATGCCCAGTCATTACAGTGACTCCATTCATAATGATATTCAAAGTAACATCCTTTATTGAAATTTCATAATTATTTTTGACCAGAAGGCCTACAGAAATTACGTTCAATAAGAACGTTGGGCAAAAATGACAATCATTTAGTATAATGACATTTCTATTGAAAACTATTTCAAGAACTCCTAATGCCAGTACTGGAACTAATCTTCCATCGCCGACATTTAGGAATCTTTCATTGTCCTCAAATCTTCTGGTGACCTGTAGTTCCTGCAATGAATTGCAAATGTTAAAAGGACTCCCGGTATCCAATACCCAGGTTTGATTATCATATATAAAAAAATTACAATGTGTTATCATATAAATACCTTGTTGAGCAACATCTTGCTCCTTTTTCTTCTTTGGCCTGTTTGGATCAAGTGTGGCAATGTAAAGAGGACAGTTCCTCTTCCAGTGCCCTTGCATCTTGCAGTGAAAGCATTCAGCTTGACTTTTATCAACTTTCTTCTTCTGCATCTGACCCCTTATAGATGTCCTAGCATGTTGCACCCTTTTATTATTCTTTTTCTTCTTCCTTTCCCAAAGGGTTTACGCCCTACCTTAGATCCTTCAACCACATTAACCAAACCCTTAGAGAGCTAGTTATCCTTCTCAAATTTCTGTAACAACCCCAACAAACTGTTGTAGTTGACTGCAGGCTTTGTCATTCAAAATGAGTAAGGAAAGGTGGAAGGATGGAGGCAAGAATTCAGGATCGCATCTTTTCCAACTGCTCATGTAAGGGAAAGCCGAGCTTGCTTAGGAGTTCTATCTTCTCGATCATGTACAATACATGATCAGTGACAGGAGATCCATCTCTCATTCGAGCATTGAAAATAGCACAACTAGTCTTGTGCCTTTCAACATCGTCGGGGTGCCGAAAGATTCATTCAACGCTTGAATGATTTCTTCTGGCTGAGCATTCTCGAACCGGCGACCGAATTCATTGTTCATTGCTGCTAACATGATAACGCACGCTAGTTCTATCATTGAGCCACTTCTGATAAGTGTCTCTCTCAGAACTTTGGGTGTTTGCATCAGGTATCTTTGGTGCAGGATTATTCAGAATATATAGAATCCTCTCATGCTCAAGGACGATCTTAAGTTTTCTGAACCAGCTATTGAAATTGGAACCATTCAATTTGTCACTATCCAATAGGGACCTTAATGATAAATTAGTGGCCATGTTCTGTATAAGGAAAAACTAAGTTTATTAGTATATAAATTGATTCAGTCTAAAGACTTGGACTTTAGTCTAAAGATTCTCCCACTATTTTGTTCAAATTGGCCACCTCTACACCCCAATTCGAAGAATTATTCTTAATTCTTTAGCGGGCACGAAGATCTACATAAACTACATACAGGCCCAAGTGAAGCTTGGCTAACCCATATGCATCTAAGAGTAGGTTCAAAACTAATTATTTCCCAAACAATTCTTAGTGTTCAGTTTTGCCCCATGTACCTCTTCAGCAGGCATGAAGTGCCTCCACTGAAAGTTCTGGTTAGGTCCAACCATTAAATGATATAATCAGTGTAACCTATCAATAGACAACCAAGCCCGAGTGAAGCTCGGCTCACCTGACTGTTTATTTAATAGTTACGCTGACTTATCATATAATGAATGATAATTCCGATGGTTGACAAGCACCAGGCATGGAGTGCCTCCAATGATTATCAAGACATCGGACTCATTATCACCCACCTTAATGGGAGGCTATGATCTAGTTATCATATAACTATTTCATTTTAAGGACCTAATAATTTTAGAGGATTTTAATAATATGAAGATAAATTGACTAATCAAGTTCCCCTGAATCTATGAAATCGGTAGAATGAAACAAGATTAAGTCAGGTTAAGTGGCACCTAAATCAGTCATACTGATATCCTTACAGGCATGGGTCAACCCGAATCAGGTAAATGATCTGAATCATAAATGGTTCACCACAATGACCAGGTAAGAGAGATCGATGGGGGGATATGCCATTAACTCGTTAAAGACGAATCAATACAAGTAGCTCCCAATTAAAAACCATTCGATCGTTGATCCTAGAGCAACTTGCCATCCCACCTTGACATCATATGGTTAACCAATTCTGATTTGACCATCTAATAGATTCATGCTCAACCACGAAGCCTAATCTACTTCCATTTGGTTTAATCAAAGAGAAGGACTTGATCAACTACAACTATTGTTTGATTTAGAGCATTCTTAACCTAATCTAATTAGATTTGAACAATACTCTTTTAGTCCAGTTGATTTAAACCTTAGAGTCTAACCCTTTATGGACCCGATTTAGCTAACCCAAATGATTAAATATATTTCATGTTAACATGTCATATATTTCAATCAAGCATAATGTTACTACTCATAATTCCTATATTTAGATCATATCTAAAAAAAAAATTATGAACTAATATTTGACATTCAAATAAAACTCTCATAAATATTGTATGTTTTATAACATAGACATCATGCCATCATATATCATATCTATGTTTTTATACTAAACATGCAAATATTATGGTTTTATACAACATCAATATGTATCAAATATAAAATATATTTTGAGAGTGTGTGTAATCTATGTTTTGATGCCAAAGCACAATTTAAATTTCTTTAAACAAAGCATCAACGATAAAACAATCGCATGGCAATATGTCACAGAATACCTTATTGAATGGGTAATTCAGATTTTCAATCCACCTATGACCATATGGCCTTGTGATAAGTTTTAGCCATAATTACATAATTAATGAGAATATTAATTTACATGCAATAAATTAGATCATTAACGAAACCATGGCTCTGATACCATTTGTAGGGAGAAATAGTCTCCGAGGCATGCATAATTTTAAAAAATTGATAACTATTATCATTGCGGAAATTAAAAGATTACATATAATCTATCTAATATGCATCAAGATCATATCTTTGCCTATATCTTCAGGGTCGTTTGATCTAAAATATGCATATAAAAACATCAAGATCATATCTTGATCTTCAAGATGACTAGTCACACTATTATCTTGAAGCCTGCCTTAAGATTTAGGGATCAAATCACTTACCTTAAGAACAGTAGGTAAATCCTTATTGCTCTGCAGCCGTTCAATCGTCCGGCCTCTAGTATCGTCCACACGAAGCCCCGAATGATCAGATTTTCGGGAGTGCTAGCTCGCGGAAAAATAGCTTTGCTGATCTTGAATCCTCTACTTGAATCTTCCTCCAAGATCCACCAGGCTTCCACTAACACCAGAATCACCAGGATTTTCTATTCTAACATTTTAGAATTACAATCCACGACAATTTAGAATTACAATCCACGATAAATCGTGTATTGTTATTCTATTTTTGTTCTGTATTCTCTGGTAAGGGAATGCCCTCTATTTATAGTCTCGATTTAGCCTTGACATTTAATTCTGATATTTAAGAATCCATCGTTTGGCAAAGTGAAGAGCCGAAGGCACGGCGCTTGGTTTAATTTCGACGTTCGGAGAAAACCAAGGAGTCGCGGCGTTTGGTTTAGTTCCGTCGTTCGGAGAAAACCAAAGAGACGAGGGATAAATCCGACGTTCGGTAAATAAATGTCATGCATTAAATTCTATCTCATGAGATGAGATTTTAGCCATCTCATCATATGAGACCCATATTCGAGAGGTTTGGGTTCTGATCTAAATTTATTTGACTTAACCCACATAGATCATGGTTCAAGCCCAAATCAAATTTGGCTAGTCCTGAATCTATTTAAATTCAAATCAAGTCTAATTTCAAATCAATATTTGAAATTGACTTATCCTTCTAATAGACTTAAACCAAATTGAATCTTATTCAATTGTACTTAACCCAATTGAGATAATTCAATCAATCAAACTGATTAATTAAATCATATACGATTCTCAATCGTTGATCAGCAAATAGATCATCCTAGGAAACTTCTATGCGTGTGACTCTCTAGGTTCGAACCTAAGCCGGTAGCATAGAAACAACTTTCTATACTAATCGATGTGCTCATCTAGCAATGGAACCCGACGTCCGGATAGGTGAAGAGTTGCCGAACAAACTCCAAGAACCCTAAGAAACAGATACCGTATAATTCATCCTCTTGACCAAAATGCTAAGGATGGCTTAAGAGCCTGTCAACTCTAAATAGAAAATCCATAAAGTGATTTCAACTTTAGTGATCATGTGACTTTCACATGAAGTGCCTTGGCCAAGGTCTTGCTAAATTGAAACACAAGCATTTCTCCTTTTAATGGGATGGATCAAATTCCATCTTGATCCACAACTGACTACCATAAGTACTTGACTGCACCCAGTAACCTTTCGTAGCTGGATTAGAAATCCAGGTGGTCCGGCACCTAAGTACAATAAGTTGCTTGTAAGCCACTGGTTGTGATCTTCAGGTCTGAAGGATACTTATACCTATATCTTCTCAGATTAACTCTTGATAGCATAGTATCCGGAAATGAGTCACGTTCTGTGAAATGTACTCTTACACTTTCACATGTATGTCATACCAGTGTCTCTACACTCCTTGGTTAAGAGGATAACCAACAAATCTGATATACAACGTCCTATAATTGATAGTACTATGGCCCAGTCATAGTATATCATTTGGTCGCGAACTCTTTTAAGGACCTTCTAAAATAAATCCTCCTTTATCGTGAGGAAGATCCTAAGGGCTTCATTACTTTCAGGAGTATTAAGAAGATGTTCTTGTAATGAATAAACTGTTAAATAACTTTTATTAATATATCAATTTATATACAATTTACATCAGCACAATCATCAAATGATTGGCTTTAGGATATAATTCCCAACATAGCCAACCTCATGTAGTTAGGAAAGGCTTAAATGAGGTGAGTTAAGTTGAGTTGAGTTCATATTTATCCAAGGTGCAATAAAGAGACATTGATTTTTTTAAAAGAAAGATGATGTCTATTTCTTTCAAAAAAAGTAGTTCTCTTATGAAAACATATATTGAAAGAGATGCTATAAATTCAGATTAAAATTTAAGGATTTTATAAATTTTCTAAAAAATATTCAACATAACATCTCTTAATTATAAAGAATCATCATTTATTTATTTTATTATAAAAAATTCCTTACATAGTTGATGGCTAGGAGAGGGATAGCATGTTCCCTCTTCTTTTTTAATAATAATTTAAATAAAATTTGATATTAAATAATTATTGTACATGTATTTGTTTATGATGATTGATCTTATCTATTACTGCCTCCCCCTTCATTGCACGCAAAAAATGGCAAATATTTTCTTTTTATAAAAGTTATGAGCATTTTTAAATAAGTATTTGTGGATCATAATAAGATAAGCACGGTTTTATAATAATCTAAAAGATTCATGGCTAGCCCATCTAAAAGATTTAGCAATGGCTGCAATTGCAACAATTTGATTGAACTATCTAAAATCAAAAACATGGTAAGAAGTACCGCTCGCGACCGGTGGATTGGCTTATTGAATATGTCTTACGTGAGCCTTGGGTATCCATGCATGATGGGCTGTCATTAGCCCTTGATGGGATTGCTGAATACACATGACTTTCCGAAAGTTACAAGTATATTGTGAATTTTTGACACTAGATGACAAGCTAATTTCTTATTGGATCTCCACTTCGATTATTTACTAAACAGAAGACATAAGCATGAACACACCAGTAGCGCAGGCATGCATCATGCATGTGCATGCACGCACGTATATATATATATATATAATCAAATTTTAATAGCACATTAAGACATTAATTAGATATGCCGTCAAATAAATCATGCTACTACAATAAAACTTAGGTACAATAACTTTTTTTTTTATAACGTAAGGGGTGAGGGTAAAGATTTTTGCAGGCTACCGACACTTGGGGAAGGTTCCGAAAACTCCTCTGATCTCGCTCTGCCCTAGACCTTCCGACCCCGATCTCCGCTCTCGCTCTAACCTGAACCTCCCCGATCCCCTAGATCTCCGAGTGGTTCCAGGCCATCACGGAGGATGCCATCACCTGGACCGCATTTGGGAGGAGCTCCGAAGACAGCAAGGCCGTGTTCAAACTATAGACGCAGCAGATGGTGTTTACGACCGAGGCCTTCCGCAAGGTCTTCATTCCTGACTATAGGTATGTCCTGGTCCGACTCCTAATCCAAGCGAGCACCTAATCCTAATCCAAGCGAGCACTCACCATGTAATGATCCGGGCCCTAGGTCCGCAGCACCCATCTTCGGGCCCTGGATCCACAGCACCCATGAGTCCATTTTATTACAAGAAAGCAAAACGAACAAGACCAACACCAACTTGGGCCATCATAGCCCAAAATGGATCCAATTTGTAGTTGTTTGTTATAAACCATTCCATCCTTTCTAAATTATTCGATGTGGGACTGTAGGACTCTAGAGATGCTTTCTCTACAGGCTCAAGAGGTGGCTCCTTATTGATGTAACACTTTACCTTGTGTGGCACTTAGCTTCTACATTTTCGGCTGGTGCATGGCTCTAATACTTTTGTAACGAGCTCGTTATATTACAAGAAAGCAAGACGGTTTGAACAATCACAGTCTAAAAAAGAATCTAATTAGTACTTATTTATTTTTCTTAACTGATTATAAACCATTCCATCCTTTCTAAATTATTCAATATGAAACTACCTGGAAAGGGCATCACACACCCCGAAATCTTTATTGTAGGATTAATTTGGTGGTCGTTCTGTCTTGAATTGACATATTTTTGCCAACGAAGAAGAACACGAGCTCGTGGAAATTAGATAAGGAGATCAAGAAAAATCTGGTGGCGCTGATCGGCCGGCGAAAGGAAAGCCCCAACGAGGAGAAACTGGACAGGAGTGCCAAGGATCTTCTGGGGCTCATGATCAAGGTCGGCACCAAAAAATCACCATCGACCTCCTCCGACCGCTGCCGGCTGACGACGATCACGGTGCAGGACATCGTGGAGGAGTGCAAGACCTTCTTCTTCGCGGGGAAGCAGACCACCTCCAACCTGCTGACGTGGACGACGGTGCACCTGGCCATGCACCCTAAGTGGCAGGAGCGGGCACACCGGGAGGTCCTCGAGGTGTGCGGCTCACATGGCATCCCCACTCGCGACCACCTCACCAAGTTCAAGACGGTAACTATCACGTACTTTATATATATTACTGCAAAAATTCATTCTTCGGCTTAAGAATATTGCATGTCGAAATTCGAATAACGTTTTTTCGTTCAAGTAAACCTGTAAGGTAGTTTTCATGTAGGAATCATTGAGGGTGATCTCTGCGGAAGACTTTCTGATGTCCAAATTAGTAAAGATTCTGAGCAAATAGATGAGAGCAAATGCTCCAGCAGAAAGATATTTCTTTTTGAGATAAATTTTCAGGAGCAATAACCTTCGCTAAAATTATTTTTTGGGCTTAGATTGCTTTCGAGAGCATACATGAGAGATCCTAGGATTTGGTACTTGTATGATGCCAAAGAGATGAGCTGTTACTTGATTTTTTGGGCATGTTTAGGGATCGGCATCCGATAAGGCTGAAATCCCAATAGTTATAGGGATCGGCAGTTGATGAAATTGACAAAGAAATTTGGAATCTTGTTAATCATGGACGAAGTGCTATATTTGGCTTCCGTTCTCATTTTGGGAGGCTCATTCCGCGATTCTTGCAATCATGATGGTTTATCCTTTGAGATATCCGGCGTGGTTTGAAGCAGCAATGACACTTACATTGAAGGAATGAGGATTGATTCTGGCGAGGCACTAAGATAGCCCGACCCTACCGAGGTTTGGAGAAATTTGCTCGACCGTGCCGAGGTATGAAGATTTTTTTATTTGACGCTGTCAAGGTACAGAGAATGATACTCAGCCCTGCTGAGGTACAGAGAAAAATTTGCTCGGTCGTGCTGAGGTTTGAAGAAATGTTGCTCAACCGTGCCGAGGTTCGAAGAAAAATTTGCTTGATCGTGCCGAGGTTCGAAGAAATTTGCTTGGCCGTGCCGAGCAAATTTTACTTAGCCCTGCCAAGGTATGAAGAATGATACTCGGCCCTGTCAAGGTACAAAAAAAATTTTACTTGGCCTTGCCAAGGTACGGAGAATGTTGCTCGGCTCTGTCAAAGTACGGAGAAAAATTTACTCGGGCATGCCAAGGATCGAAGAAATGTTGCTCGGCTGTGCCAAGGCTCAAAAAAAATTTTGCCCGGCCCTGCTGAGGTACGAAGAAATTTTTCCTTGGCCCTGCTAAGTTACGGAGAATGTTGCTTGGCCCTGCCAAGGTACGAAGAAATTTTTATTTGGCCCTGCCAAGGTACGAATAATGTTGCTCGGCCGTGCCAAAGTTTGAGAAAGTTTTTTTTACTTGGCCTAACCAAAGTACGAAGAAATGGACCCGTAGGTCAGTGATTGGGTGAGACGTGCCTTTCATCCACAACTCAAGGAAAATTATTATTCAATAAAAAAAATTTTGAATCGAAGAGTGAAGTTTTATTACAATGAGTAAAATAGCTCGGTTCAGGCATACTTCACTCGCAATATACTCAGGGTTTAATCTATTTCCATGTCTTACTGTATCCCTTAAAGGTCTTCATTACCCGGAGATGATCTGAGTTCCATATCCTTGAGGTATGGTATCTCTTTGATGTCCTCATTTGGAGAGGTGAGCCCCTCGCACTGGAACCTTTCAAACCGGATCTCTTCTTTGGTTGGCCGTACATGAGGGGTGTTACTAATTATTATAATAGTGTCAGTCGCCGCCAGTAGGTTCGACGCACGTAGTTATCGTTGCAGCCCATCATTCCGAGCAGTTGGAGAAACGGGACGAGGGTATCACGGCTGCGGCGTTGAATTGTTGTGAGAGAATACTGGAGGTAAGGAGCGAGCCCAACGGGATCTGAGCAAGCTCCAATCTCCTCCCCTCCACGGTGCCGATTCAACTTCTCTATGGTTGTGCCGTCGTGGGAGACCGTTGGCTTTCAGTGGGTTGAGCAGAGGGACCATCGGTAGGACCGGGATGACTGTCCCATCAGGAAGCTACTGAGGGGGTGCAGCGGGAAGAAGGCCCCCAAAAAGCCCCTGCACCAGTTGTAGCAGGGCTTGAACTAGTTGGACCAGTATGGCAAACTTGTCCTATATGACCGAGTCTGCTGGCGGTGGAGGAATCTTTGTTGGCGATGGCTGCGAAGGTGCCATATTGTTGGTGGGATCAGGCCTTTGAGAGGTGGCCTAATCAGGAGCATATGTGACTGCTCTCTTACGGTTGGCCATTTAGGAATCGTCCTTCTTGTATGAAACCTTGTCTTCTTAGTTTCAAGTTTTCAGAGGGACTTAAGGCCCTTCCTCTAGCGCCAATATGTAAAAATCTGTTCTTCGGCTTGGGGGCTGTGCACATCGGGATCTGGATAACGCTCTTCCATCCGGGTGGACCTGTAAGGCAGTCGTCATGCAGGAATCACAGGGGATGGTCCCTATGGAAGACCCTCTGACGCCCAAATCAATGAAGATTCTGAGCAAACAAATGAGAGGAGAAGGCTCCAACAAAAAGATCTTCCTCCTTGAGATGATTTTTCAGAAGCAATGACCTTTGCTAGAGTTATTTTTTGGGCTTAGATTGCCTTCGAGAGCATACCTAAGGGTCCTGGGACTTGGTATTTGTATGCTGTCAAGGAGGTGAGCCGTTATCTGATTTTTTAGGCATGTTTTAGGGAGTTAGCATCCGATAAGGCCAGAATCCCAACAGTTATGGGAATCGACAGTTGATGAAGTTGATGAGCGCTTTATCGAAAATTTAAAATCCTGTTGATCATGGACAGAGTGCTGTATTTGGCTCACGTTCCCATTTTGGAAGGCTCATTTCACGATTCTTGCGATCAGGGTGATTCATCCTCCGAGATATCCGGCGTGGTTGAAGCAGCAATAGTGCTTACGTTAAAAGGATGGGGATCGATCCTGGCGAGGCACTAAGATAGCTTGGCCCTGCTAAGGTTCAGATATAGCTCGATCCTTCCGAGACACTGAGATAGCTCGCCAGATGGTTCGGCTCTGTAGCTCGGCCAGATAGTTAGGCTCTGTAGCTCGGCCAGATAGTTAGACTCTATAGCTCGGCCTTAGTCATCGAGTACATTTATCGATGCGATGATAATTTTTTTCTGCATCATATATATATATATATATATATATATATATATATATATTGTTATTAACTTTTCAACCGAGTTGAATAAAATGAAATTTTCAGACCATTTATTTTAACAAATTTCACTAGATATGCTTTTATGTATCCTTGTAGCAGTGTTTAACCATAAGGAAATAGTGAATCCAAGGCTCAAGTAAATTTCTCTGGTTATTTCTTAACTATTATCCACTATTTGTTTCTTGTACTGGTCATGGCATACCAATTGAATACTTTGTTAGGCAGTTTTTTTTCATGTATCATCCTAATATATGTCTCTGGACCTTTTGTAGCTGTACGGTCCTGCGGAACAACTACATCTAGACTGCACAGATTATGCATTTAAATACTTTTCCTACATATTTCAACGCATTGAGTTAATGAGATTATTTTGATAAAAGAATTGCCAAGGTTCTGCATATAATTTTTGATCTAAGAACATAATATATGCTGATGTAAAGCCTTTATTTTTGTCATTGCTCTGTAAAACAGGCTACAAGCCCAAAGTGCCTTAGCAGAGTCTGCAGCTTCTTCTAGTGTGGTAAAATATGGAGGTCCTATGGATGTGGCGAAGCATGTTCTCAAATCAGAAGGTGGCCTCAGAGGCCTTTACAAAGGTCTTGTTCCAACACTGGCGCGTGAAGTCCCTGGAAATGCTGCAATGTTTGGGGTCTACGAAGCCCTCAAGCAGTACTTCGCTGGAGGAAAAGACACTTCCAGGGCTTGGTTCGCTGATTGTTGCTGGAGGCGTCGCCGGAGCTGCCTTCTGGTTGTCAGTCTATCCAACCGATGTTGTCAAAAGTGTGATTCAGGTTGATGACTCCAAGAATCCCAAGTTCTCCGGCTCCATGGATGCATTTAGGAAGATATTGACATCGGAAGGAATCAAGGGCCTCTACAGGGGTTTTGTACCAGCCATGGCTCGCAGTGTTCCAGCCAATGCAGCCTGCTTCTTGGCTTATGAGGTGACTAGGTCAAAGTCTAGGATAGCTTGAATGCCCTTCCTTGATTCTTTTCCCCTCTCGCTGGGTTAAGTCTTCCGTTGACTTTGGTCAAGTGAATCCAGTGAATATTCTGGCTTTTCTTGCAGAATGCATCACATCATTTCTGACCATCGAGTATAAAATATTTGATGGTCATAGTCCTTTATATTATGTTTCTCTTCCTTTCTTGATTTATCGGAAGCTCGAGAAGATTTTTCTCATGTATCATAGTTTGACTCTCGTCTATTGAAATGTCACATCAATTTAAAGCTATTTTAAATTAAAACTATGACAACGGTGTTTTTTTTTTTTTTTTTAACTTACAGATGATCACACTAGTCTAGCACGAATTAATTCGAATAGATCTGAATATAAAATTTGCTGAAGAATATAGAGACAGAGGTCATCCTGCCTCTAAATCCAAAATTCAGCATGATGAGCGATTGATGCCGCTACCTAATCGGCCATTGAATTGGTTTCACAATAGATATGATAAATCTAGGCTCTGTAGACCTTCCGCAGGATAGACCATATGTCACGGAACAACATATTTATGAGGACTTAGAATCACCCTTTATTGAGGTTATGAGCATGAAGAATCCAAGTGGCATAGAAAATGCCAGTCGAAGCAGCATAAAACTCGATCATAAGGACTAAAGAGTCGACAATACCAAAGCCTCCCATCGCCAGTAGATCTCCATCAGTCCGATGGATAATAAAGGCTGAACCAGCTGATCTACCTCGGACGCTCCCATCAAAGTTGATTTTGACAAATCTTGAAGGGGGCTCCCAAGATATAAAAATCGTATATCGGTTCGCTGTTGAAGCAGCAGGAGATCCCCAATGATCAAAGAAGTCAGAACCAACAGCATGAAGAATACGGGCACAATCCACCATTAGGGATCTGACCTTTCACATAATTCAGTAAAAAAATATCATATTATATCATTAGTAAAGATGAGCACAGATTTCTCGGCATCCATATGCCGATGCTTCTTTAAAGCATCAAAAAAAAATTCTTTATTTTTTATTTTTCAACGCTTTACCAACATTAGAATACAATTATTAGCATCATCTATGCTTAAAATTGTTGTAGTATGCTAAGTTGAACATCTTGCAGACGAATTTATAAGATAGTGCATATACAGTAACTTTCTTTTTAGTTAGGTGACATCAAGTGGTTTTGAAAGACAGTATTTAAATAGTTTCAAAAAGAGGAGTTAACGTTATGCTTATTAAAAAGTAATGCCATATTAGCTCTCATTAAACTTTTCCAATAAAGTAATTTGTTTGTAACATACGGCTGTTCCCACTGCTTTGTCAGCACATTGGTGTATTCCATGCACATATGCTATTTTTCAACGACATTTGTCATCAAAGAATTTACATGATTGCTGGACAGTGGAATCAACATATTATTTTCTTTCTTTTTTTTAAAGAAATAGTAACATATTGTTTCCCAATATGAAAATTCGTAGCTCTACAAACATAACTTGTCCAAACTTAAAATATTGCATTGGCCCTGGAAATTTTATTTTATTTTATTTTATTTTATTTTGAGAGAGAGAGAGAGAGAGAGAGAGAGATCACGATACCAACCATACTCAAATTATCGGATCCAAATATTTGAAAATGTACTATCTAATAATCAAATTCTAAAACAATGTGATGATTAAGAAAGCCCCAATTCCTTGCGAATAAAGAATTTTATCTTTTCAGCTAAATAGCTTCTTCATCACAAAGCTTGATATTTATAAGGACTAATCTATATTTAGATTTCCACAGTCAAATTTTATTTTATCCATAATGAGAGTAAAGTTGATTACGGGCCAATGGGCTTGTCAGGCCCTATATAAAAATTTGTAATCTTGTATCCTAAAAATAAGCCCATGGTTATGTCTAGGCCACTTTAAAAAAAAAAAATTGATCTAAAAATTGGGCTGTACTTAGAAAAATTGAAGAACAATCAAATCTAACCTAGCTTGGCTTGAGATCATCGCAGATGGCTTGACCCAATCTACCTGCCCATCTCAACTTAAAATTTTATAGATGTGAATACTAAAATAATTCTAATTAGATAGACGGAAAATAAAAAGAAATAGCTCTTTAAAATTAAGTTAGATCTGATAAAAATATAGATCTAATTATTTGTTAGGATATGATTAAGCAGTCCTGCATTTGATCAGCTTTAGAGAGGATCATGCCTTCCTTTTTTCCACCATTATAACCAGTTTATTGGGTCCTAAATCTGTTAGTTTTTTCTCCATTAAGCGTATCGGTTAGATACGATTAAGGTGGTCCTATATTCTGATTTTGAGGGATTGCGTGAATTCAAATTTTGAATTCACGATTGAGATAAGAATCCCTCAACCATATCCGTTTAAAGCGGCGCCCTCTGTGATGGACAGATAAGGCATACAGGTTTATAAAATGGGTAGGTCCCTGCGCTTGATTTTTCATCGCTGAGAGAGAAAGTTTACACTATCGCTGAGAGAGACCGCAAGCGTGGAAGATCCTTACCCTCATCTAGAAGAAAATCAACAGCAATGGCTGGAGGTATTTATCGATCTTTTCTTAATTAATTAGGATAAATATATTGGTCCCATATTTATCCGCATATATGATAGGGATCAATATATTTAATTTCAGTCTTTCATTTGGTATCAGAGCGTATAATATAATACCTCTGCCTTGATTATTAGGATAGGATTGTTTCTATTGATATATGGATCTGATAAAATCCTATGAAACAATCTTTATATGATTTATTTGATAAAGAGGGATAAGGTATTCTTGATCTCTATTTCTCTCGCTTAGGGATAGTCCAAAGGGGAGGCTACTGGTAGTACCCTGGATTATTTGACCCAACGGGCATGGTAGGGATATTAGGGATGTACCAATAAGGGAGGCTGTTGTAGTACCTTGGTGCATTTGACCCAACTACCTGCATACCGGAAGAGTTAATAGGTCATCAAGAATCATTTGAAAGGGCATTAGATCTTATGTACTCTTAATATTCAGTTTCTTTAATTCAGTTTTATTTAAGAGATTGATCGGTAAGATTTATGCCATTCTTATCTATTCGCTCACCCTTTTGGATATAGTTTAAATAACAGATAAATCCAAATATCTCATAATTAAATCACCATAAGATAAGGAAGCATCGATTTTCTTACTTTGGATATGTGCACGGAACGAGGATAAATAAAAAATGTCTCTTACAGAAAAACGTGCAGGATATTAAAAAAAAAAATCGGCTAGCCAGCGCCATTTAGAATTAAAAAAAAAAAAAAAAGGCAAGCGCTGGCTAGCCCAGCCAGCGGCCATTTAGAATTAAAAAAAAAAGGGTCCAGCGCTTGGGCCAGCCGCTGGCTGGCCCAGCGGCTTGGGCCAGCGCCCAGGCGCTGATAGCGCCTGGGCCCAGCAGCTGGCTGGCCCAGCCAGCTGCCCGCTGGCTGGCCCAGCGGCCTGGGCCAAGCCAGCAGCTGGCTGGCCCAACGCCTGGGCCTAGCGCCTGGGCCAACCGCAGGCCTGGGCCTGGGCTCTGCTCCTGGGCTAGACTGGCCCACTGTATGGCCCAGTGATCAGGGCTGGCCCACCGTCTGGCTAGCTTAGCCATCTGGATCAGCAATCAGGTTGGACTGTGTGCCCAGCTTGAATTGCAGCAGGCTGGATTGCAGCAGTCCAAGCACATCTGATCCAAAATTTTTTGAGGTGATTGAGAGATTTTTTGATTANATCTCATGATGCTGGGCTGTGTGTGTAATGCCTCTGAGGTACCACCCTACAGTCGCCCTCCCGTAGGTGTACTCTCATCGGGTGCGTGACTAGCAACAGGATCCCCGCACAAATAGCACCCCTTACCCGTGCGGTTTCACCCGACAAAGTGCTTTGTTCCTTAACCCTGGAACCTCGGGTTTTCTCTCTGCCCCCACGGGCTATATATAGTAATCAGCTCCACTGAGCTATGATTCATGCCCCACGGGCTGCTCACAACCAGCCCCACTGGTCTGGTTAAGCGTGCACTCACCCCTGATTCTGGGGTTCATCGTACGATTTGTTCGCAAGGAGGTGCTGGCTCGATAGTAGTGTGCAATGCTCATGCTACAGTACAGTCTAAAAGGTCAGCCCTCTAGCTGCCTGATGCTCAGTATGATACATACATCATTTGTAAAGCTTTATCATGCAAATATGCCATGTATACATAAAAATCCCCTCATCGAAACTCATGCTTATGTGTTATGCTCAAAACTCATGCTCGAAACTCATGCTTATTTCTTTATGCTTAAAACTCATGCTCAAAACTCATTTATCAGAATATCATATACTAGGTTCTCATTTCTCCTATTTAAAACATACATAATACTCTGCTAAACATAACATACCATAACTAGGTATTAATCTCATTATTCTAGCTCAAATTAACTTCTCATTGCTAGATGAGAAATCCACTCACCTTAGTAGGTTACTCCTCGACTGGTACAACTGGTACTCAACTCTGGTATTCCGGCTCCCTGGAATAACCTTCTTGACCTACGTCAACATACAGATACGATAGCTATTAGGATTACCTCCACACGAGGTTTTCCCACGAACCACGCATGCATACATGATCTATCCTCTAATATCTCATTATTTTCTTCCACCCTTTCTCTACTCAAGATTACTTCTACTATTACCTCGAAATACAATAAATCTAGAAAATCTAAAGTCATACAAGATCTAGGGAAGCTATAGCTTACCTGGAGTCGAGCACAAACCCCCAAGCTTCCCTTTCCCTTTCTCTTTCTTCCTCCTTTTTCTTCTTCTTCTTCTTCCTCTTCCTCTCTTTTCTCATCTTCTTTCTTTCTTTCTTTTCTCTGGCTGAACCCACGTTTCCCTTTTTCTCTAATGACTTGGGGACCAAGTCATTGGAAACTTAAGGGTTAAGGCATGCCAAATTCCCCTTTTGCCTTAAACACTCTTAACGCGCGCTTTTTGAAAAACACGTGGCTCACTTATAACCATGATATTTTGCCCTTAGATTTTCTTTCCCAAGTTGCCCTTAACACAATTAGCAATTGACATCGGAGCCTTTTCTCATTTTGCCCCTAATATAGCATTTTTTAATCGATTATAGCCCAGATCATCATTTTTCACTTAAATCGATACTTTTATGTAACATTTCTAAGAAAAGACTTTACCAGCTTGAAGAACTCGATTTTAGAAATCCAACGGTTCAAACGGCATCCAAATCGGACTTGAAATGGATTAAATATGAAATTCTCAAGATTTAACTCAGAAAAACCTGCCGTCTTGGAGTCGGCTCGAACAGATTGGAGTCGGCTCCAGCAGAAATAGGTGTCGGCTCCAGAAAAGTAGGGGTCGACTCCAGCTCTGTAGGGGTCGACTCCAAAGCGTGCCGAAAGTTTAAAACCGTGCCAGAGTCGACTCCACTCCAATTAGGGTCGACTCCAACCACTAAAAACATCATTTTAGGATAAAACTCAACTAAACTTGATTTTTCTTATGATTTAAACCCATTAAAGCTTAAGTCTCTCAATTTCTTAAATCAAACTCATTAACATTCAGCAATATACTTATTTACTCCAAAAATTTCTTCTCTTTACATTTATCAAAAGGCCAACACACCCACATTTCACTGAAACTTTCTGACTTTCATTTCAAATGAAAATGCCATAAATTACAAGATTTTCAGGATGTTACAAGTTAGCTCGTTCTTTATGGGTGTAATGTAGCGGGCAGGGGATGGGGTTGATCTTAGACCCTTCGTACGGTTATCAATGCAATGGCGATTTTACCCCTCAACACGTGCTCCCCCACTCCCTAGTTCGAAGCGTAGGTTCGGGCGTAGGGAGTATAGACTTAGGTGGCACAATCTGGATGAGGGGACATGTATTTGACGGCCCACGCAATGATGTCCTAATTAATGCTGCGTGGCCGTTTTGCCTTTTCGAGGTGGATCCGTTGTTCCTTAGGAGCGAAGGCAACAGCTGGGAAAGTGCCACGTAGGATATCTCAATTTTTACGGCGCCCGTAGTGGCGGTTCCGGATGTCTTGGTTGAGACGCCTCATCTTCACCATGAGGCGATTTTCCTTGGAAAAAATGGAGTCGTGTGGCGCCCTCCCTATTTGTAGCGCTCTCTCGCTTTTCCTTAGAGAACTTCGTCTTTTCGTTTTCACAGCGATCTTGCTCAGCGTCTCTTGTGATCGGAGATATGGTGAGTCAGAGTGATCAGGCTTCGGAGGTGACCTTGGCGGATCTAGAACGGATACGCCGTCTGTACAAGATCCCCTAGGATGTTACCTTGTTGCTCCTGACGGCTAAGGACAAGGTAACATCCAGATTGGGAGACGGAGCGTTCTGCTACGAGGAAAGTTTGAGGGCAGGTCTCAGGTTTCCTCTTCATCCGCTGGTGCGGGAGGTGATGAAGTTTTACAACATATGCTTCACCATGGTGGCTCCCAACAGCTGGCGCAACCTTATCGGATTCGTCTCATTGTGCAACCGTGTCGGAGTGACCACGATCCTTCCGATGTTCAGGGTGTGCTTCAATCTGTCTCCGGGAGGGCCTCAGAGTGGCCTTACATCGGCCCCCGGAGGTCCTTCAAGATGATTTCGGATAACCCGTCGTCGATAAAGGAATGGGAGTCGCGATTCTTTATAGTCGAGGGGAATATCGGCTCGGATTTTCCTCGGGTGTGGGGACAATACGTAAAGGTCCAGAGGCGCACCCGAAGTTAACCGAGTTGGAGAAAAGGGATCTGATCATATTGCGCGGCAGCCGAGCGCTTCCAGCTAGTGTCCTTCTATCGAAGGACGCTCTTTTCATGGCCGGATTGAGTCTCGTCGATCCTCGCGATGAGGATCACTTCGTAGCCAATAGCTTAATGTGGCTCCATCTTCGATTTTTGCACGAACTAACGGGCGAATCACATTGCCCTTACAGCCGAAAGGTCGGCGCTTACAGACCAGATGAGGGAGGAGCTGGGAAAGCATCGCAGGAGATCCGGCTCCAGCAGTAAGCATCGGGCCGAGAAGAGGTCTCGCCCTTTCGGCTCCCGCCCTAGGGGGATCAGGAGAGATGGTGATGATCGGCGCTCCTCGTTGCCGCGGGCCGAAAGTATCAAAGTTCCGACGGCGCATGATCTTTCGGCGCCGGAAGAGGGTCTGTCCGGAGGCAAAGATCGGGATGTCGCAGGGGTTTCAGAAGAGGATGCTGGAATTTCCTCCCCACCTGTTGTCGTTTTGTCCGACGATGGCAAGGGAGCAATGCCGGTTCACTTGGGGGCCCCCGTGGGCGGGGCGGCTCGGTCTCCCTCATTGGAGGCCGATGGATCGGAGAGGTTACAGGCGGAGGTGGGAGCAACCTCTGCTTCGATCGAAGTGGGAGAAATATTACGACAGCCGAGGTTCGGCCTGGGCTGCTGGTGGGAGAGCCAGCATGCGACGAAAGGGATAGCCGAACCTGCCGAACCATCGATCGAACCTCGCGGGGTGCTCTATGGTGAGGGGCCTTCCGTCGAGGCACAGGAGGCCCCGAGGGAAGCCGAAGTTCCTGAAGAGTCTGTTGTGGGTAGGAGAATGTCCGAGGAGGCAGAAGCAGAAGAGGAGGAAGAAGGAGAAGGAGGGGAAAAAGGAGAAGGAGGGGAGCCATCGAGCGACAGGATGTTCGGGCCGGGGCTCCCCTCACCGGAGTCGAAATGCCCGAGGGTTCTCAGACGAGGGCTCTGGTGGAGGAAGCCGGCCAACCGAGGGCCTCATGGGTCGCGGGTTCCCAGGTTGGTTCCCTGAGCACAGACTTCCACTCACGCGACCCAAAGGTGAGTTCCATGTTCTCCGCTTTGATGTGGTCTGCGTTCCAAGGGTGAGAGGGTTCCTCAACAGGAGGGAATTATCCGGAGGACCTTGTCGAGATGGCCTTTAGGTACACCGGGGTGCCGAATGAGGCTTTTCTTCTTCTCGAGATCGACGATCTTGCCCTTACGAGGATTGCTATGGATTACGCATCTCGGGTAAGTTGTCGCACTGAAGTAGGGTCTTTAGTCAGCTAGTTCGACTGTATTCTTTATGTGTGCAATCCTTTTTTTTGCAGAATGCCCTGATCATGAGGGCGCTGAAATGGCGCTTGCATCTGGTTGTTGGAGCTTGGGCTCGGACCCGTCAGGAGGTCGATCACCTCAAGGAGAGGGTGGATTCTACAGATAAACTTTCCCGAGCCCTGGTGGTCCTTCAGAGGGAGCTCGAGGAGGCTCGCAGGGTTCTTGCAGTTGAGAGGGAAAGAGCCTCTCAACTCGCTACACAGGTCAGTGAGCTCCAAGGCTTCACGAGCAATCCGAGAAGGCTAGTCTGGAGCTATCTCAGGCCAAGGCGGAGCACGAGAGCAAGGTCAATTCTATGCAACAGTTTTTTGATAAGAGGTGGGATCAGTTGAAAGTCAGCCATGCTGAAGATAAGGGCAACTGGAGCAAGAGGCTCGAGGAGGAAGAGCATAGGTGTCGGCGGCAGCAGGACCACCTCACCCGTCTGAATAAAGAGCTCGCCGACACAAAGGATCAGCTAAAGTGGTCGGACAAACGAGCTACTCGACTTTCCGACGAGCTCGACTACGCCCATCAAGAAATTGGAGACACTCAGTCCCGGGTGGACGAACTCAAAGAGAGCCTCCGTCAGAATCAATCGGCTAAGTCTAGAGCTCTCAATAGGGTCCAAGTGCTGGACGGTGAATTAGCCTAGCGGAACGAGCAGGTAGGCCGTTATCTGTTTTTTCCATTCCGGTTTTTCGACTTCTGCCTTACTTAGTTCTTCGTCTGTAGTTGAACAAAATGAGCCAGGAGTTTCAGGAGCGGTTAGCGGCATTCGGAGAGGAGGCGGCCTCGAGGAACCGAAGGATCTCCGAATTGGAGAAGCAATTAGCCGAGGCAAACACGCGGGCCTCTTCAGCGGTGGAGGAGTACAAGAACTCTACCGAGTTTTCCGACGAACGCAGGGCGGCCTGCGCCGATGCATTCCAGCTCGGCGAAGAGGAGGCGCAGGCTAAGATTGCTCAGACTTATCCTGACCTGGACCTGTCTTGTTTGGAAGCCAAGTATTATGAGACATGCACCCCGGGGGCCGAGGAAGATGAATATGGAGAGATTTCTGACGTCGATCTCGAAGCTGTTCTGGGAGTTGACGTTGCCGCCGAGGTATCCCGGTGGAATACCGCCGAGGAGGGGGGGCCAAGCGACGCTCCCGCTGGTGCTACCGCAGGAGACGTCGGGTCTGATCCCAAGTCTTGACCCTTTGGGAGCTATATGTATTTTCTCTTTCTTTTGTTTTGTAGTTTGACCGAAAATCAGTAAACGGGTCAGCCATTTTTCATTTGTTTGTCTTTCCTAGATGGTTTCCTATCTTGAATTTTAGTCCCAACTACAAGCACCGCTTGGTTGGTTTTCGGGCTCGAATTTTGAAGGAACATCTTGGTCGAGGCCAAGGCATAGGGATAGCCTCGACGAAAGAGTCGAGCGACAACACAGCTTGGTACAAAAGGAGGTTAAAAGACAATTCAATTCGGCTTAGGCCGAATGACACAGTGGTTCGGCTAGGTCCAATGAATGAAGTGGCTCGGCTAAGGCTGAGGGATGAAGTAGCTCGGCTAAGGCCGAGGAAAAAGGTAGCTCGGCTAGGGCCAAGGGACGGAATGGCTCGGCTAGGGCCGAGGGACGGAGTAGCTCGGCTAAGGCCGAGGAAAAAGGTAGCTCGGCTAGGGCCGAGGGACAGAGTGGCTCGGCTAGGGCCGAGGTAGTCCACCTTACCAGTGGCCAAACTGTGGTTGTGCCTTCGACGAAAAGAGGGGAGTTTGTCCCTGAGCAGGGGGTTTGTTGAACCTTCGTTGTCACCCCTTTATTCCTTTTGGTAAAGAGTGGGTTTGACCTTTGCATCCATTTATTATCCCTGTCAGTGCTTTGTCCTTTCCAAGGCAGGTTGATTTTCGTTTCACCGAAGCAGGCGGTACGGCTCTGCAGCCAGCAAAAGGTCGTCTGGCACCTTCCGACGGACCTTTGCTGTATTGATCTTTTCCGATACAGGCCGCTTTGGCGTGTGGTGTAAGCGCTTATTTGCCATTGGAGGACGTCATTTTTGCAGGGCGATCCCTCGGATCCGCCAGTATCTGCAAGATCGGCAAACAGTTTTCTGCATTTAAAGCTCGTGATCCGAGATCAGAGATAATCTTTTGGTATGCATCATGGCTCGAGCGACGCGCTTGGCGCGCATTATAGGGTGTTGTTTTCATTTCAGGAGGCCACATGGTGGCGCGGGTTTGGCATTTTGAATCTCGGGGCTTTCTGTTTTGATAGTTGTTCTCGGTTCGTCTCCGCCTATAAAAGGGGAAAGAGGGCTATGTTGGGCCATCCCAAAGTTTTCTCTTCTATAAATTGTGAAGGCACACACAATGCCTGTCTCTCTGGGGCTTAGAGCGGGAGGGCCGAGCTTTCCCTCTGCGAGTCGCCGCCGTCCTTCGGACAGTTGGGGTGACGAAGGAGCCACCGAGGGGTGGCTTTCCCTCAAGAAAGGAGCTTCAGAGATCGTATGGAGAGCGCACAGGAGGTTCACAGAGATCGCATGGAGAGCGCACATATACGCTTCCTATGTGACCTTTGCGGTTCACCCTTGGGGATGTAGGGTTGGAAGTGTACGCGTGCTCCCCATGGCTTGCGTGAACTTCTCCTCCTCCCTTGGTCCGGATTCCTGGGCTCGTTCGCTCGGGGAATCTTTTGCCACATGAGGAGGGGGTGATGGTGTGTCGCCCGTTAGTACGTTTCCTTTTGACTTGGGCAACGACTGGCGGTACACACTAGATTTGGGGGAATGCCCCGGTATCAGGATCCGCGAGCTTTCTTCCTATTCGTCGGAGGGCCCTTCGGTTGGGTGGTTTGGGGCAAAAACCCATCCACTCTTTCTGATTTCTCTGATATCTCGGTTTGGACGCCGAGATATCATTATTAACCGAAGCTGGTCGCACGGTCGGGCCGAGTCGTCCGCTCATTATCGGCGCGAGCTGATTGGTTCGTGGTTTGCCTGATTTGTTGGACCGGATGCTGAAGCATCATAGTCACCCGAAGTTGTTTTGGAGAAGTTTGCCCGAGTTATGTACTCATTTTTATTTCATGCATTTCAATGCACTTGTAATGCCTCTCAAGCGGTTGTAATTTGTTTCGATGGTAATGAAATAAAGAAAGTTTTGTTCTTTCTCCTAGTTTCTGTTTCTTTTGTATCGAGAGTTGTTGTTGGCAATGAAACGAGGCGCAGGGATATCGCTCGCTCTTGGCCGAGGATTCCGCGCTATCCGACCTAGTCGGGGCTCATAAGCGGCCTGAATTCGAACGGAACTTTGGAGATTGTTTGGTTTGGTTGGGTCTTGCGATAATGAGACACGCGTCTTGGCCTTATGCTGGGGCCTCGATGGTGGGAAGGATTCCTCGACTTTTGCCGGGATTCTTAGTGGTAGAACGTATTCCACGACTTGGCCGAGGTTCGGAGACTTATAGCTTGGCCCTGCCGAGGTTTGAAAATTCATAGATCGGCCCTGCCGAGGTTCGGAGATTTATAGCTCGGCCCTGCCGAGGTTTAGAGATTTATAACTCGGCCCTGCCGAGGTTTGGAGATTCATGGCTCGGCCCTGCCGAGGTTCAGAGATTTATAGCTTGGCCCTGTCGAGGTTTGGAGGTTTATAGCTCGGCCCTGCCGAGGTTGGGAGATTCATAGCTCAACTCTGCCGAGGTTTGGAGATTAGTTGCTCGGAGGGGTAATTCGGTTGTCGCCGAGACTTTGGATATTTGGTTCCTGCGAGATCTGGCGTAGAACGCCAAAGCGGAACGGGCGGCGCATGGGTACGCCTGACATTTATGATTTGGCTATTTCTGAGGGAAGCGAGTCAGCGTCAGCTGCTGACGCTCTTTTTCTTTTCGCACTTCCCAAAGGGCGACCGATTTAAGGCAATTCGAAGGAGTTTCGAGGGCATTTACTTCATGAGGGCCCGGCAGATCGGGAGGAACCCAGTTTCTAAAGAAGGAGGGGGGCTCCCGAGTAATTCGTCGACGTTTACCGATTTCCCTCGGGAGGGGGCATGGCCCTTCGGGTCTTGTGGGTGCCAGCTAAAGTGGCAACACGTGGCAGATTCTCATGGGTCGGTATTTATGACCCGACTGATCGAGATACTCGCCTGGGAGGTATAAATACGGATGAGAGGGATGCCAGCGTTTACCATCCTTTCGGTTAGCTTCTCAACAGCTCCCGATATGGCTTCTCAGGGTGGAGGGCAATCGTCCGAAGAATCAGGCGTAGTTAGCAGTGGCCACGGGGGCTTCCAAGGGAGCCGTTCCTCTGTGACCGTTGATGGCGTGGCCCTGGCGTCAGCTCTGGCAAGCCACGAACAGCTCGAGAGATCGGTCGAGGAGTTCCTCGCGGTTTCTTTGAGGGAGGCCGAGGCTCTCCGTCGGATCGTTGATCAGCAGGAGGGGGTGATAGCATCCCTCCGTCAACAAGTTGCTGAGCTGACTCAGCGTGTGGAAGACCTGGCAGCTCCTGGAGAGAGACATTAGGCCTCTGCGAAGGCCATTTTTCACTCTTTTTTTTGTACTTTTCCTTATAATAAATAAAGAGAAAAGTTCTTTTTTGGCAATCTTTCGTTCTCTATTGAGACCATTTGTTTGGTTCAAGAAAAAACCGCTTGTTCCTGTTTGAGCCAAAAGGGGGACTTGGGCGGTCCCGTGGGTTTACGCGATAAGTCGTGGTCTCATTTGTGGAGCGAGACAGGCACTTGGGCGATAAGGTGCGGGGATATTGCTCGGGGGTTTATCAGTAGGGGGATTCCCGACTTTATCTAGGGTTCGTGGGCGGCCGTGTAGGGCCTGTCGAGGCCTTTAGGGATTTGCTAAAGGCGCAGACTTTGTGTCTGTTGACGGTTTTGCACAGTGTGCATTTTTCAAACTGGCTGAAGTTCCAGGGACTGTTCGGAAGTCCTTCGGCTTCAATCGAGGTTTGCGTGCTTCAGTTTTTGCCGGGGCTTTATGCACTCCGGTTTTAGCCGGGGCTTTAGAATTCATCACTAGGCCCAACCGAGGTTCGGAGACTTGTTGCTCGGCCTAGCCGAGGTTCAGAGATTAGTTGCTCGGCCCAGCCGAGGTTCGAAGATTGTTGCTCGGCCCAGCCGAGGTTCGGAGAATAGTTGCTCGGCCCAGCCGAGGTCCGAAGAATAGTTGCTCGGCCCAGCCGAGGTTCAGAGATTAGTTGCTCGGCCCAGCCGAGGTTCGGAGAATAGTTGCTCGGCCCAGCCGAGGTTTGGAGATTAGTTGCTCAGCCCAGGCGAGGTTCGGAGATTTGTCGCTCGGCCCAGCCGAGGTTCAAAGATTTGTCGCTCGGCCCAGCCGAGGTTCGGAGATTTCCTGCTTAAATAGGTAACTCGGTCGTGCCGAGGATTGGTAAGCAGCATCTGTTTCTTTTCACGATTTTTGGTGATATAATTTATGGTGATTTATGTCATGAATCATGAAACAACGTGCCGATAAAAATTTTAAGAAGGCGAGCCTATAGAGGGCGTACCCTACTGGTGATACTTGCGGAGGTTGTCCGAATTCCACATCCGAGGGATGGATCTTCCGCTTAGATCTTGTAGCTTGTAGGTCCCGAGTTCGGCGACCTTCGCTACTTGGTAGGGCCTTCCCAGTTTGGGGCTAGCTTTCCTTGGTCCAGCGGTTTGGAGACAGATGCTTTCCGGAGAACAAGGTCATCGGGCAAAAAAGCTTTCCCTTTGACTCTGGAGGCGTGGTAGTGGGCCACTCTTTGCTGGTAGGCAGCCATTCTGATCCGAGCTTTTTCTCTGATCTCCTCTACCAGGTCAAGGTTGGCGCGGAGCTGCTCATCGCTGGCTTCCTCCGAGTAGCTTTCCACCCGCAGAGAAGGGAGCCCTATCTCCATGGGGATGACAGCCTCTGTGCCGAAGGCCATTCGGAATGGGGTTTTGCCTGTGGGTACTCTCGGGGTGGTGCGGTAGGCCCATAGGACATGGTGCAATTCGTCTGCCCACCTACCTCGGGCTCTGGAGAGTCGAGCTTTGATCCCTTGAAGCAAGGTCCGGTTGGTTACTTCGGCTGCTCCGTTGGCCTGTGGATGCCCGACCGAGGTAAGGCGGTGGTGGATCCCGTGCTCCTCACAGAACTGATGAAACTTTGGATGTCGAATTGTTTTCCGTTGTCGGTAATGATGGTGTGCGGGAGGCCGAAGCGGCAGATGATGGATCTCCACACAAAATCCCTGGCCCGAGCCTCAGTTATTTGAGCGACCACTTCCGCCTCGACCCATTTGGTGAAGTAATCGATGGCGACGAACAAAAACTTCCGTTGCCTCGTGGCGAGCGGAAATGGACCGAGAATGTCCATTTCCCACTTGGCGAAGGGCAATGCACAGGAAATGGGGACCAGGCTGGCGGAGGGGAGCCTCTGAATACTTGAGTGCCTTTGGCATGGGTCGCAAGTTCGGACAAGGTTGTCAGCATCCTTTTGCATGGTTGGCCAATAGTAACCTTGACGCAGCACCTTGTGGCACAGGGACCGGCTCCCTAGATGGTTTCCGCAAATCCCCTCGTGCACCTCCCAAAGGGCATAATCAGCTTCAGATGGGCGGAGGCATCTAAGCAGTGGCATAGAGAAGGACCGCTTATAGAGCTGGTCATCAATTAGCACATAGTGGGTGGCTTGCAGTTTTAGCCTTCTAGCTTTCCTTCGATCGGCCAGGAGCGACCCTTCTTTGAGGTACTTCAGGATGGGGTCAAACCATGATGGTTCGGCCTCAACTTGCATCACTCGGTCAGCTTCCGCGATACTAGGTCTCTTCAAGGTCTCCAGGTGGAATTTTCATTCGGCGTCCATTGATTCGTGGTCACCAGCCGAGATAGCAGGTCGGCACGGGCATTTTCAGATCTAGGAATCTAAATGATCTCAAATTCGGGGAAATGGGAGAGTAGGCTCCGAACCTCTTGGAGATATCGGATCATGTTCGGTTCCCGGGCCTCAAACTCTCCTCGCACGTGACCTACCACCAGCTGGGAGTCGCTGAAGGCATTCAGTTTTTCCACCTTAAGGCTGCTGGCGATCTGGAGACCGGCCAGCAGGGCTTCATATTTAGCTTCGTTGTTGGAGGCCGGGAAGGAGAAGCGGATGCCATATTCAAAAGTCGCCCCCTCCGGGCTGGTGAGGACCAAGCCCGTACCGGAGTGATGAGCGTTGGATGACCCGTCGACATAGAGGAGCTACCGGGCGCCAGATTTTGGTTTCTCGGGGAGTTGGGGGTGGAGCCGTCCTCCGGGATGGTACACTCGAGGAGGAAGTCGGCTAGCACCTGAGCTTTGATGGCCGGGCGAGGCTGAAATCGGATGCATGCTCGCTTAGTTCCACGGCCCATTTAGTCATTCTCCCTGATGTCTCCGGATGATGGACCACCGCCTTGATGGGTTGGTCAGTCAGGACCGTCACAGAATGTGCTTGGAAGTATGGCCGCAACTTTCGGACTGAGGTGATCAAGGCCAACACCATCTTCTCGATCCGGGTATACCTCGTCTCCGCGTCTCGGAGCAGTTTGCTGACATAATAAATTGGCTTCTGGGCCTTATTTTCTTCTCTGACCAGCACTGAGCAAACGGCACCTTCGGAGATAGCCAGGTACAGGCACAATGTCTCCCCGGGATTTGGACTGCTGAGGAGAGGGGGAGAGCCGAGGTACTTCTTGAGATCTTCGAATGATTTTTGACACTCGGGGGTCCACTGGAAATTCTTGGCCGACCGAAGAGTTTTGAAGAAGGGGAGGCACCTTTCGGCGGAGCGCGCCATGAAGCGGTCAAGGGCGCTATCCTTCCGGTTAGGCGCTGGACTTTCTTAATAGACGCCGGGGGGCCATCTGCTGGAGAGCTTGAATCTTCTAGGGGTTAGCTTCAATACCCCGCTGGGAGACCATGAAGCCGAGGAACTTTCCGGAGTTGACGCCGAAGGCGCACTTGGTCGGATTGAGCTTCATCCGGTATTTGCAGAGTATTGCGAAGCTCTCCGAGAGATCCTCGACGTGCTGCAATGCTTCTTTGCTCTTGACCAGCATATCGTCGACGTATACCTCCATGTTCCGGCCAATTTGTTCTTTGAAGACTTTGTTGACCAACCTTTGGTAGGTGGCACCTGCATTTTTAAGACCGAAAGGCATAACACGATAACAGTAAGTACCTCGGTCGGTTATGAAGGCGGTCTTTTCCTCATCTTCGGGGGCCATCCGGATCTGATTGTAACCGAGTAGGCATCCATGAACGTCAGCATTTGATGACCCGAGGTGGCATCCACAAGTTGATCTATTCGGGGGAGAGGGAAGTTGTCCTTCGGGCATGCTTTGTTGAGGTCGATGAAGTCGATGCAGATCCGCCACTTGTCGTTCGACTTCTTCACCATGACGACATTTGATAGCCAACTTGGGTAATTCACCTCCCGAATGAAGTTCGCCTTGATGAGTTTATCAACCTCCTCTTCAATAGCTCTCTGCCGTTCTGGGGCAAAGCTCCTCTTCTTTTGCTTGACGGGCCGGTACGTCTCGTCCACGTTAAGGCGGTGGGCGAGAACTTCGGAGCTGATTCTGGCATGTCGGAGGTGGACCAGGCAAAAACATCGACATTGCTCGGAGGAAGTCGATCAGCTCCTGCCGGGATTCGCCTTTCAGCAGCGATCCGATCTTTATGGTTCGGTCGGGATGAGCCTCGTCCAGTGGTGCTTCCTCCAGTTCCTCGGCTGGTTCCCCTCGTTGCTCGGCGAATTCCTCCCGAGCGTCTAGCCCATCAACTTCAGGCATTCTGGACTGAAGGCTAGTGACAAAACACTACCGAGCCACAGTTTGGCTCCCTTGGACGACACCAATTCCTCGCCCGATGGGAAATTTCATAGATAGGTGCGGGATGGAGACAACGGCTTTGAGAGACATCAGGCCGGATCTTCCAAATATCGCATTGTAGGGTGACCTAAGCTTCGTCACTAGGAAGTCCGTGTGAACAGTGGCCACAAGGGGCCAGGTTCCTGCCCAAACCGTTAAGGTTACGACCCCCTCTAGGATGATGACGTTGCCTGTGAACCCCATTAGGGTGGAGTCCACAGCTCAGAGGTTTTCCATGAGCAATCTCATCTTGGCAAACACATCAAGGTACAAAACATTCACAGAGCTTCCACTATCAACAAGGATCCGACTTACATCGTAGTTATTTAAATTGAGCGATACAACCAATGCGTCGTCATGTGGGAATTGTATCCCCTGGAGATCGTCGTCGGAGAAGGAGAGCTCACCCGTTCGCGCTTTCTTTGGCGTCGAGCCTTCACCATCATTTCTAGAGCTCAAGCCACCGGCTTCCTCAATCATATTGATGTGATCGATTACAGGCGGATTTGGAGGAGGAGGAGGCTGCTGAAGCTCGGGCTAGCGGTCACCCCCTTGTCCTGGCTCGGCGCCCTCCTGAACTGGTTCAGTCGGCCCCGTTGGATCAGCCTCTCAATCTCATTCTTCAACTGCCAGCATTCCTCGGTGTCGTGGCCATGCTCCCAGTGATAGCGGCAGTATTTGGTGGGGTCCCTCCGAGTTGGGTTCCCTCGGAGAGGAGTTGGTCGGGGGAGCTGCGCTCTATCTCCATGAGGATTTGCACCCTGGGTATAGTGAGTGAGTGTACCGGTCGAATCACCTGGGTGGGCTCTGGGAGCGATTTCTGGCGGCGGCGGGGGAGCTCTTTGGCGACGAGGCGGGCTTGGCTGACGGACGGATCGGTGCCTGTCCGAACCTTTAGGTTCTTTCTTCTTCGCCAGCTCGGCGCGGGCAGCTCTCCGCGATTCTTTGACCCTGGCGTATTTATCTGCCAGGGCCATCATATCGGAGAGGTTCGGGGGGTAGCTGACCTCCATCGCCAGGTAGAAGTCGCTCTCCTTCAAGACTCCCCCCGCTAGGGCGGACATAGCCACCTCATGATTAAGGTAGTCCACCTCCAGCATGGCCTTGTTGAAACGGCCAAGGTAATTTCTCAAGGACTCCCCCTCTCTCTGCTTAACTTCAGAGAGGGAGTCGGATCTCCGTCGGTGACGACGGCTACTGACGAACTGGCCAATAAAAAGGTGGCTCAGCTCGTCAAATGAATCAACGGAACCCGGTTTCAAGGCGTTAAACCAGATTCGGGGAGATCCTCTGAGGGTGGAAGGGAAAGCGCGGCAGAGGATCGCGTCTGATGCTCCGTGGAACATCATTATTGACCGGAAGCTACTAAGGTGATCATCCGGATCAGAGGAGCCATGGTAGGGCTCGATGGCGGGTAGTTTAACATGGGAGGGGATCACTTCCTCCATGATCCCTTTGGTGAAGGGGATGCCCTACTCCGCCTTGGGCTGAGGCGGATGAGCCTGCTTTGCGGCGTCCAGCTCCTGACGCATCTCCCAGAGTTGTCGGCGGATCTCCTCTTCAGATGTAAGAGGAGCCGGGCGAGGAGAGCGCGGGGAGGGCGTCGAATCATGGCGGGAGGACTCCGGAGAGAGGGATCGGACCCACCGAGATCTGGGGGAATCCTTATTGCATCCCCCTCGCGGGACTGGTCTGTCCTCCTTGGGTCGGTGTGGGGGGCTCATGACTCCATACGGACCAGAAGAAGAGGTGGTCGGAGAAAAAGAGGTTGTGGCCTCCTCAGGAAGGCGTGGAGCAGGGGCGGTTGCGAGGCGCTCCTGAATCAGATGGGTCAGGGCTTGGACCTGCTGGACCAGCATGGCGAACTGATCCTGGGTCACCGGGATAGCTGGCGGCGACGGGGTCTCAACTGGCGGCGGCTGCGGCGCCGCGTTGCTCATCGGATCAGGTCTTTGGGAGACAGCCTGATCCTAGGCTTCAGAAGTTGCTCTTCTTCGATTAGCCATTGGAGAGGTTCTCTTCCGGATCGAGATCCTTATCTCCTTTCTTCAAGTTTTAACGGGACTTGAGGCCCTTCCTCTAGCGCCAATCTGTTGCCGCCGTGATCTGTCCTCCGATTCGGGCGCGGTCGGCCTCCTGATCGGGCTTCCTCCTGGGCAGACATGCACAGAAGTCCTCACGCAAGAGGCGTTGGGGGTGGCCCTCCGCGAAAGACCTCCGACGCTCAAGTCAGTGGAGATCGACGATCAACAGAAATGAGGAGAAGGATCTCTCTGGGGAGTCCCTCCAGGGGCGGCCAATCGGGAGCTCTAGGGGAGCGCCGATGAGCAGTGAAGGAGAGAGAGAGTGAGAGTAAGAGTGGGCTATGCGTGCGTACCTGAGAGAATCTGAGAGTGTCATATTTATAGGCAATCACCTGAATCTTGAGCATCTTCTGGAAGGTTCGAAGGTTGTTGGGATACGAAAATGATTCGAATCATGTTGTTGTGAGGTCGGTGGGATCCGTATCTTGTTTGTTGAAGGATCGACGGCTGGGAGAGCTCTTTGATGGCCTGAGATTCGATGAGCGTGTAGGTTCTAGGCCGTTATTGTAGATCCTAGACTACTCCTTGATATGATCCTTTGTTTGGGATCCTGTTACGCTAGACCTGGGCTCTCCCACGTCGGGTTCCACGGAGGCGCATATTGAGCCATGGATTGTTCGGAGAAACTGAGCTACGGGTTGCTCGGGGAAACCGAGCTATGGGTTGCTCGAGGAGAACCGAGCTATGAGTGGCTCTGGAAAGCCGAGCTAAGGGTTGCTCGGAAGGAACCGAGCTATGAATGGCTCGGGAAAGCCGAGCTAAAGGTTGCTCAGGAAAGCCGAGCTATGAATAGCTTGGGGGGAACCAAGCTATGGGTTGCTCGATCCATTGGACCATATTAGTTAGCTCGTTCTTTATGGGCGTATTGTAGCGGGCAGAGGGATGGGGCTGATCTTAGTCCCTTCGCACGGTTATCAACGCAATAGCAATTTTACACCTCAACACACACACATATATATATATATATATATATATATATATATATATATATATAGACTAAAATAATATTCTTTGATGCAAAAAAATACTAACAGGCATGACAAGCAAATGTTCTGAAACTGTGTTACTTTAGAACAGCTTTTACATTCTTCATGGTAGCAATGCAGTCAGCAAGTCACATACATGAAATGCAAAATCAATGATATTACAACTATGCTCAGAGTTTTCTGGTGTCTAGATGACAAAATCCCAAGCGCAACAGGGAAGATTGTGCCTTTCTTGTAATGTGAAGCATCTGTGCAACTCTTGATTGTCCCATATACAAAAAGTTTTATCAAATGTGTCCCTGCAATTGCATAGATTTTGCATCTCAGACCCACGAAAAGGCACTGTTCTAAGAAACAACCTACAAGAGTCGATACACAACAAACCTGGCGAGAGACTATGCTGGAATAATCTTAAGCAGCTCTATATCAAACAGGAGAGTTTTGTCTATCAAGCCCTGATTCCTCAGAACAAAATCAAGAGCTCTCTGGCCCTGTGCAAGAAACAAAGCAATCAGCATGTCCACTTGTTCAGAAATGGCACCAACAATTCAGAAGCTAGCGCACCGAGAAAGTTGTTGGTCTTGGGCCAAGTTTGTTGAGGTCATTATCTGGGTATCCCAGATCTGGGGTACTATTATCCTGCATTGCTGTGGAGTAATCTGTTAGTGCAACAGCGTGCCTTCATAAGTCTTCAGTACACAACAATAAGCACAAATATCATATTAGGTCAAACATACATCCACCTGATACTATCTATCTACGATTAGTTGCATGTAAAGTTCTGCATGACAATGCAAACACCACATGAAATTGAATCTAAAAGTAACACAAATAGATGTCAGCCTTCAACCAGAACTGCTGCTTTTACCCCTTCAGGTTACGTAGCAAGAACCACATGCTTTGACCATGAATATCCTATGCTGATAAGTCCTCAATTATAGTGTTGCACCTAACACATTTGCATCTATACATCTATGATAGCCTAATGATGTTATATCAATGACAATGAAAGTTCTGTAGATGCCTAGAGACAGCTAGCCACACACATTACAGTGCATAACATGATTCATGTTGAAGATCATGAAATCAGAACCGATCAAGTTCAGAGATGTAGTAAGTGAACTGAACAGTAGCATATGATCCCCTTTTTTTTTTTCTTTGTTTGTGTGTGTGGACAGTAGTATATGATGCAACAACTATCCTGTCTTCTGAAATTACTCTAAATTTACCTTTTAAAGGGAAGGAAAAGAAAGAGGGACTCAGGTTATCAAAATACAAGGAACTTGGACTTGCATATGACAGACAGAAATTGCTGATGCACTTGACTGAAAATGCAGATGCGCATCGGTCCATGAGCTTTGAAGAGGAAAGAGAATAACAAATTTTTGAATGCTGAGAATTTCAGAGTAGTAAATATGAAACAATTAATATTGGGAAGAGTGCTACTGCACCTCCGAATACCTCCGGGTGCCATGCCTCCAACAGCTTCCTCAAAAGCTGGTATGACCTGAATGTGAGAAATGATGCCACATCAAAAGTTGTGAACCTACATTTTCAATAGCAGAAATCACCAATATAGCACATTAATTGAATCAGAATCTATTGATTTTAAATGAACTAAATTTATCCATCACTAAACAAGGGTCTGAGAGTGCATGATAGAATACTTAACAGCTACTTTGGTAAGACATACTGCAACTACTCTAATTATTATGAAAGTTTATTTTCATGGCATCGCCTAAAAGAAAAGGAATATATATACATATTTGTTTTCATAAAATGTTACATTATAACTGAAAATTTTGACACCAGATGGGATCAAAACCATTAGAATCCCCACTATACTATTATGCCTCATGCGCCTTCCAATTTATCTTATAAGCACAATATCACAATGAAGAGCACTAATTGAGGATCCTTAATGAAATAGGCAAAATGCTGCAGTCCGTTGGCGCCATAAGAATGTCACCCTTCCTTTTAAAATTTAAAATCAAACAATCATATATAAAAATGAAAAGTTAAAACAAGAAGGTGTAGACCATGATCACCAACCCCAACTGTTTGGTTTTTCTAGCACTGATCTCTAACAAGAACATTTCCTCAGGCATGTCAACTTCATGAAGGGGTGGTTCTGTCTATAGTATATGAATAAATATGAATCTCAATTAGCAAATTATCAATGCAGTGCCATAACAAAAAACAGAATTTGATACCCAAACAATATATCTGGAAGCATTTGAATGACAAACAATAGAATTTCAACAAATGGAGATCATTCAACTCAGATGTGGAAGAACTTGTTTAACAAACAACAGAATTTGATGCCCAAACAGATAAAGACAACTCTTTTGTTCATCACCTCTAATCCCACAGATGCATATATTACTTTTTGAGCAATCAACTAGTCAATCACCTGTTGCGATCCAAACTTAAATTTGAAAAAATCTTTATCATCACCCTGCACATTAGCAGAACAAAGCATAAGAACTTTGAGTAACGTGCTAAAATGCAAAATTCAACATGTACTGCTGAAAAATTCTAATCTTGAGTTTCATATAAATAGTTTTTTTTTGAAAAGACAGATTGGAGAAACAGAGAGAGATAGAGAGTAGAGTAGAGATGCCCCTATTTCTTTGTGACTTATGACAGAAAAACAAAGAATACAATGTATGACCACAACTATCAATCGTATTTCTTTCTTTTCAACCTGACCAACTCCAGCAGTTAAAATAGACCTGATAAGCCTGAAATGCTGATATTATGAAGCTTTGTCCGAAGTTTATATCCCAATAACACCAGTAGCCAGATTAAATGCATCAGCCTAGTACCCATATGATCCCTTACTACATCAAATAAACAACTGAATATGAACATGGTTAACAAGGCCATTTTCCCTCCTTTCCCTGACTGCATGGAAATCATTTGTGCTCCTTTGCTGTCAAGTGGCAAGCTTACCAAACACATGAATATAGGCATATGATGCATATGGTCATATATAGAATAAATGGGACATCTAAGTTCCCCTGGTCCTGAGGAAAAAGCAGTTTTCTATTCCAACTGTACCATCCACAATGAATCTATCCAACACAAGGATACACCATATTACCTTGACAAGTTAATGCCTAAGAGCCATATATCCCAAGATATCTTTCCAACAGACATCCCATATACCAAGCATGAAAAACACCACCCCCCACCCCGACAAGAAAAAGAAAAAAGGAAAAAGAAAAATAATCAAAAGCACCCCTTATCAGTAGCACTCCATTACTATTAATACTAAGATTGATAACCTGTTAAACACATGATAAATTTCCTATTCTTCAACTACTTAACCTCTAGGCTGCCCAAAACCCTGGTGCCACCAAGATAGAACAGCTCTAATAGAACATTGGATCCTATTTAATAAGTCCACGTCACTTATAAAAGAAGATTATCACTTTCTACAAACACAACCTTCTTTAAATTCCTTGATAATGTCAATGCATCATCATCCCTAAGTTAAATTCCAAGTTTGATAATCTCCAAATCTTCAAAGTTCTGTGATAATGATTTCCTACCCCTTGACGGCAAACACCAGAGGAACCTCAAACTTCATCCTGCAATTTATCCCTGCTGATGAATTTCTTCCTTCCACAACCATTTTTCAACTTATAAGACAGTATTGCTTCTGTTTATATTTTTTTATCTCTACTACAGTTGTCACCAAATAATTTCCTCTCTTTTAAACTACCCCCACACCCCCTCCTCAACAGTCTTTCTCAACTTCGCATCAAAAAAAGTATGACCAAGAGATGATTCATGAAGACTGAATGAAAAGATAAAAATTAATGATTTTCTTAATCTCCATCTAAAAGCATCATCATTATTCTTGGTCCATGCCTAGCTGGTAGCTGCTCTCCATTTGTTTAACATGTCAAATTTAGATGCAAGTTTTATCAATGAAGAATAGATGGGCAGGGCTCCTTTTTTTCACCGTCTGCTTGGAAACACTAACTTGATGTTAGAGATTCATAATTTCAGTCAAGTGATAGGCAACGTTTATAGTTTTGCACTTCTTGTTCTTCTAATAATTTGGAAGAATCAACAGAATATCTCATGAAAATTATGAGAACCAAGAACTGAGACAAAAGGATTAGTGTTCAATACCTCAAATGAACCTCCTTTTGTCTTGTTTCGAGCTTCAAAGATGCGACCATAGTATCCTATTGTATAACCATCCCAGTCAACCTTAAATGCATTCACAATTTCAAATCCGCATCAGATTTTGTCCAACTCAACTTAGATTCAGAAAATCATTAAATTTTATACATGGAAAGAAGATAAATTAAGAATTAGGTAAAGACACTCAAGTGGATGCATGTTCTCATAAACCGAGAGTTTAGACAGCATTCGTTAACATTTTTCTAGAGAAATCATTGACATGGATAAAAATTTCTCACTTAATTTTGGACTTCAATCCCTAGGTATATCTCAAAGCTAATACGAGAGCATAAAGTTTGTCTTCCATGTGTGTGAAACAATCTAAGTTATGAAGTAAATATCCACATGACAGCTGAACTTCCTTCTCACCACCACAGTCTCGCCCATCTTTGGAGTGGGACCATCACCTACTCGCAAATCCTGCAGTCATAATAAAAATCCACTGATGAATGCACTTAATAGCAGCTACAAGCATAAGAGACGTCTAATAATGTATAACCTTGTATTGAAGGCCTGACTGTGTCTCAATGTAATCTGGATATCGCATTTTTGATTTTCCATAGTCCTTTCCACGAAGTGCAGGCACTGAAACCACGTTTCCATCGCCAAGTAAGCTCAACATTCAATATACTAAAATTGGTTGTTAGAGGGAAAAACAAATGATTATAGATAGCTCTGCACCACTCAATAGATCGACAAAGGTAGACAAGAAAATTAATGTATTAAATAACAAATACTGATAAACTCTCTCGCACATAAAAGCAGTCAGCTTTCCAAATCAAGGTATCCATCCAAGTTTAGGAACATTCATGCCTGTCTCTCAACCTAACATCAATCCTTTGAGTTACTAGTGAGTCCTCATTCAAGTTATTTATGAACTACTGGAGCTTGCTGTGAAACGTTGAAGGACAGTCAGCAGGTATAAAACTTAATCAAATGGTTCATAATTTAAGCACATGAAGTCAAGGGCAAACCCGCCAAGATCCCTTGGATGATGGAAAGTGACTAGTTAAGAAGGGAAAATTGCAAAATTTGGCAAAAGGAAGAGCATTATCTCTAAGGCATCAATTATTATCTATGGTGCCCCATATGAACACAGTCCCTTTAACAGCAATTCAGTATGCAACTTCAGTAAATCTTATACTACATCATGGATTAAGGTCAACTATACTAATCCACACCGAGCTGAAATGATCATACTGGTAAGGCACCGGTACACTACCAAGTTTCGGTTCAGTGTAAACCAAACTAATCCAAACTGACTCGTATCATCTGGTACCGAACCAAACTGTCTAGTATTGACCCGTAAACTTGATACCAGGTCATTAAGAGTAAAAACGAATAGCACCCTATCTAAATACAAGGTATATACCATATTATACCAATCCATACCATACCAAACCAATGATATACTAGTATGGATCTCGATATCGGTTTTATGGACCCTATCATAGTTCATACATTTATTAGATATAAGCAGTAATTCTTTTCAATTAAAGTACATTTTTAACCAACCTAGCCCTACATAAGTTCCTCACCGGATCCATAAAGCTAGACAATAAAGTAAAAGGAGTCAGAAAAAAAAATTAAAAGGGGAATTGAAACCATAGAGTACTTAAAGAAAATAATAGGTTTAATAACTAACTAAAAGAACAAGAAAAAGATCCATGAAGACTTACTATCAGCAAATTCAGATGCTTCTGCCTTGCCATTATCCAGAGCATGTTGCAGAATACCAACGGTAAACCCAATGGTAGAAACCAGCAATAATTTTCTTCTTACAAAAGTCTCTCCTACACCCATCAAATGCAATATGCATCAAGTATTCAAAGAATGCATCACCTACCTTGCAAAAACCATATGGATTTAACTTGATTTCATGGGCACAAACAGGCTCTTATCAAGACTCATCGAAGCAAAAAATAAATTTTTTCATATGATTTGTGTGCCTATGATTTATTTGGAAACAAACGTTCATGTATAATGTTACAAAAGTTGTCCTGAGAACACTGCCATATTTATTGGGATAAGGATGTGGAGCCTACTTCAATTAGGTGTCTATGCAAGGGCTTCTAGAGTGGAAGGCAATAGCAGACAACTAGAGAGATCCGATATTGCATAAGATATTAACTTGAAGATGTGAAAGAACAAATTCAATTTCCCATTTTTCGTTTAATTTGGAAACAAAAGATAACAAAAACAATAAGTATAAGCAAGTTGACTGTTTTCTTGATAAAAAAACAAGACATTGCACCTGGCATTTGACCATTTCCTTTTCCAGCCATAGCAATACCTAGATGATCATTGTCAAATCAATTTAAATGGAGCTATGTAATAAGAATGCAAAACTCTTGGGAGGAACCATCTTTACTCAGTAGTTAAAATATCACTACAATAATATAAAATATATATTACCTCGTGAAAGAGATTAATACTAAGAAACTTGAACTTTTTGCTCACATCAAATAAATGCAACAAACAGATAAATAAATAAATATGCAAAACAAGTAATTCACCCGATAATAAGCAATATAATATAATTTTATCTTGTCCATCAAGCATAAATTTTACTGAAAATGTTTATACCTTTCTCAAAATTCCCATCCCTTATGTATTATTTTAGATGACATAATATCATTTGTATTTGCTCCCTGCTACTCCACTACCCAGCTAAGGTCTTCTTCTATGTAAAAGAAGTGATAGAAATAACTGGCAATTGTTTTGCATGAGTTCACAAATGAAATAAGACTTAAGGTCAATAAGGGAGTATTTTTGGCATGTGAGCGAGTAAGATGTCCCCTGATAAAAAGCGAAAGACAAAACAGCTACCTTCATGAAAAAATATGTAATGCAATGTAATAGCTTAGAATTCAGAACGCGATCACAACTTCAACACCAGTTTATTGTAATTTATACCCTTAACATGCATTGCAATCTCATAGGATGATGAGAAAATATGTGTGCAAAGGTAAAACAAAAATGACATGGTAGCCAAACTTTGGGTGTGCCCATGATCATTACACCTTGAAAAAAGATATAAGGCGACATGAAGCCAAGTGATGTTAGCAAGCTAGGCTTGCATCAAGCAAACCCTGCTGCAGCACCAACTGGCCAGAGTTTATCCTATGCTTGCCAAAGCCTAAACTATCATTTGCTATACTAGCTACAATAGCTCTGTGATGTCCCTCCCATTTTTTTCCTGAATTCAGTAAGCTGAGATACTTTTATAATTAAAGTGTTTGATGCATCATGATGACTCTGAACCTAACCAAATTGTCAAGTGTTTGTCAGCATTTCATTGGTATAAGGCTTGCACTTCAACTAATGCTAATCTGAGTCTAATTTTTAGATGGCTCTCGCAAGCAATGTTTCATGATTCACCTCAAATTTTTTTTGTAAATGATGATTGACATATAAGTTCCTTTTTCCCTCAGTGATGAATTCCACAAGATACCAATATGTGCCCCAGCCAAAGAGATCCTCAACATGATGTGTACCTTCTTCGTTTACTGTTACCATAGTATAAAAACTAACTTTCATCTTATTACTGAGGTAAAATAAGAAGTAATTCTTGTGAATATTTTAGACATGATCCACTTGACATATGATTTTAAAAACCCATATGTCATTCTTGGTACAAGTAAAATGTTGGAGAACCCATGATGCATGGCCATAGTTTATGGTAACATTCAGTGTAGCTCCTTTATAATCATGACATTTTTTGGGAAATACAGAAAAAATGCCACCTCCATGATGCATGGCTGAGGGGAATGATGTGCCTTCAGGACCCAAGTCCAGTCATCCTACCACTATCATGATCAGGACAGTCATATAGTCCCTTCAGCCCATTTTCCCACTGCCTTTTCCATTAACGCATTGACGCATAACGCACAGACCAAGAAGAAATTCACTAATTATTTACAACCATACTGATGCACCAGCTTATCATTAAGCTAATAGTCCTAGATATATACTGAGGTAAACAAAGTAACTATCTCATCCACAGTTCCAAAATAACATCATCAACGTAACAAAACTTCATTAATAGACATCGAAAACGCCAATCACGCCCTCTATTACTTTAAAAAAAATAAGGAAAGGAGTATCGAATGATCCAGGAACACCAGGAAAGCATTTTAATGGCACAGGAATCAATCAAGAACTCACCGCCCGAGCAGAAGATCTCTGGCTCGAAGATCCCATCTCGTTCGACGGCAGAGACCCTTGCAATTTGAGGCCCACCCCTCTTCAAATCCCTATCCTGATGATCGATAAAGACCACACGAAACCGAAGATATTTCATGCCCACAGCTTAAGGAAACCCTAGAGGAAGCATCGATTGTTAGCGAATCAAACCTCAGAAGGAAGGAAGCGAGGAGAACATCTTGCTATTCGAGGGTTTGTGTGGTTCGGAAAGAACCCTAGAACCGAAATCGACGCCATTGCGTTCCTCGGAGAAGCGAAGGCGGAGGGCGTTCGTCGCGAAAGGGGAAGATAAAACGGCCGGAAACATGCGAAGAGACCTTTATACCCATGAAGTATTGGAAGTTAACCCGACCGAAGTAAGGATGGCGCGAGGACTTTTTCGTCATTTGGAACCTCCGGTTGTCCACGGACTGCGAGCGGTGTGGAATGGGATAAGCTTGCGACAATGCAACGAGGCCATCAAACCTTTAGAAATAAATAAAGGTGAAAAATATACTTTTTGATATTTAAACTTATACTTTATTTCATTTTGATTCTTAAATTTTTTATTATTATAATTTAATTTCTTTAAAAATATTGTATGAATAAATTAAAATTAATAAAATAACTAATACATCGTTTTATATTCATTCAGACATCAGTTATACTGTCATTTTAATTAATCATTAAGCATTAAAAATATAAAGGAGCTAAATTATAATAATAAAATATTTAAGAATTAAAATAAATTTCGATGGAATGTTCAGGGACTAAAAGCATATAATGGTTGCCATCAGCCAATAAATTTTATTGTTTCCAATAGAATGAATTTTGATGGAATGTTCAGGGACCAAAAGTATATATAATGGTTGCTATTAGCGAATAAATTTTGTTTCCAAATTAACCTTCTCGCTGTCTTCGGAGTGGCCCATTCACAAAGTTTTTTTTTTTTTTTTTGGAAAAAACAAGAGTAGAGTTTTCTCTGAGAAGTTTTGTCAAACAATTGAGAGGAGAACCTGTGGGAGATTGGGCACCATCTGCTCCCATGGGTTTTCTCATCAACCGCAGCCTGAGAGACATTAAACCGGATGAAGAAGAACAAGTTCAAATCATAATTTTAAGTCCCGATAAAATTACAGTTTTAAATCATGATGAAACTGTAATAACCCGTCGCTTTTAATGGTCCTAATTTTATTACTATCGTTTCACTTATTAATAAGTGATAACGGAATGTTGAACGCCTGCTTGATGGGAGCAGGCGGTAGAGGGATTTGAATATAAATAGGGAACCCTTCCTAAGGCTTTCAATAAGATTATCGAAAGAAAAATCAAAATAAGCGGAGGCATTGAGTCCCTAATCAAGAGCACATCCTGAGGGTATACATTGATTGGAAGAACTCAATCAAGATCCATCGAGAGAGTGCGATGGTGATGGCTCATTGATTGGAAGAACTCAATCAAAATCCATATCAATCAAGATCCATCGAGAGAAGGAGGAAGATCAATCAAGATCCATCGAGAGGAGGAGGAAGATCAATCAAGATCCATCGAGAGGAGGAAGATCAAGATCCCTAGAGAGAAGGAAGATCAAGATCCCAATCAAGATCCATCGAGAAGAGGAAGATCAATCAAGATTCATCAAGATCCATCGAGAGAAGGAGGAAGATCAATCAAGATCCATCGAGAGGAGGAGGAAGATCAATCAAGATCCATCGAGAAGAGGAAGATCAAGATCCCTAGAGAGAAGGAAGATCAAGATCCCGTGCAGCTGATTCAAGGAAGATCGAATTCCTTACCCTCATCGGAAAGAAAATTAATAATAATGGCTGGAGATATTTATCGATCTTGCATGATAAATATATTGATACCGTATTTCCGCATGTTTGATATCGTGATCAATATATTTAAATTAAGTCTTACATTTGGTATCAGAGGCATTTATACCTCTGCCTTATTTTGTGAGTGTTTCCATCAAAGTTTCTCTTTTCAAGCAATTTATGCTGCGTGTTTTCCATTTTCAATTTTTGGATATCAGGTTTCTATTTTTTGCTCAATTCTAATTTTTGTTCACGGAATTAAGCAAAAACCATTAAACCAAAACGTGGCCTATCCTTTTCTATTAAAGATTTCTTTCTGGCATTAAAGGTTTCTCGAATTTCTTTCTCGTATTAAAGAGATAGCATTAAAGAAAGGAAGAGAAAAGAAACGTAGCATTAAAGAAAAGAACGTAGCGGAAACGTGACTTCCATAACCACATGCGGTGATATATTAAAAAGAGAGAAAACGTGGCCTGTTTCGGTTTTCGATTTTCTTGGTCTTTTCGTTCTTTCACAGGATTTAAAATCTGGATTTGTTGAATTTTAAATGCATTTATTATCTGTTAATGTTTTATTAAATCATGTGACATGATTTGTTTTATCATTTGTTTCTTAAGTTTAAATTTTTATATTAAAATACGCCTCCTGAGTGTCTATGCCTACGGTGTTTGCATAGACTGGCCCAAGGAAATAATGAGCTACGGCCGGACGTGTTTTAATTAACAAATTTTTTTTAAGATGATAATTTTAAAATTTATTAAATAGATAATTAAAATATTGTCTCCTGTTCTGCATACTAGATTTATTCTATGCATGAATTTGGTGGTAGTGTGAAAATCACAGTGCAAATCCTTTCAAGGTCTGATTGGTCAGTTGGTGTCTAGAAAGGTAAAGAGATTATGGTTACTTAATTGGTTCCGTTGACTGACCTAAGGAAAGCAACGGGGACCCCCACTTCTCTTTCACTGGCATGGCCAATTTGACTAACTCAGATCTTGATTTGGAAATGTTACGTTGATTAAGATCACTACCTAATAATCATGCTAAATTGGTTAATCTATATGCATATAATGGAATTCAATGTCATGTGATCAATATGATTTTGATTAATTGAGGAGTAGCCACAGCATCTTTGATTAATCAAAATTATATATTGAGTTGCAAAGATCACATAAAGTTTAGATGACATTAATTGTGACTAATTATATTAATGTAATGAATCTTATCCCACAAGAATTTTTATTGTACTAATATAATTAATTAGGATGCGATAACAAATTATTTTCTTAATTACCCACAGGAATTAAGAAAGGAATATAATTTGTTAGTCACATCATTAAGTTAATGAGTCTATTTGAGTATAATAACTTAGCCCACATGTAGTTATTGTATGTTATTGATTCATATTATTGCATGTTTACATTGGTAAAACATGACATCAAGTTATATGCCTCAAATTCAATTACATGAACATGATTTTATTTTTATGTAGCTATTTTGCATATTAATATTTCTGATATGAAATGTGACGTTCCCGATTTAAGTGGTGATAATTATAAATTATGGAAGGAGAGAATTCTTCTTCAATTAGGGTGCATGGATATTGACTATGCTATCAGAAAGGATGAACCACATTCAGTTACATCTACTAGCACTCAGGCTGAGATTGCTGCGTATGAACGATGGGAACGGTCCAATCGCCTCAGTATGATGTTCATATGTACTAAAATTTCTGCTAGTATACGTGGTTCAATTCCTGAGTGCAAAAATGTCAAGGAACTTCTGAAGGCTATTGATGCACAATTTGAGTCTTCAGATAAGGCACTGGCTAGCACCCTAATGACAAAATTATCATCAATGAAGCTCACTACGGTTGGAGGTGTGCGTGAGCACATCATGAAGATGAGGGACATTGCGGCTCAGTTGAAATCCCTAGAGGTTGAGATGTCAGAATCTTTCTTGGTGTACTTTATTTTGAGCTCACTCCCACAGCAGTATAGTCCCTTCAAAATATCTTACAACACACATAAGGACAAATGGTCAATTAATGAACTTCTGACCATGTGTGTTCAAGAGGAAGGGAGGCTGATTTTAGAAATGGGAGAAAGTGCACATTTAGTCACTCAGAGAAAGACTAAAGCTCCCAATGCCAAACGCAAAGGAAAGGGTAAAGTATCCATCCATACAGAAGATAAGAAGGAGTCCAAGTGCTTCTTTTGCAAGAAGAAAGGGCATATAAAGAAAGATTGTCTCAAATTCAAAGCTTGGCTTGACAAGAAAGGTACTCTAACCTCATTCGTATGTCATGAATCTAATTTGGTTATATGTCATAACACATGATGGATTGATTCTGGTTCTACAATCCATGTTTCAAATACCTTGCAGGGTTTTCTAAATCAAAGGAAACCATTGGGAAGTGAACAAAGCATCTATTCAGGAAACAAGATGGGTTCACATGTGGAAGCAATTGAGACGTGCAGACTTATTTTACATTCTGGTTTTGTTTTGGATTTGGAAAAGATATTTTATATTCCAAGTTTCTCTAGAAATTTGATTTCAGTGTCAAGGCTTGTACCAGCAGGATACTCCTTTAATTTTAATAAAAGCTCTGTTGATTTATTTTATAAATCTAAGCTTATTGGGAATGGTACATTGTCAGACAATCTTTTTCAAATTAATTTGAAAAACAATACCACCTATAATGTGATGCACGCTCAAACTGGTATGAAAAGATGTGTTATAAATGAGAATTCCTCTATTTTGTGGCATCGGAGATTAGGTCATATCTCCTTTGAGAGAATTAAAAGATTAGTAAAAGATGGAGTACTTGATACTCTTAATTTTACTGATTTTGGCACTTGTGTGGACTGCATAAAGGGAAAGCAAACCAACAAGTCCAAAAAAGATGCCAAGAGAAGTTCGAAAATACTGGAGATCATACATACGGATATCTGTAGCCCAGATATGGATTCGTATGGTCAGAAATACTTCATCTCATTTATTGATGACTATTCACGATATATGTATCTCTACCTACTTCATAATAAGAACGAAGCATTAGATGCCTTTAAGGTATTTAAGGCAGAAGTAGAGAAACAATGCGGCAAGCAAATTAAAATCGTGAGGTCAGATAGAGATGGAAAATATTATGGTAGATACACTGAGAATGGACAAGCACCTGGTCCGTTTGCTCGATTTCTTAAAGAAAATGGAATTGTTGCACAATACACCATACCAGGGTCTCCTGACCAAACGGTGTAGCTGAAAGGAGAAACCGAATATTATTGGACATGGTAAGGAGCATGATTGTCAGCTCCAACTTACCTAAATCCTTGTGGACTGAAGCTCTTAAAACTGCTGCGTATATATTGAATCGGGTTCCAACCAAGGCTGTTTCCAAAACGTCATTTGAGTTATTTAAAGGTTGGAAACCAAGTTTGCAACATATACGTGTTTGGGGATGCCCATCTGAAGTAAGAGTCTATAATCCACAAGAAAAGAAACTAGACCCAAGGACTATTAGTGGATACTTTATTGGATATGCTGAGAAGTCCAAGAGTTATAGATTTTATTGTTCATCTCACAGCACTAGGATTGTGGAATCAAGAAATGCAAAATTTCTTGAGAATGACTTGATCAGTGGGAATGATCAATCTCAGTATTTGGCTTCTTCTGATAAAGCATTCAGTTATTCCAGCTTCCACTTCAAGTGAGGGATTGGTTGTTATTTATAGCACTCCTCAAACTCAATTAAGTGCCCAACAACCAGTCATTGAGATTTCACAAGCTGATGGTACTCTAGAAGATCATGTTGTTCATCAACAATCAGTTGTGCAAGATACTCCTCAAGAGGTCATTGACACAACATTAAGAAGATCAACTAGAATAAAGAAATCAGCAATTCTAGTGATTATGTTGTGTATCTACATGAATCTGACTATAACATTGGAGCGGAAAATGATCCTGAAATGTTTTCACAAGCCATGAGTTCTAAGGAATCAAACTTATGGTTCAATGCCATGAAGGACGAGATGGAATCTATGGCATCTAATCGAGTCTGGGATCTTGTTGAGTTGCCTGATGGTGTAAAAGCCATTGGATGTAGATGGATCTTTAAAATAAAGAAAGACTCACAAGGCAACATTGAGAGATATAAAGCAAGACTCGTTGCCAAAGGATTCACTCAGAGGGAAGGAATCGACTACACGGAGACATTTTCTTCTGTATCCAAGAAAGATTCTCTCCGAATAATTATGGCATTGGTAGCTCATTTTGATTTTGAGTTACATCAAATGGATGTGAAGACCGCATTCCTTAATGGAGATCTAGAGGAAGAGGTTTACATGAAACAGCCTGAAGGATTTTCCTCTGGTGATGGTGAGCATTTGGTTTGCAAGCTTAAGAAATCCATATATGGATTGAAACAAGCCTCACGTCAGTGGTATTTAAAATTTCATGATGTGATCTCTTCCTTTGGTTTTGAAGAGAACATCATGGATCAATGTATATACCAGAAGGTTAGTGGGAGCAAAATTTATTTCTTGGTCCTATATGTGGATGATATTCTACTTGCAACCAATGATAAAGGGTTGCTATATGAGGTGAAACAATTTCTCTCAAAAATTTTGATATGAAAGATATGAGTGAGGCATCTTATGTCATTGGCATTAAGATCCATAGAGAAAGATCTCGAGGCATTTTGGGATTGTCTCAAAAAACTTATATCAATAAAGTTTTGGAGAGATTTCATATGAAAAATTGTTCACCAAGTGTTGCACCTATAGTGAAGGGTGACAAGTTCGCTTTGAACCAGTGCCCTAAAAATGAACTTGAACGGGAACAGATGCACAACATTCCATATGCTTCAGCTGTTGGAAGCCTAATGTATGCTCATGTTTGCACAAGACCTGACATTGCATTTGCAGTAGGAATGTTGGGAAGATATCAGTAATCCAGGTTTAGACCACTGGAGAGCTGCTAAAAAGATCATGAGGTATTCAAGGGACCAAGGACTACATGCTCATGTATAGACAAACTGATCATTTGGAGATAGAGGGCTACTCAGATTTGGACTTTGCTGGCTGCGTTGATTCTCGAAAATCAACATTAGGATTTATATTTATGTTAGCTGGTGGAGCCATATCATGGAGGAGTACAAAGCAGACTTGACTGCTACCTCTACTATAGAAGCGGAGTTCGTTGCTTGTTTTGAGGCTACATCGCAAGGTATATGGTTGAAGAGTTTCATCTCAGGGCTTAGAATTGTTGACTCTATTGCTAGGCCAATTAAACTGTACTGTGATAATTTAGCTGCTGTATTTTTAGCTAAAAATCATAAGAGTGGTAGTCGAAGTAAACATATCGACATTAAGTATTTAGCCATAAGAGAACATGTTAAAGAAAACAAAGTGGTCATAGAACACGTTAGCACTGAATTGATGATAGCTGATCCTTTGACTAAAGGCATGCCAATTAAGAATTTAAGGATCATGTGATAAGAATGGGAGTTGGTTCCATGATATAATTGTATGGATAACAATTTGTACAAAGAAACTCTTATTTTAATTATTTATTTATTTCTCATTCAGATGTACACGTTATTTGACTTTTGAGAAATGATAAACTTTTCTTTTGGACTCTGAATAAACATATGGTTTATTCATTATGTTATGTTGTCACATTTGGAATAGTGGTAAAGAAATTGAATGCATTGTAATACATAAAAGATAATACTTAATTATAGAGGATCTATCGCTATGATTCATGTATTTAGTTTCTTATTCAGTGTTGATAAAATATACGGACCAAGTGGAAGAATGTAATAACCCATCGCTTTCAATGGCCCTAATTTTATTACTATCGTTTCACTAATTAATAAGTGATAACGCCCCCTCCCCTAAATGTTGAACACCTGCTTGATGGGAGCAGACGGTGAAGGAATTTGAGTATAAATAGGGAACCCTTCCTAAGGCTTTCAACAAGGTTATCGAAAGAAAAACCAAAATAAGCAGAGGCATTGAGTCCCTAATCAAGAGCACATCCTGAGGGCATACACCATCAGAGTGCGATGGCTCATTGATTGGAAGAACTCAATCAAGATCCATCGAGAGAAGGAAGATCAATCAAGATCCATCGAAAGGAGGAGGAAGATCAATCAAGATCCATCGAGAGAAGGAAGATCAAGATCCCTAGAGAGAAGGAAGATGAAGATTCCGTGCAGCTGATTCAAGGAAGATCGAATTCCTTACCCTCATCGGAAAGAAAATTAATAATAATGGCTGAAGGTATTTATCGATCTTAACTTGCATGATAAATATATTGATACCGTATTTCCGCATATTTGATATCGTGATCAATATATTTAAATTAAGTCTTACAGAAACATAATGTGAGATATCAGAATGGGTTTCAAGCATCAAGATGGATTACTCTACACACAAGCATGATCCGAAAAGATAAAATTAATAGTGGCATAAATGTAGGACGTAATAATTTCTCTCTCATAAGCCGACTATGATGTTTATAGGAAGAAAAAAAGAAAAAAAATCTTGATACTGACTGTGTATCTAAACTAACAGGCAGGAAAAAAGAGATTAATATATGAAAGAAGAGGGAGAAAATGAAGAGGGGTGAAGGAAGATAACACTGACTAATTTTTATAATACACTATATAGATTTTTTAAATTATTATTACTTCTACCTTAAGACAAAATAAAGAGAGTACTGCAAAATTAATGGAAGCATACATTTTTAACAGTCCATCTTACATGACAACTACCACAAGGGAATGGAAAGATACATAGCTAATCACAAATTCAACTTGAGAGAATTGCCCTTTTCTTTCAGAGTGACTAGCAACTTATCAAAACTCTTCCTAAAAGATGCAACACCCTCCACCTCAAGTTGTGACCCAACCACATTCCAGTCAATACTCAGCTTCTCGAGTGCACTGTAAATGCCTTCAGCTTCTGACACATTTGAGTCAATGGTCCTCGAAACAACACCATGATCAATGAAGGCCTGCAAACCCTGGTCTGGCATGGTTGAAACCTGAAATCAAAGATAAAAACTTAAATTCCATGACATAAGAACGAACATCATAAATAAAAAATTCAAATCAGTAACATAAATATGAAAGCCAAAGAAATCTGTTAAATTCCACATTCACATGGATAGACCCCAACATAGAAATGACCAGCTAGCACTGATGTTACATGGTAAGATTTTATTATATTAGTCAGAATACTTGTTTGGCTACCAAATATATAAAGATCAAACTGGTATCATTTACAAATTTTCAGCACTAATTTTTAAACAGTTTCCAATTTAATGCTCTCTTGGATTGCTCCCTGAAAAAGAAGAATCCCTAATGCAATCTTCAAGGCACCCATTGAAATGAAACTGGTTTTTGGATTACAGATATGTGATAGAAACAAAATATCAGGTCTTAAGATGAAGAATATATAGCTTGCAGGAAAAAAGTTGCTGTTGCTCACTGTATCAGGTCCAATGAGAGGATCAACATATAGAGTGTCAGGATATGCAGGATTCTTTACACTAGTTGATGCCCACAGCAATCTCTGTTTCTTGGCTCCTTTCTTTGCTAAAGCTTCCCACTGTGGACCAGAAAACTTCTTTTGATATAACTTATATGCCAGTGCTGCTTGAGCTACTGCTGCCTGCAGGAGTTTTAAGAGTTAAGATACAAGTGGTAAGCATCCTAGAGAGTTAAGATACAAGTGATAGGTGTCCCTACAAATTTATTAGTTAATAGGAACACAAGCAACATATTTTACCTTTCCACGGAGATCAAGAGCTTCAGGTGTTCCAATCTTTTCAAGCATCCTATCAACAAGGGTGTCAACATGACTGTCACGCCCCAGACCCAATATCGGGCTAGGGTGACAACCCGCCGTGTGCCGGGCACGCAAGGCGTCACAAAATTTTCACATAACACCATTATATATATAATCAAGCCAAATTCAACACTGAATACTAAAAGTTTTGGGTTACAAACCCTTACACACCACAATAATAAAGTTTGGGCATCAAGCCCTACACATAAGCAATACTGGGGTTACAACAAAATAATGGGTCTTGATTTATTTAATAGAAGATCCATCACCCCAACCATCCATCTTCAATCTCGTGGCTCTGACAAAAACATTGTAAGATTTTTATGAGCTTACACTCAATAAGTAAGCCACGTATATAGTCAAATCATAGCATAACAATCTATAAGCATATAAATGATTTGCATGCTTAACATTCCACAAATACTCAAACATGCAATGTAAGTAAACCCACTGTTTATACTCTCAATGGTAGCTGCAAATGTGACCCACGGCCCTGCAATATCTCAATAGTGTACCAACAAGCATCCCCCTACTGAAAGGGTCCAGATACCAGGGTCACGCCATATCATAATCCACCAGAAGACTAAACGCTTATCATGACTGACAAAGAAAGAAGGCACACTTGTAAGTCTAGACAGGTCAGTCAGCCCTGAAGATTCGAGACCATCGAAGTAAGCATTGATAACCGCTTCATATCTTTGTAGTGAGAAGATCAACTGCGCATCATAAACAATAAATCAGTAAGACATGTGAATCAGATGATTAACATGTATTGATTGCCCTGCAAAGGACTTGCAAGAAGTATGTCAACATGTGGTTCTTGCTGATTATGGGTTTGTCCTCACAAAAGATCCAATTTTGCTGTTATCTACAACGGCTGACACAATAGTGAGACTTGCATTGCATCCAATAACAAAATGTTTGGACTAGCAAAACACAAAGCAAGAGACATGGTGGGTTAATTTCAGAAACATCCTACAATACCAAAGAAATACCTTCCTAGAAAGTTAGCATGTCGCATAATTTCCAGCATGAGAAAGGGCATCTGGTTTTATTTCTAACATCAAGGTATAAATTATATATTCTCGGTGGCATGAACAGGGTGCAAGATAACAACAGATTAGATGGAATGTTGACATTTCTTTTTAGGAGATAATTTCGACTAGAAAACAATAAATCGAGTAAAAATCAGATTGATCGTATCATAGTCATGAAAAGGAAGGTTTATCCAAATAGCTGGAATCAGCAAAAATCAGATCAATTAATAAATATATGCACCAGCTATTATTTTAAGTAACAGAAATGGGAACTTCAAATGGGAGGATGGTACAAGCAGTGGTGTCACCCCAGTCAAAAATCCCAGTGACAACCAAAATCATGGTATTCAGATAGCAGCGGTCTAGGATACCAAGACATGACAAATGAAGATGATCTTTCTAATAAATATTAAAAGTTAAGTGCATACTGTAATATGAGAATCTAAATTAAACTTAAAAGAACAACTTTTTACATTCAAATGTCCATTATAAATGCACAAAGAATAGCAAATAGCAACTGGATTGTTTAATACATGTAAGCAACTGAACTTACTGTAACATTTACGCTTATACCAAGTGAAATGACTTGTTTGATAGAAGGAATGCATTCTTCAGTAGCTGGGATCTTTATGTAGACATTTGGGCGGTCAACTGATCTGTGCAACCATTTCGCGGCTTCTACAGTGGCATTTGTGTCATTTGCAAGTCTAGGAGAGACTTCAACTGATACATATCCATCACCACCATTTGTTTGATTGTAAATAGATTCAAAAAGTCTGCCCGCATCTTGAATATCCTTTATCACAAGCTCCCAGTAACCACTTTCTTTGTCTTTTCCTGCTGATATGAGCTTCCTAAAAAACCCATAAACCATTGGACTTGGTACAAAGCACAAAATAAACTGCAAAAAAAATACCATGCAAATCACAAAGATAATTCAACTGGTTATATGTTTACTTGATAAGGTATTTTCTTCTTGCCCCTCAATCAATTTCCCACTAGGGAAAAAATGACACTGTTTTTATTCTTTTGTATTAGATGCTTTTGTATGTTATTAGATTCACACTTCTTAACCAGCAAGGCTTAAGAGCATATTTGGGCAGAACAGCAAACTGCTATCGAATAACAACTAGGAGGTAAGAACTACTGGACTAGATCTTGGGGATGTACTACATAAGAAATTCATCATGCTGGATGATTCATTTAGTAATGAAACCCAGTTACAAGAAAACCTGCCTAAGAATAAATGGATGCATAATAGGCTAATTAGAACCAGCAATAAACATTACACATGTAATACTGAGGATACCACACTACAAGAAAATGCTGAAATAGCGACGACATTTTGCCACACAAAATTTGCGTCGCTAAATAGCAACCAAATTGCAACGCTTCAGTGACCAAATCGATAAACAAAAAAATAGCGACGCATTTAGTAACGTAAAATATTGCATCGCTATTTAGTGATACATTAGTGATTTAAAAATAATATGTCGCTAAATAGTGACGCATCAGCGACGCACAACTATGTGCATAATAAATATTTTTTGTTAATTTTAGCGATGCAATATTTGCATCGCTAAATAGCGACTTAGTAGCGATGCCTTTTTTTGCGTTACTAGTTAGCGACGCATAAATATATGCATGATAAATAATTTATGTTAATTTTAGCGACGCAGAATTTGTATCGCTATTTAGCGACACATTTTTTGCGTCGCTAGTTAACGACACATTAGTGACGCACAAATATATGCATAATAAATATTTTTTGTTAATTTTAGCGACGCAAAATTGACGTCGCTAAATAGTGATTCATTAGTGACGCATTTTTGGCGTCACTATTTAGCGACGCATTAGCGCCGCATAAATATATGCATAATAAATAATTTTTATTACTTTTAGCGACGTAAAATTTGCGTCGCTAAATAGAGACGCATTAGCGACACATAAATATATACATAATAAATAAACTTTGTTAATTTTAGCGATGCAAAATTTGCGTCGCTAAATAGCGATGCATTAGCGATGCATTAGTGACGCATTAGTGACGCTACAAGAAATTTTTAAAATTTTTGATGCATTTTGGCATTGCAAAATTACGAATATTCCTTATGCCCTAATCCCTGATCATCCTACGCTTTGTCCTGGTTGTAGATCACAACAGCTCCGAAGCTCCTCGTAGGGTTAATGCCAGTCCTCGTGATAAGGATTGTGGCCAGATGAACCATGAACACTGCAAAACCAATTGGAAGTGGAGTCAAAACCTAGATGGATAATTGAAACCAACAGACAATATTAGACTTAAAATTTTGGTAGACTTAATTACATGGGACCCGCTAGACCAGAACAGTCGGTCCATTGTTTTACACTTTGGTTTTACATACCTAATTATGAACCACTCCCCAATTAAGGACGCAAACTTTTTTTAAAAAAATTGAAAAACAAAGACGCAAATGGATGAAAGCACTTACCGGGACGTGGGTCAGTTGTGAAAAACGATGTAAACGAGGACGAAGGTGCCGATGATCTCCGCCGCTAGTACTGTCCCTCTGGATAGCCGAGGCTGAGCTCGTTGGTCCTGCACGGTTATGGTACGCCTTCTGGAATGCCTCGATAAATCCAACGCCGTAGATGGCTCCCAGGCACTGCGCAATCATGTAAAGAAGGCCTCGGATCAGCGAGACCTTGCGAGCCAGCTAAAACAACCCGAACGTCACTGACGGGTTTATGTGACCGCCTACAAACGAAAGAGAGTGAGAACGAACGCCGAATGTTGAGCATAAATATAAGACACAAAGGTATTATGAATAAATATATATAATATTTAATAATTTATTATTATGAATAAAAATATATATGCATGTTCTATCATGCATATCTATAGTCTCCATTGTGCTATATAAACTTGATTAAGAAGTGCAACTGATTCATATATAACCATCTTCAATAGTCTTGCTTCACCATACATGCAATTCATGGTTGTCTACAACGATTACAGTTGAGTGCATGATAATTCAAAGATTTTAAATGGATACGGGATAGAATTTATAGTATATAATTTTAGATCAATCAAATTTTGTGATAACTTAATTATAGGATAACTATATAAATATGATTGCTTTGTGATATAAAATATTAAGTAATTAAAAAATAATATTAATACTTTTTTTTGTTAATTTTAGCGATGCAATAGTGATACCAAATCAGAATTTAATAAATAATTTATGTTAATTTTAGCGACACAAATAATGCATCGCTATTTAGCGACGCATTAGCGACGTCAAATATGTACTTAATAAATAATTTTTGTTAATTTTAATGACACATAATTTATAAAAAAATTATCAAATTGTAACTAATTTGCGACGTATTTTGACGGCGTAAAATAACAAATATATAGTGCCCTAATGCTTGATTCATTTCTCGTGCCGACCGAATCAAGCTTCCCTCGCCACCCAGCATCGTCGGTGTGTTTTGTTGCCGTCCCAGTCGAAGGAAGAGAGGAGAAGGGCCTCGCAAGTCCAGGTACTCTTCCTTACCCTCTTCTTTCTTTTACCCCGGAGATCCTTCCGAAAAATGTGAGAACATGGAGCTGCTCATTTTCTGATACCATCTACTCTCTATAGAAAGCTCACGCGCGCATGGGGAATGGGGGATTTAGGGTTAGGGTTGTTGATGCTGGATCACCAGATTCCTCTATTGTTATGAGATCTCTTTTTAGAAGAAGAAAAAGTCCCCTTCTGCCTCCTCCTTCTTCCCTTTTATCCCCTTCTTTTATTTATTTTATTATTTATTTTCTTTTTATTCCAGAGGCCCGCGTGTAGGATAAGTATTCTTCTTTTTTTTTTATCTTTTTCCGCTACGTGGTCATTCAGGGATAATTAATAATAAGGGTATTAAGAAACTTGCTCACGAAGATAAGGATTTTCATGATGACCTTGATTATCCCAAGGGAATGTCAGGGTCAGTGGGGATGTCAGAGTCAGAGAAAGGTATCTGGCTCTAAAATAGAAGTTCAGTGTCTCCTTTTTCTAGATAAACGGTGGTGTTTCAGTGCTTGTCTTATTCGAATCATTTAAAGCGTTATGATGTCTAGCATCTCTCGATTTGAGGGCCCTCCAGGATTGGGGACCGCCCAGGGCTGGGGCCGTCCAGACTTTGGGGACCGCCCAGGACTGGGGGCTGCCCAGGGCTGGGGGCCGCCTAGACTCTGGGGGGCCGCCCAGGATTGGGGGCCACCCAGGGCTAGGGGCCGCCTGGACTCTGGGGGCCGCCCAGACTCTAAGGGCCGCCCAGGACTGGGGGCCGCCCAGACTCTGGGGGCCGCCCAGGACTGGGGGCCGCCCAGGGCTGGGGGCCGCCTAGACTCTGGGGGCCGCCCAGGACTGGGGGCCGTCCAGACTCTGGGGGCCGACTAGGACTGGGGGCCACCCAGGGCTCTGGAGACCGTCCAGGACTGGGGGCCACCCAGACTCTAAGGGCCGCCCAGGACCGGGGGCCACCCAGACTCTGGGGGCCGCCCAGGACTGGGGGCCGCCCAGGACTGGGGGCCACCTAGACTCTGGGGGCCGCCTAGGACTGGGGGCCGCCTGGACTCTGGGGACCGCCCAGGACTTGGGGCCGTCCGGACTCTAAGGGCCGCCCAGGACCGGGGGGGCCGCCCAGACTCTGGAGGCTGCCCAGGACTGGGGGCCACCCAGGGCTGAAGGCCGCCTGGACTCTGGGGGCCGCCCAGGACTGGGGGCCGCCCAGACTCTAAGGGCCGCCTAGGATCGGGGGCCGCTCAGACTCTGGGGGCCACCCAGGACTGGGGGCCGCCCAGGGCTGGGGGCCGCCTAGACTGGAGGCCGCCCGGGACTGGGGGCCGCCCAGGACTGGGGGCCGCCCAGACTCTAAGGGCCGCCCAGGACTGGGGGCCGTCCAGGGCTGGGGGCCGACTTTATTTTTTAACTGTTTTATGTATCATCCATATCATATGCCCCCTCGCCCATCTTCCTTGTATTAAAGTGTGTTGCACACGTGCAAGGGAGAAGGGCGAAAAAATTCGAATTTCAAAATGTCTAGTACATGATAAGCGACATTTCGAAAAGGGAAAAAAGGAGGGGAGGCGCATATCTCTAAGAGGATAGCGTCTTTTCGTTTGTCCGGCTCCACTGATGGACTGCCATGTGTCCTTGTGGTGCTCGAGGCATTGCTTCTGATATGTATAAAATAAGGGGGAGCCGTCCCTTTCCCTTAATCTTTAACCTCATATATCTTCCTGCGTTTTTTATTTCTTCAAGCCCAGGTCAGTCGATTCCTTCTTCTCCCCTTTCTCTATTTATGGATTCCCTCGTAGATAGGAAAGGTAAGGGCCCATGGTAGAGCCCTTCCGGGAGGAGATTCTTCAAGCACGTCGACAGGCTCTGGGAGGGGTAGCCATCCGTGGGGACCAACCCGTTGCTCGGTCCATACAGCCCGTGTCTAGGTTGTTACCTCAATCCCCTAGGGTTTCCTCTTCGTCTACCAGTCGTGAGGCAGGACCTCCTGCGGTTGTTTCTAAACTAGCTAAACCGGCGGACGTCGCCTCTGTCATATCCTCTCAGGATCTTAGGAACCTTAAGGCCCAGTTCGGAATCCCTGATAATATCCGGCTCTTCGTTCCCCTTCCCGAAGATAGGGTCACTCTAGCGCGGCCTGGTAAGGTCGCTTTGTATGAAGAGTTTTTTAAGGGGGGTCTATGACTGCCCTTACATCCTTTCTTTGTAAACCTATTGAACCGATATCGCCTTATCCCGGCACAGCTCACTCCTAATTCTATTCGTATTATATTTTCATTTCTAGTGCTTTGTTCTTTTCATGGAGCTTCCGCTCGACTTTCTTTATTTAGAGCGCTATATAGGATTCGAAACCCAGTCAGGGATGGGTGGTGGAGTTTCGCATTGAGGCCTAAAAGGGTTCTTAGGCTTAATCTCCCTTCTAAAATTAAAGGGTGGAAATCTTGGTTTTTCTATGCACATCTGGAGGGGTTAGGTGTAGATTGGGGTATCCCGGATACCAGTTCTAACCAAAATGCGAGTGTTGACGAGAGAGACCGTGAGCTTTTCAACACTCTAATCTCTACCATCATACCCCCCAGTAGAGAATTGCTATCGGAGGATATCTCCGGGAGATTGCGTCCGTGCCGGTGTCGCTGGCTGCAGCGCCCGGTGAGCCTCAAAGAATTCATCTCTCCCCTCTCCTTCTCTTCATATACTTAGCTAACATATTTGGTGTCTTTTTTAGCTAACCCTATGTTCACTATTTTGCAGCAATGAAGTTTTCTCGAGAGTTTCTGGTATCAAACCTTCGAAAGAGAGAGAGAGGCGAGCGTGGCGCGACAGGAAACGAACCTAAAAAACCCCGTCAGTCAGGATCAGATGGTCAGGTTTAGCCTCCGGCGGCGATTCCTGAAGCAACCTTAATAGAAGATAGCGAAGGAGAGACGAGTCCTCCAACGGGGATCCCGATAGGAGACCCTATCGAGAGAGAGCTTCCGGAGGTCACTCTATCCCCCAATAAGGGCGCTAGGGGATCTATAGAGAGTGCGGAAGCAGTCGAAGTCGATTTGCCAGGTCCTTCGTTGTCAAAGGAAGTGGGCGCTCCTGCTCCCGCTTCTTCGGATGCTTTGGGAAATCCATCTCCGCCTCCTCCACTGCCTAATCAGGGTGCTGGGTACAAAAGTTGCTTGTCGGAGACAATTCTTAAACTTGCGATCCTACCCAGGTTCCAGGACAAAATGAGGAAGGTAACACAAGAAGAGTCCTTTGAAACCATGTTCACAGCTGCACTTCAGGTAAGGTTTTGACCTTTTCCTTTACGTGATCATCGAATTCAGGTATTTAATGAATGTATTTTACAGATGTCGAATGGCCTTTTTGTACTGTGCGAAGACTTAAATAAGGCCAAGTCTCGGAGTGCGAGCTTGGAGAAAGAACTGGTGGAGACGAAGGTCCGAGAATCAAAAGCCTTACACGATCTTTGGGTTATTCGGGAAGATTATCGGTCTTGGCGGGGGAAGGCGGAAATGGAGCTGCAGAACCTAGATGCCCAATTGTCTGAGGTTCGGGCGAAGTTGTTGCCAACGAAAGAGAGGTTAAAAGAGACTACTCTCAGGCTAGAACACACTGAGAACCGAGCTGATAACACGGAAGCTACGGCTTGTGATGCTACAGAGAAGTTGGTTCTAGCCGAGAAAGACGCTAAGAACTCTCTCGACAAAGTTGCGGCAGTGGTGAAGGAGGCCCGGGAAAAGATAGCTATGGTGGAGGCCGAGGCCCGGGAAAAGATAGCTGTGGCTGAAGCCAAAGCTCAAGAGAGAGTGGCCGCAGCCGAAGCCGAAGCTCAAGAGAAGGCGGCCATAGCCGAAGCCAAGGTTAGGGATGCTATTAAGGAGTACAAGGGCTCCCCGGATTTCGAATCAGAGTTCCAGGAGGCTGCCCTAGATGCCTTTGTTCAAGGCTTTGAGATGTGTAAATGGAGGCTAGCCCGACACTTCAACTTAAAGAACCTTGAACGCTTTCGACCTGTGGACGACGAAGACACTCCTGATGTAGAGGTCGAAGACGTGGCGGGTAGGGTGGCGGTGACCAAGGATCCTGCTGCAGAAATGCCTCTCACTGAGGAGCCGGCCTCCGATTCCAATATAGAAAAGGATCACTCAGGGAATTGATTGAGGATGCCTAGATTTATTTTGACTTTGACTTTTGTTTTTCTATTCTGGACTCGGTCCTTTTAAAGGACCCCTTTTTGTAACGAATATATGCTTATTGAGGAGACTTTATAAAGTTTTTCTAACAGATTAGCTTTAAATGAGCAGATGCTACCCTTTATTCATTTGGTATTACTTAATATTTTATCTGCTTATTGCTTATAAAATCCGTCCACGAACCGTCGGAAATCATAGTCTTCGGGTCGTTTTCTGGCGTGTTGTATTAAGATGTAAGTCCTAGAATGTTGATAAGGCAGCTTAGGGACCCCCGTAGGGAAGTTAATCCTGGGTTCCAGGAAGCATGAAGCTTTTGGGATCGTGGGGCCACTTAGTGTTTATCGTGGTTCGGGGCCGCTTGGGTCACGGACTTGAACCTCCTCAGGGGCAAGTCATGCCGGCCTGGGGGTGTCCTTTGGACTGTAGGGCCGCCGAGCCGCTCATCGTGGTTCGGGGCCGCTTGAGTCACGGACTTGAACCTCCTTAGGGGCAAGTCATGCCGGCCTGGGGGTGTCCTTTGGACTGTAGGGCCGTCGAGCCGCCCATCGTGGTTCGGGGCCGCTTGAGTCACGGACTTGAACCTCCTCAGGGGCAAGTCATGCCGGCCTGGGGGTGTCCTTTGGACTATAGGGCCGCCGAGCCGCCCATTGTGGTTCGGGGCCGCTTGAGTCATGGACTTGAACCTCCTCAGGGGCAAGTCATGCCGGCCTGGGGGTGTCCTTTGGACTGTAGGGCCGCCGAGCCGCCCATCGTGGTTCGGGGCCGCTTGAGTCACGACTTGAACCTCCTCAGGGGCAAGTCATGCCGGCCTGGGGGTGTCCTTTGGACTGTAGGGCCGCCGAGCCGCCCATCGTGGTTCGGGGCCGCTTGAGTCATGGACTTGAACCTCCTCAGGGGCAAGTCATGCTGGCCTAGGGGTGTCCTTTGGACTGTAGGGCCGCCGAGCCGCCCATCGTGGTTCGGGGCCGCTTGAGTTGTCCTGAAGAATTATCCAAAAATATGTGTTCAAAGGTGCAGGCTCATTTAATATTTGGATAAATACATTATATTACTGGTAATATGGTCGGAGGTTGTCTGCATTCCACGTTCGGGGAATTAGTTGTCCATTCAGGTCTTCAAGCTGGTATGCTCCACGGTGAAGAACTTCTCTTATTCGATAGGGCCCTTCCCAGTTCAGGGATAATTTGCCCCCTTCTGTTGGTTTGGATATCGAAGCTTTCCTTAGAACTAGATCTCTCTGACGGAAATTCTTCGAGCGGACATGGGTATTATAATACCTCGCTACCTGCTGCTGGTATGCCGCAATCTTAATTCGAGCCCGATCTCTTGCTTCATCAATGAGGTCAAGATTGGCCCTTAAATTGGGGAGGTTGTCCGCTTCGTTGTATGCTTCCACTCGGCCACTTGGTAAGCCAATTTCGATGGGAATAACAGCTTCGGAACCAAAAACCAGGTTGAATGGCATCTCTCCTGTCGGTGTTCTGGGTGTTGTATGGTATGCCCAGAGTACACTTGGGAGCTCTTCTACCCACCTTCCTTTGGACGTATCCAGTCTGGTCCTTAGTCCCCGTAATATCATATGATTTGTAACCTCGGCTTCTCCATTAGATTGTGGATGGCCGACGGAGGTGAATCGTTGCAGGATGCCGAGATCAGTGCAGAAAGTTCGGAAGGCGTTGTTGTCAAACTGTCGGCCATTGTCAGTGATGAGGGTGTGTGGTATACCGTATCGACAAATAATGGCTTTCCAGAAAAAGGTTTTAACCTTAGCTTCAGTAATTTTGGCGAGTGCTTCAGCTTCAACCCATTTAGTAAAATAATCGATGGCTACTAGTAGGAATTTGCGCTGTCCCAATGCCGAGGGAAAGGGCCGAGGATGTCCATGCCCCACTGAGCGAAGGGCCAAGGAGCAGAAAGAGAATTTAACTGAGAAGATGGTTGCCGCTGAATATAGGCGTACCGTTGGCATCGATCACATCTTTTCACTAGTTCGGTTGCATCTTCTTGCATAGTGAGCCAGTAATATCCTTGTCGGAGGGCCTTGCGTGCTAAAGATCGGCCTCCGGAGTGATTCCCACAGATGCCCTCATGAATTTCTCTAAGGATGTAATCCGCATCCACCGAATTAACACACTTAAGGAGGGGCTGAGAGAAAGATTTCTTGTAAGTTGGCCTTCTAATAGCACAAATTTAGAAGCTCTCCGCTTAAGCAGCTTAGCTTCTTCACGACCAACCGGGAGAACGCCGTCTTTCAGATATCGGATATAAGATTCCATCCAGGTTTCTTCTTGGATAATAGGCAAAGCTTCTTCACAGCTTCAATGCTAGGTGTCTCCAGATATTCAATGTAGGTTTTACCCATGGCACTATCGACCGAGGTAGCTAGTCGGGCTAGCATATCGGCTCTGGCATTTTCACCTCTGGGTATATAACTGATGGCGAAGTGATCCAATAAAGGAATTAATAGTCTGACCTTGTTCAGATATTGGAACATAATAGGGTCCCGAGCTTCATATTCCCCTGCCACTTGGGCGGAAATAAGCTGTGAGTCAGTGAAAACCCGGAGACTTTTGATCCCCATCCCATGCGCTAGTTTGATTCCGGTCAGTAAAGCCTCATATTCAGCTTGATTATTAGTGGCTTCAAAGAGGAAACGAAGAGCATATTCTAGTACTGCGCCCTCTGGGCTAGAAAGTATGAGGCCAGCTCCGCTACCCTGTGAGTTAGAGGCTCCATCGACGTGGAGGACCCATGCTTCATGATCTTCTTCCTCAGCATCTAAAAGGATCCGGGGGGTCTCTTCTTGATATGGCTCAGACCAGGTGCATTCTACTAGGAAATCAGCCAAGACCTGGGATTTCAAAGATGCTCTGGGTTGAAATGATAAGTCGAATTCCCCCAGTTTGATGGCCCACTTGGCTAACCGGCCAGAAGTGTCTGGCCGCGATAAAATAGCTCTGAGAGGTTGATCAGTGAGGACGACTATGGGATGGGCTTGGAAGTAGGGTCTGAGTCATCGAGCGGAAACGAATAAAGCGAAGATGACCTTCTCCGCTTTAGAATATCTCTCTTCCGCACCATGAAGTACCTTGCTGGTATAATATACAGGTCGTTGAACGGCATGGTCGCCGACACGCACCAGAACGGAACTAACGGCTTCCGAAGAAGCCGCCAGATAAAGGAAGAGCTTCTCTCCTTCCTCCGGCTTGGATAATAGAGGCGGTGTAGATAAGAACTCCTTAAGTTCTTCAAAAGCTTGTTGACAGTCATCTGTCCACTCGAAGCCATCTGCTTTACGCAAGACCTTGAAGAAAGGTAAACATCTTTCAGCTGATCTGGACAGAAATCGGCTTAATGCTGCTATCCTCCCGGTGAGTTGCTGCACCTCCTTCTTACACATAGGCCGTCTCATATTGAGAATGGCTTGAATTTTCTCTGGGTTTGCTTCAATCCCTCGCCGGGTAACTAAGAAACCCAAGAATTTCCCTGCTGTAACTCCGAATGCACATTTGCGGGGGTTGAGCTTTATTCTATGGAGCCGGAGGTTGTGGAAAGTTTCTTGCAGGTCGGCGACATGATCGGTGGCACAGGTGCTTTTTGTCAACATATCATCTACATATACCTCCATGTTTCGGCCGAGCTGGTTTTTAAAAACTTTGTTCATCAGCCTCTGATAGGTAGCTCCTGCGTTCTTCAACCCGAAGGGCATTACTTTATAACAATAAATGCCCTTCTCGGTAATAAAAGAAGTATGCTCTTCATCTGAGGGGTCCAATTTTATCTGATTATACCCTGAGAAGGCATCCATGAAACTAAGAAGTTCATGACCAGAAGTCGAATCTACTAGCTGGTCGATCCGGGGCAATGGAAAACTGTCCTTAGGACAAGCTTTGTTTAAATCTGTGTAGTCGATGCATATCCTCCATCCTCCGCTGGCTTTCCGGACCATAACCACATTGGCTAGCCAATCAGGATATCGCGTTTCTCGAATATGACCGGCCATGAGCAATTTGTCAACCTCTTCGTCAATGACCTTATGCCGCTCAGGAGCAAAACTCCTCTTCTTCTGGCGGACAGGGCGCAGCTTGGGTTAATATTAAGCTGATGAGTAATTACCTCCGGAGGAATTCCGACCATATCCGTTATTTTCCAGGCAAAGACATCATCATTCATTGATAAGAAGGCTAGGAGTTGATCCGGACATTAGGGAGAAGGAGCTCACCGATCCGCACGATTTTAGTGGGATCATCTCCCAGGGGTAAGATATCAGAAGCTCCGCTGGCTCTCCTCTCTGCTCAACTTCTCTGGGGTCAAATGACTCGGCAACCGGAAGAATATCAGCCATCTGGGGACTGGGGGCTAAATGATAGCAAGGTCTGACCGAGTCTACCTCTCCGTGCATCACACCGACTCCTTGCTTGGTAGGGAACTGCACCAATAAGCGCTTAGTAGATATAATTGCATCTAACATATTCAAGCCGGGACGGCCAAGAATGGCGTTGTAAGCCAGGGGGACCCGAACTACCAGAAAATCCATCATAACCGTGCTTTGACACGGTGGCGATCCTGCCGTAGTTGGCAAAGTAATCTTGCCCTCCACCCGGATGGAGTCTCCAGTGAAACCAACTAGAGGGACGGCTACGGGCCGAAGAGAATCCAGAGATAGACTCATCCGAAGAAATGCATCATAAGTAAGCACATTAGCGGAGCTCCCACTGTCTATTAAGATTCTTTTTACAGGATGCCTAGCGATCGTCATTGAAACGACGATACTATCATCTTTTACAATATTACTCCCCGCTATATTTCTCTCAGGAGGGATTACATCATCTAATCCTTCGACTCCCCTTGGTCTCTTGGAAGATGAGGCCTTTCCGTGGGAAATCATGCCCACCATCTTTTCTGTTGGGGTGTTGTCGATGCTAGCTTGAGCAGGAGGAGGTCATCAAAGCTGGTATGGGAGGAGCTTCTTTTTTCTGTATATATTGCCCAAGGTATCCTCTCTGAATTAGCTCCTCGATGGCCTGCTTCAAGTTTCGACATTCTTCAGTATCGTGGCCATAATCCCTGTGGAAGCGGCAATAGCGACTTCTGTCACGGACAGTGCCCTTCTTCAACGGGGGTGGACGCCGCAAATAAGGCTCGTTTTCAATCTCCATGAGGATGTGACTCCGAGGGGCTAAGAGAGGTGTAAGATGGTCCTCTGGGAGTCTGGTTCTTGCGGCGATCAATCGGCCGGTGTAAGAGCTCAGGCTTCTTGGAAGGAGGTCCGATCAACTCTGGGCGAGCGGATCTTTTGCTAGCCCTCCCTTGTGCACCTCTCCTGGATGAATCAGCTTCGTCGGCGCGGATGTACTTCTGCGCATGGCTCAGGAGATCAGCATAAGAAGAAGGAGGTCTTTTGTCCAAAGAATAAGTAAAACGGGAGGGTCGGAGCCCCCGTTTTAGAGCCAAAGTGGCCACAGCGTCTTCAAGATGATAAACCTCCAGGGCCGCTACTTTGAAACGGGTTATAAAATCTTTCAAAGATTCTCCTTCCTGCTGCTGTACGAAGAAGTTGTCTGCTACTCGAGGAATTTTACGACAGGTGTCGAAGTGAGCCAAAAAAGATCTCTCCAATTGTCGAAAAGAGTCGACACTTCGTGAGGGCAGACGAGAATACCAAACACGGGCCGCCTTACGGAGGGTGGCTGGGAAGGCAATGCATAAGAGGGCGTCTGTTGCTCCTTGGACCTGCATGATAGCTTTATAGCTTTCCAGATGATCTAGGGGATCAGTGGTGCCATCGTAGGGGTCAAGTTGAGGAAATCGGAACCTCCTTGGAATGGGCTCTTCCATAATCCGCCGAGTGAGAGGAGGGCGGGTGTCGTAATCCGACCCCGGCTGATTATTGATCCTTTGACTGAGTTCCTCCAGCCGACGATCTTGCTCTTCAAGATGCTTTTCCATTCTATCAGTCATGCCCCCTCCGGCTGGTTCAGGAGAACTGGAAGAAGCCCGATGGCGCCATCGGCGATGCTCTGTACAAGGTTCCTTCCCCCGTCGTCGTGCGGCAGGTGGACTGCCGGGGGAATGGGATAAGGAGCGCGAGCCGTCGTGGAAACTTTGAGATCGCCGCCTTCCTGGGGAATAAGGGCGGAGAGGCTTTGTCGGAGGAGATCTTCCTCGAGCTGATTGTCGGCTAACAGGAGTAGCCGACCTAGGCGATAGAGGTTGCTCGAGCCGTTGTGGGACTCCTCGAGAGTGTCGTTCTTGCATCTGTTGAACCATCCCCACAAGAGTCTGGACTTGCTGAGTGAGGATCAGTAGTGGGTCTTGAGGAATAGCCGGAGTCGGCAGTGGTGAAGAAGGAGCCGGAGGGTTCGATTTCACCGGCTGAGAAGGGCCAAGAGTTGTGAAATCATGATTGGGAGGCGAAAGATGCCCCCAGACCAATCAGTGGGATCTTCTTCCAGAGATCTGGAGCTCATCTTCGTGGAATCGTAGAACAGGCGTACCTCACTGCTCCGACGACAATCCCCCTTCCTGGCGCGCCAATCTGTTGATGCTGGATCACCAGATTCCTCTATTGTTATGAGATCTCTTTTTAGAAGAAGAAAAAGTCCCCTTCTGCCTCCTCCTTCTTCCCTTTTATCCCCTTCTTTTATTTATTTTATTATTTATTTTCTTTTTATTCCAGAGGCCCGCGTGTAGGATAAGTATTCTTCTTTTTTTTTATCTTTTTCCGCTACGTGGTCATTCAGGGATAATTAATAATAAGGGTATTAAAAAACTTGCTCACGAAGATAAGAATTTTCATGATGACCTTGATTATCCCAAGGGAATGTCAGGGTCAGTGGGGATGTCAGAGTCAGAGAAAGGTATCTGGCTCTAAAATAGAAGTTCAGTGTCTCCTTTTTCTAGATAAACGGCGGTGTTTCAGTGCTTGTCTTATTCGAATCATTTAAAGTGTTATGATGTCTAGCATCTCTCGATTTGAGGGCCCTCCAGGATTGGGGACCGCCCAGGGCTGGAGCCGTCCAGACTTTGGGGACCGCCTAGGACTGGGGGCTGCCCAGGGCTGGGGGCCGCCTAGACTCTGGGGGGCCGCCCAGGATTGGGGGCCACCCAGGGCTGGGGGCCGCCTGGACTCTAGGGGCCGCCCAGGACTGGGGGCCGCCCAGACTCTAAGGGCCGCCCAGGACTGGGGGCCGCCCAGACTCTGGGGGCCGCCCAGGACTGGGGGCCGCCCAGACTCTAAGGGCCGCCCAGGACCGGGGGCCGCCCAGACTCTGGAGGCCGCCCAGGACTGGGGCCGCCCAGGGCTGGGGGCCGCCTAGACTCTGGGGGCCGCCCAGGACTGGGGGCCGCCTGGACTCTGGGGACCGCCCAGGACTTGGGGCCGTCCGGACTCTAAGGGCCGCCCAGGACCGGGAGGGCCGCCCAGACTCTGGGGGCCGCCCAGGACTGGGGGCCACCCAGGGCTGGAGGCCGCCTGGACTCTGGGGGCCGCCCAGGACTGGGGGCCGTCCAGACTCTAAGGGCCGCCTAGGACCGGGGGCCGCTCAGACTCTGGGGCCGCCCAGGACTGGGGGCCGCTTAGACTCTGGAGGCCGCCCGGGACTGGGGGCCGCCCAGGACTGGGGGCCGCCCAGACTCTAAGGGCCGCCCAGGACTGGGGGCCGTCCAGGCTGGGGGCTGACTTTATTTTTTAACTGGTATCATCCATATCAAGGGTTTCTCCTTGTGTCTTAGTGTTATTGTTTCTTTGTTCTCCCTTGCAGGGATCGTTGTAGGGTTTTTGTTTGTTTTTTCCTCTCTCGTCTGTATTGGTGGGGTTTGGGGGATTCTATGACCGGAAATCTTCGTGGGCCTGCGACATTCATTGAAAGCCTAAAGCTTTTCTTGATTTGGTCCCTCGCTGCGGTTGTGTTATTACCCTGTTAATGCGGGCCCCTGTTTTGAAGGGAAGAGAGAAGTGATAACTGGGGAGGAATGCTACCACTTAGCTCTCTCCGAACCAATTTGGAATATTTCCATCTAATCCATTCTCACCGAGGTCTAGAACGACCAATAGCTTGCAGTTCTTCAGCAAAGAAGGAATGTCTCCAGTCAAGATGTTATTGTTCAAGTGCAATGACTGGAGCGACGATGAACATGTTGATTGCAGTTGCCCCTCCAGTTGGTTGGCCATGAGGTTTAGTTTACGCAAGGCCGCCATGTTTCCAATTTCTACTGGGATCGTGCCATTCAGGTTGTTGTAGAAGAGGGCCAAGAGATTGAGATGCTTGAGGTTTCCTACAGTCCGAGGGATTGGACTCGTGAGTGAATTCTCCGATAGATCCAATTCCAGCAAGTTAGCCAACCTCCCAATCTCTAGGGGGATCGGACCTGATAGGTTGTTCTTGTAGAGGAATAGGAATTGCAGCTTTGTGGTCAATCCAATCTGTGGTAGGATTTGCCCATGGAATGTATTGTTCTGGATCTGAAATGCAATAAGCTCTGTCCAGTTTGTGAACAAGTCTGACGAGATCGCACCGGAGAGTAAGTTGCCATAGATCCCAAACTCCCTCATTTTGGTTAGCCTCGAGAAGGATCGCGGCAGGATATTGGTGGACTGGGTGATGAAGAATTGGCAATAGCGAACTCTTCTTGATGTCATGGACTGGAGATTGCGAGGTCGATATGTAGTCGAGGAAGCAGAGCTAGTGTTAAACTGGGGCTACTCTGCTCGCACCGATCACCAGCTGCAAGGCCTAGCATGAGGCAAGTGACGCAGATACTAGATGATTCTGTTCCGATGCCAGAGCTGCCGGCTGATCTTGTGAGCTCTGGTGCTCCAGCAATATTGCAAGGAGGAGCCAATGATCGCACATCGACTTCATCAGTGGAGACTGCTTCAGTTCTCTCCAGTGGCCGATGATTGAATAGAATTCATGCTGTTAATCCAACTTGTTGATGAATTGGAGGGTGCCAACTGACCTAGTTGGTGTCAGTTCACAAAGTCTCGTGTTGATGCAAGAGATATGGATTTGATCTTATAGCCAACCATATTGGATGGATGGTCCTCTGATTAAATGCCCTGCAATTTGAAGAAGTATCAAAACAATGCCTATAGAGATGTTGAAATTGTGAAGGTTCATCTTTGTAGAAAAGGATTTGTTCCTGGGTGGTGAAACAGAGGGAATGATTGTAGGGACAAGCAATCAAGCGGGTAATAAATTCAAGCAAAATACATATGAAGAAAATGGTGATGAATACAGCGGGTAATGAATTCAATCAAAGTTCTTTGAATGAAGAACAAATCCTGAAGCAAAACAATTTTATGACATGCTTCGTGCTACAAATCATGAATTATATCCTGTATGCGAGAACCATTCACAGTTGTCTTTGGCTGCTCGTTTGCTGAATATTAAGGCAGAGCATCACTTATTCGAAAAGACTTTTGATGCAGTTGCTGGTTTAGTAAAAGAAGTTGTGCCGAGTGATAATGTTGTAGCGGACAGCTTTTACTCAATGAAAAAATTGTTACGTGGACTTGGTCTACCAGTGAATAAGATTGATTGTTGTTTAAACAATTGTATGATATATTGGGGTGAAGATTCGGGATTGAAATGGTGTAAGATATATGGGCAATCGAGGTACAAGAGTGAACATGAAGGAGCTGGTTCAAGCAGGAGGAAAAGTGCGTCATATAAAAGGATGCATTACTTTCCTGTTACTCCACGTCTATTGCAATTATACAGATCAGAAGCTATGCTGTAAATATGAGATCGCATGCCAAACATCAATTTAAAGAAGGAGAAATGGGCCATCCATCTGATTCAAAAGCTTGGAAGCATTTCAATGAAAACCATCCTGATTTTGCAAAGGAGATCGAAAATGTGAGATTAGGTCTATGTACTGATGGCTTCCAACCATTCGGTTAAGCAGGACAACAATATTCTTGTTGGTATGTGATATTGACTGTATATAATCTTCCATTATGGTAGTGCATGAAAGATTCTGCAATGTTTCTGACAGTTTTGGTGCCTGGTCCTTCAAATCCGAAGGAAAAGATTGATGTTTTTCTACAATCTTTGGTAGCCGAATTAAAAATGTTGTAGAAAACTGGAGTTATAGCATTTTGCGAAGGAAAAGATTGATGTTTTTCTGCAATCTTTGGTAGCCGAATTAAAAATGTTGTGGAAAACTGGAGTTATAGCATTTGACATATCAATGAAATAAAATTTTATTATGAGAGCAGCTTTGATGTGGACAATCAGTGACTTTCCAGCATATGCAATGTTGTCTGGGTGGAGCACTGCTGGGCGTATGGCGTGCCCTTATTGCATGGATGATTCTGATGCATTCACATTGTAGAAGAGTGGTAAGCAGTCATGGTTTAATAATCATAGAAAGTTCTTGTCTACAAATCATCCTTATAGGCGTAACTTGATTGCCTTCACAAAGAACAAAGCAGTTACAAAAGTTATTCCACCGATTATGTTTAGCACAGCTATTTTGGATACTATAGATCAATTGAGTTTGAAGTATGCATAGGAACCATATGCTGATAGAATAAATGGGCGTATACGAAAAGAACATAGTTGGAGGAAGCAGAGTATTCTTTGGGATTTGCCATACTGGAGTACCAATCTCATCCGGCACAACTTGGATGTGATGCATATTGAGAAATTTTTTTTGATAACATATTTAACACAGTGCTAAACATCCCGGGAAAATAAAGGACACTGCAAAATCAAGAGAAGAACTCAATTTATATTGTAGAAGACGTGATTTAAGGAGGAATGACGATGGGACATATCTTAAAGCATGCTACAGCCTTGACAGAAATTCTCGAGCAGTGTTATGTCAATGGGTTAAAGGGTTGAAATTTTCAGATGGATATGTCTCAAACATTGGTAGATGTGTTGACATGCATAAGCTTAAGTTGTTCGGCATGAAGAGTCATGACTGTCATGTATTTATGCAGCGATTATTATCCATAGCTTTCCGTGAGTTACTTTCTATCCATGTATGGAAGGCACTAACGGAGCTTAGCTTATTCTTCAAGGAGTTAACTGTGAGAGTCATAACTTCTGCATCAATGGCAAGACTTGAGGAACAAATTTTATTATATTATGCAAATTAGAGCGAATATTTCCTTCCAATTTTTTTGACTCCATGGAACACCTTCCGGTTCACTTACCATAGAAGCAAGTATAGCTGGTCCCGTGCAGTATCATTGGATGTATCCTTTTGAGAGGTAAGTATCTAAATAATAGTATTATATATTATCGTTTCAAATAAATTTAACTAACACATTAATTAATTGATTGCTTTACGTATTTTAACAAATAAGTATCTTAAGAAGTTAAAAAATAATATGCGCAACAAGGCAAAGGTTGAAGGTTCGATACGCAATGCATACGTGGTTGAGGAAGTTTCAACTTTTGCCTCATATTATTTTGAGGATCACATCCATACGATGAACCGAAATGTGGCCCGTAACAGTGATGGATGTGTAGATGAAGGAGAAGCTATTGATGGGAGGATATCAATTTTTAAAAGTGCTGGCCGAACATTTGGAAAACAAAAGAGAAGGGATTTGAGTGATGTCGAGTACATTGCAGCCCATAATTACATTTTAATGAACTATCGAGAAGTCGATCCATACATCGAGTATGTATATACGCAGTCTTCTAACATTGAACTTATATTTGTAAAATCAATAATAGTAAAGAAATTATTTCCTGACAATAGCTTTAAATTTCTTATTTGTATAGGATGTACTATGCTAGCCAACGACAGATGTATCCCAACATCAGTAATGTTGCCATCGAACAGAAGGTAGAAACGGAGTTCGCATATTGGTTTAATGAATTTGTGAGTGTTGCGATGCATTTCTTTGGACACTACCTTCTATTTCATGAATTAATTGTGAATTCATTATTCATTTTAAGGTTAATGGTCCGTGGTCCACTATCGACAACATTTTCATTAGATGTCTAGCACAATGGCCATTGAGGACTGTAAATACCTACTTTGGTTATTTTGTGAATGGCTATAAGTTTCAAATTGAAGGATTAGGTTCTTCAAGATGCACACAAAATTGGGGCGTGTGCGTCAAAGGAGAAAGCATTGGAGCAAATATGCTGGATTATTATGGGAAGTTAGTTGAGGTGGTTGAAGTTGAATATCCTGGTTGGCCTATGAAACGTACTGTCTTATTTCATTGCAACTGGTTTGGTCCAATAGTAAATGTGGGGACTAGGGTTACAATGAATATAATTTGGTTGAAGTGAACCATAAATGAAGATTGCATAAATTTGAACCATTTATTTTAGCGTCACAAGCTTAGCAAGTGTATTACTGCGGATATCTAAGATTGCGCAACGACAAGCGAGACTGATGGGCTGTTTCAAAAATCATGGCACGATCGACCATTGTGCTTGCTGAAAACTCTTCGACTCAATTACCTGATTCCCCTGCATTTCAAGAGGATGAGATGGAAATACATATAATTGATGATGACACATCTGCTCCTGAAACATCACTTAGAGACCCAACCGATGATATCCAAGAAATTGAGGATGTTAATATTCCATTGGATGACGACGAAGATGAATTTCAATCACAATCGGATTTAGCATCGAATGTTGAACCGATTATTGATGACACAAACGAAACTGACTCTGCATAGAGGTTGACAATTGCAAGATGAATTTATTTGTGCTTTATTTTACATGTACATTCATTATCCATAATTAGGTAAAAATTAAATCTTTGTTATTTTCAGTATGAGGGGCCGGGGGAGATCCATTGCTGATAGATTGGGTGGACAGTGCCACAGTATCGACCCATCCGATCCATCGACCTCATCAGTAGGACAGTTCAGATCTGCACCCCCTACACAGCCCTCATTGTCTCCACAGGGGATGTCACCTCATCCTGATTAATCTTATGGCGCTGCTTCTTCACCAGCACAGACGGTGGAGAGTTCTTCATCCTCAGGCCGCAGAGTACTTGTACTAGATGCACATGGGCTGTAAGTACTTAATTTCTTTTATCGTTATGCTAATTTTAATGCTAATTATTTATAAACATGCATTGTTTACCTTTATGTTTTGGTAGCAGTTTTATTGAGCGGCATACAGTATTGAGCCAGATCAGCGCTATATTTCATAGGTGTGCTGATCTGATTGGACACGTCTGACATCACGTGTCTTCGAGCACGAAAGAGTTTTATTTTTCTGAGTTTCAGGTAAACTATCTTTTTTTGACCCTAAATTAGTCATATGTATAAATAATTCTATTTTATGTATGCAACTAACATTTTATTTTAATGCAGAAGAAGTTTACATGGGACCCTGCCATCCATGATGCCATTAGGTTGGCATGGGATGCCCTAGCTGCACGACGATACTCCGACATGCTTCATCATTGGAGGAAGTCCGGTCAGCGTCCTGTACATGTGCCGAAGGATATATGGCACGAGTGGCAGCAAGTGTGGCAGTCAGAGGCCTGGCACAGGAGGTCCTTCGCAGCTAGCATAAACCGTCAATCCGAGAAGGGTGGTCTAGGCACAGGTTTCTCCTGCCACACCTCGGGTTCCATTTCCATTCGAGAGCATCGACGTCGTATGGTAAGAAAACATAATTAACCAACTTATTTTAATTTCATTTACAAATACTTACATTTGTTATCTATTTTCTATTTCTGTAGACTATGCAGTAGGGCACAGACCCATGAGAGTATCAGTTGTTTAAGGCGACACACACAGGATGGTTCCTGCGTCGATACACGGTCGCAACAAGTTGGAGTTAGGATTTGCTTCTAAAAACTTAATAAATATTTTTAATTTGCATACTTCTTATATAACCATTTTTTCTATTTCTCCTAGGCACGGGTGGATAAGCTGTTCTCCCAGGCATCACAAACGGTTCCTGGGTCGATACATGGTCGCAACAAGTTGGAGTTATGATTTGCTTCTAAAAACTTAATGAATATTTTTAATTTGCATACTTCTTATATAACCATTTTTTCTATTTCTCCTAGGCACGGGTGGATGAGCTATTCTCCTAGGCATCACAGGTTGACTCTACTGATGGGGAGACGTCCATCGAGCTTTCACCACAGGAGTCTCGATGAATATTCTTGGAAGCTGTTGGTGCCCAGCCACACGACCATAGAGTGTATGGTCTGGGCACCAAAGCTTCCAGATACTTCCCTGTTTCAGGCTCCTGTTCGCATCATATTAGATCCGGCGATGTTCCTGCTAAGCACATCGATGAGATGAGGCGATCTATTACAGATCAGGTTCGATAGGAATTTCAGCAGGAGCTCGCCGATCTCAGAGCACAGCAAGAGCATACTTTGGCACTTCAGCAGCAGCTTACAGACATGAGAGCACAGCAGGCCGCATATCGACAACAGATGCGGGAGTCGGTTCGCTTGATGTCATCATCTTCACTCTCCGATACATCCCGGCTTTCATCATGTGATCCGCCGCAAAACAATTGATGTTATTTTTATTTTTCTATTTTGTATATATTATTGTTATTTATGTAATGAATCGAAACTTATCTTCTACTCTGCTTTATTAAAAAAATTTCAGACTTTCTTTGCAATTTGAATGTCTATTTAGTGAATTAGCACAACAGCTATTTTAAATTACCATGTCTCTTTATAGCATGAATTATATTTGTATAAGCAGGTTTAAATTCTACTTTTTTGTCAATTATTTAAAAAATTATTAAATGTTGCAATGCCCTAGCGACGCAAATGCGTCGCTAAACCCTAAACCCAAAATAGCGATGCATTCAATGCGTCGCTAAATAGTGACGCATTAATAAGTCACAAATGTGTCTCTAAATAGAGATGCACACTAAATAGTGACGCATTACTGCATCACAAATGCGTCGCTATTTAGCGATACACAAAATCCGTCATTAAATAGCAACGCATTAGGGACGCATTCAGTGCATCACTAAATAGCGACACATGCATTTGTGACGCATTAACCCTTTACCGATCGATCATTTAGCAATGGGACTTTGGCGTCGCAATGGCGTCAGCGACAGGACTTTGGCGTTGCTAAACTTAATTAGTGACGCATTTTGGGCATCGGTAAAAGTTAAATTTCTTGTAGTGCCATATGTAGTGATGTTGATATTTCAAGCAGATAAGTTCTAAACAAATCCCAAATATTTAAAGAAAAACTAGCTTTAGTACCTAAATTGTTCATCATAGGCACTGGACGATGATATCACTTTCTGGAAAGTCTTCAAAATGTGAGAACAGAGATGAAGTTCGACTCAACTCAACTCATCTAAGCCTTTTCCCAGCTACATGGGGTCGGCTTAAACAGAGATGAAGCTACAAACTCAAAATAAAAGAGAACAATTAAGGAGTTTGTTGTACATATTTTGTATTCACGAGAGATTACTGTTGGGTTACTAGTAACACCTCGGATGCCACTAGCAATCAATGGCAGCAAATCCATTATGGGGCAACAGAGATTATCGTACCAAGGAGATTGCCCTTGTATCTCATACAGATCATGGAGGGTTGTTCTCTTATTTGGGGCACCATCTCCATCTTGTTGGGAGCACCTCACACTGGATTACAGAGTAAATAAGAAATAAGGTAAGATCCCACCAAGGAGAATAAACTTAGATGTCACTCGAAGTAGAAAACCATAACAAATTAGGAATATTATAAATGATATGTTGGTTTTAGAGCTGTATAAAATGCAACTCATAAGATTTATAGGTCAACCCTATTTTCAGGCTTGTAAATCATCGTTAACCTCAAATTTCTAGCATAAAAACAAAACCCCCATGAGCGAACCTTGTCAAGTCTATATTAAAAAATTCAAAGAAGTGTTGTTCCGGCTTCTCTATTTTCATCCTAGCATAAAATATGGGATTTGATGAAAGGTGAACTGAATGCAATCAAGTCCACAGTATTCATGGCCTGCTTTTGCCTAGTAACATCAATAACTACTCTGATATACAGTAGCTTGAGCTTTGCATTCTACCAAAACAGTATCAAATTTCATGTAATGACACTTTACCTACTTTTCTCTGCACCAAGCATTTCTGGCATTACATTTGCCTTGCAACTCATCGATGTTCGAAATCAACCTTAAACAGATCATATCAATAAGCTTACTTTTTGAGAGGAAATCAATATATGGTTAACTCACACCAATGATGCAATTATGAAGTCCAAAAGATCCAGATTGTTGAATAAATTGAATTAATTAATAATCTTTATCTATGTTAAGATTGCAAGGAATATTTAAATGCTAATGAATTGTAATGACTGAATATTAAATTATCTGTGCCACTAAAGTTAGTAAAGAGTAATTTGTTGCCCATTTCTTCTCTTGGATTCAACATAGTTTCCATTAAACTTTCATCAACCGCAACTGTACCAACCTTAGCCAGATCAAATGTCCTTAATACAAGAACCATTAATAAATGATCGATATAAACTCCTCAAACAGTTCTAGACCATAGCCGCATTCAATTTATGCTCCTGTTAATTTCTTAACCACTTACACAACTCGAAAGGTGGCAGAGCGCCATCAAACAACTCATCAAAAGATCCATTTATTCAGATGGAAAAAGCTCAAGCACGCAGCAGAGCTCATATAGGATTCCCATCAGTTAAATTGAACGCTTGAACCAGATCGAGCACCGATAGACGAAACCAACAGAAACCCAAACCATCCAATTCTTCAATCAAAGCTACAACCTTTTTAAAGTCCAAAATTCTATCATCGGCCTCCCTTCACGATCACCACCCTTGCTCCTCTACACGTCGTGGCCGAAGAGAAAAATCAAAAGCCAACACTAGACAAACATTCGCAATTCCAAAGCGTATCAAAGCTTGCTCACCCATATACAAAACCAGTTGTTGACGCCAAGTCACTCTCCAATGCCGGAGAACGGAGATCCTCCTCGAGGATTCTTGCAAGAAAGTCCCCGAAGACCGGTTGCTTCGGTGGAGATCCTTCGACGCTCAAGTCAGCAACTTGGGAACAGACAAAAGTAAACTACCAGAAAGAGCTAGAGAGCTTGAGTTCAGGATTCTTCCCTCGTTGTGAGTGTGGGCTTTTATACATGTTCGAAGGTCTCTTTTTTTCGTTTCCAGAAGGTTGCTGATTTCGAGGTGCCGTTGTCCGGTAATAGACGGAAGGCAAGGCCGACAGTGACAGGTTACAACCAACACCGAGCATGTCAGAGGTGTCTTGCCCCGCCTGCCACCTGCCAATTGCGGCGCTATGGGTGGCAGGCGGGCCTGGTCGTGTCAGACATGCACCATTACGGGGCGTGGCTACGCGTTGTTGCAGTCGAGTGGTGGATCACGTGGCTGTTGCAGATGGTTGGTGGGTCACGTGGGCGTGTCAGGTGGCTGGAGGTAGTGGGTTGTTAGGCCCAGGGCTGAGGCTAAGGTCGAGGCGGAAGCTCGAGGCCGAGGCCGAGGCTAAGGTCGAGGTGGAAGCTCGAGGCCGAGGCCGAGGCCGAGGTCGAGGCGGAAGCTCGAGGCCGAGGCCGAGGCGGAACTCCCGCCAGTCATCTTCTCTGTTAACTCTAACGGCGCCGGATCAGCCACATCAGATGCCCCCTCACCCCCTGAGACAAAGCGGGCCGACTTCTGCAAGGCGAAAGGGGTGTCACTTCCCAAGTGGCTAATCCCCACATGCCACCAATTCTCGATGGGCATGCATCCCTGGGTGCTATGACAACTTGGCACGGGCGACGTGGGGGATGCGATGGGACAGCCTCTATCCTTCGTCTGATCAGGGGAGATCTGTCTCGAGACGGGTGTATCCTCTTGGAACCCACGAAAAGCCACCGCCATCATTGCCATAATCGTGCTGACGCCAGCACTGCCTCGCGATTGGCCGGAGGCGAAGCGTCTCACGTGCCTGGCACCTGCCGAGGCGACTCCACCTATGGGGAGAGTCCACGTGGCCGAGCAGGTGGGGCGGAACGATTCGAATTGATAAGTCAGGGAGAAAGCTGAATCTCGTCATTTTGCCTCAACTGTCATCGTCTTCCCTTGGCCCTCGACCTCCTCTGCATCCCGAGAACCAGTCTCCTCCATTTTCTCTACAGGTTAGCTCCTTAACCCTCCTAAACCTTCTCCTTCTTTCCTTGAACCACTGCCATAGCTTCCTCACCGTCCTGGTCCTCGTCTGCTGATCCCAAGGACCAAATCTCTCCCTCGAGGCTTCGTGCCTCTTCATCTCTTGCACCCTCGTGGTCCTCCGATCCGGAGGATCACGTTTCAATCCTCCCACGGCGAGCCGCTCGCAGGGCTCTAGCGCGGAGCCGCTGGGCGGCTGCTGGCACCTCACTGAGGACGGGGGTGGAATCCCCGATGGGGATTGCCTCCACGGTAACGGGCCAGGACCTGGCCAACATCAGGTCCTGTTACCAAATCCCTAGGGACATAGGGCTCTTCATCCCGACCCTAGACAATCTCCCTACCTGGTAGGATAGCCCTGTACGAGATTACCCTGAGGTTGGGCCTTCGTTTGCCTTTTCAACCTTTCTTCATTAACCTCCTTGACTATTACTCTTTGACTCCCACTCAGTTGGTCCCGAACTCCCTTCAGACCATCTGTGCCTTCGTAGTCCTTGTTACTTCCACCAAATCACACCCAGACTCTCTCTCTTCCGCAGCTTCTATACCCTCTGACAGCGGGCAGGCTGGTGGCTGTTTCAGCCCCGACCCGGCCGAGTCCTCAAACTGCACCTCCCCTCCTCGGTTAAGGAATGGAAGTCTCGATTCTTTTTGTTGATCTTGACCAAGTCAAACCTGGGTGGGGGGACCCCAACCTTCGGCCCAACATGAATTCAACCATACTCCCGGGGGACAAAGAAGCGTTGGGGCAGCTGTTAATGGCCAACGTCTCCAAGTGTAATCAGCTTATGTCGGAGGACAATCTCCGACTGGCGGGGTTCTCCACCCGGAGCAGTGAGTAGCAACCGTCCCCACACTTAGCCAAATTTCCTTCTCTCTCTTTTTTTTTATTACTAACTCCGACTGACATTGTACAGTGATGAAGCTCCTGACCCTCAAGCTCAAGAGGGCTGCCGCAAAGAGGAAGAGGGCCCTGGAGGGGTCGAGTGAGGAGCAGCAGGCCCCAGCCTCCAGGCACCCGGTGGCGCGAATCTCCCCGCCACCTGAGCAGCAAGAGCCTCTGGCCACACTGGAGGTGGATCTGATGGCAAACACCCCTCCAGAGTGGGTGTGGGTCGAAAGGGTAGCGGAGGAGCCCCGAGTCCCCACCGAATCAACTCCAGCGGAGGCAGAGCGAAGCCGGGGCAAGGGGCCATCAGTGGCGGCGAGCCCACCCATAGAGGAGATGCCGGCGGGCAGTCCCCTGCGTGCCGAGCCTGAGCCTGCCGAGATTGCCAAGGGGAGCGGGATCTGGCCGACCCACCGCAGGTTCTCACTCATGGATGATGGGCGCCGAGGAGCGGCTCATCTCCCAGGTTGTCCTGCTTGAGTTCCAGGAGGAGCTTAGGCACCTTGGGGCATCCAGATTCTTCAGAGAGGCCTTCATGGCTCTCATCCGGGTAAGTAACCCTGTTACCCTTAGCTTTAAATATGGCTCTCTAGGTACTGACTGATGTGTTGTAAATGCAGGCGGCAAACTCCCTGTTGGCCACAAGGGAGGTGATCGACGAAGGAGAGGCCATCATCCACTAGGCCCGACGGGACGCCGAAGAGGCCCAAGCCCAAGCCGAAGTGGCCGAGAGGGCCCTGGAGGCGGCAAGAAACTACCGAGCCGCCAAAAAAGGAAGGCTGAGAGCCGAGAGGAGACCGAAGCCAATCGACTCCGGGCGGCACTAAACCATCTTGGGGGGGCCGAGAGCGCCATCGAGGCCCGGGACCTTCACATCATCGAGTTGGGCTTGGCTATCCAGGTGGCTGAGGCCAGGGCTGGGCGCGCCGAAGAGGCAGAGAGGAAGGTCGCCTTCCTGGTCACGGAGAAGGAGGCTAGGGTCGCAGAGGTGGAGACCACCGCGGAGGCTAGGGTCACAGTGACCGTGGAAGAATTCAGGGCATCCGAGCGCTTTGCGGACGAGCTGGCCGAGACCTTGGTGGACGCCTACCTCCAAGGATTCCAATGTGCGAAGGAGAAGGTGGCCCGAGATCTGAGTCTCCCACAAGCCCTGGAGGTCGAGCCGGACCGCATGTCCGAGGTGGCTTCGTCCGACGACGAGCCAGCGGCGGCCGACCCATAGACTTGTATTTTCCTTCTAATTTTTTGTACCAAGTCCGACCCAGTTGGCATTTTGTAAGAACTGTTAATGAAAATACTTTGTTATCTGAAGCATTGCACTTGAGTACTCGGCTCGCCGACGTGGGACCCCTAGGGGCTTCGTTGGCACCGAGGGCAATGTCTGCCCATTCACTACGAGCGATCGAGCGACTTAGCTGCTACATAGGGCCGGACCCCCGGGAGAGCCGAGGTCGGACTAGGGAATATGTCTCCCCCGGGCCACCAAGTGTCGATGGGACATCGGCCTTGGAATGACGAGGAGGACTCGGGCTTCTGAGCACCGATGGAACATCAGCCTTGGGATGCCGAGGAGGACTCGGGCCTCTGAGCGCCGATGGAACACCGTTCTTGGGACGCCAAGGAGAACTCGGGCTTCTGAGCATTGGTGGAACATCGGCCTTGGGATGCCGAGGAGGACTCGGGCCTCTGAGCGCCGATGGAACATCGGCCTTGGGACGCCGAGGAGAACTCGGGCTTCTGAGCGCCGATGGAACATCGGCCTTGGGATGCTGAGGAGAACTCGGGCTTCTAAGCACCGATGGAACATCGGCCTTGGGATGCCAAGGAGGACTCGGGCCTCTGAGCACCAATGGAACATCGGCCTTGGGATGCCGAGGAGGGCTCGGGCCTCTTGGGGCCGGTGGTGCACCGGTCTTCGATGCCAATGGTACATTGGTCTTGAAGTGTCGAGCTGGCCTTGGGCTTTTTGGAGCCGATGGTACACCGGTCTTTAGTGCCAATGGTACATTGGTCTTGAAGTGCCGAGCTGGCCTCGAGCTTTTTGGAGCCGGTGCTACACTAGTCTTCGATGCCAATGGTACATTGGTCTTGAAGTTCCAAGCTGGCCTCGGGCTTTTTGGAGCCGGTGGTACACCGGTCTTTGGTGCCAATGGTACATTGGTCTTGAAGTGTCGAGCTGGCCTTGGACTTTTTGAAGCCGGTGGTACATCGATCTTCGATGCCAATGGTACATTGGTTTTGAAGTGCCGAGCTGGCCTCGGGCTTTTTGGAGCCGATTGTACACCAGTCTTTGGTGCCAATGGTACATTGGTCTTGAAGTGCCGAGCTTGCCTCGGGCTTTTTGGAGCTGGTGGTACACCGGTCTTCGGTGCCAATGGTACATTGGTCTCGAAGTGCCGAACTGGTCTCGGGCTTTTTGGAGCCGGTGGTACACTAGTCTTCGATGCCAATGGTACATTAGTCTCGAAGTGCCGAGCTGGCCTCGGGCTTTTTGAAGCCGGTGGTACACCGGTCTTCGGTGCCAATGGTACATTGGTCTTGAAGTGCCGAGCTGGCCTCGGGCTTTTTGGAGCCGATTGTACACCAGTCTTTGGTGCCAATGGTACATTGGTCTTGAAGTGCCGAGCTTGCCTCGGGCTTTTTGGAGCCGGTGGTACACCGGTCTTCGGTGCCAATGGTACATTGGTCTCGAAGTGCCGAACTGGTCTCGGGCTTTTTGGAGCCGGTGGTACACTAGTCTTCGATGCCAATGGTACATTAGTCTCGAAGTGCCGAGCTGGCCTCGGGCTTTTTGAAGCCGGTGGTACACCGGTCTTCGGTGCCAATGGTACATTGGTCTTGAAGTGCCGAGCTGGCCTTGGGCTTTTTGGAGCCGGTGGTACACCGGTCTTCGATGCCAATGGTACATTGGTCTTGAAGTGCCAAGCTGGCCTCGGGCTTTTTGCTGAAAAGCTGGGTTACTTGAACACGTGTTCATTAATATAGAGTGCGGGGCGAGAGCCCGAAAGAATGCAAGTGTGCAAATCAATGTAAAGAAAGGGTACATTACTGATAATACTGATAGAGGTTGTCAGCGTTCCACGTCTGCGGGAGCGGCTTTCCATCTAGTCCTTCAATTCTGCACGCTCCATGATGGAGTACCTCGGTGACTCGGTAGGGTCCTTCCCAATTTGGTGACAGCTTGCCTCCTTCTGTCGGTTTTGAAACTTCGGCCCGCCGGAGGACCAAGTCCCCCGGTAAGAATGTCTTTGGGCGAACATGGGCATTGTAATATCTGGCCGTTCGCTATCGATAGGCTACCATCCGGAGTCGCGCTCGATCCCGTATCTCCTCTACCAGGTCAAGGTTGGCTTGCAACTGATTCGGGTTGTCCTCCTCACTATATGACTCCACCCGGAGGCTCGGGGCACCTATCTCCATATGAATGATAGCCTCGGACCCGAAGACTAGGCTGAAGGGATTCTCTCCGGTGGGGGCTTGCAGCGTTGTGTGGTATGCCCATAGCACATTGGGGAGCTCCTTCACCCACCATCCTTTGCAGTCAACTAGCCGGGCTCTAAGTCATTGGAGAATGATGTGTTTGGTCACCTCAGCTGCACCGTTGGTCTGAGGGTATCCGACTGAGGTAAACTGCCGATGAATACCCAGCTTGGTGCAAAATCCTCTAAAGGATGCGTTGTCAAACTACCGGCCGTTGTCGGTGACGAGGGTATGCGGTAGCCCGAACCGGCATATTATGGACTTCCAGAAAAAGGATCTCACCTTGCCCTCGGTGATCTTAGCGAGTGCCTCAGCCTCAATCCACTTGGTGAAGTGGTCGACGACTACTAGCAGGAATTTGCGCCGACCAGAGGCCAAAGGAAATGGTCCCAAGATGTCCATACCCCACTAGGCGAAGGGCCAAGGTGCCGCCAGGGGGGTCAGCTGGAACGTTGGCTACTGCTGGATGTTGGTATGGCGTTGGCAACTATCGCACCTCTTGATGAGCTCGGCTGTGTCCTCCCTCATTGTCAGCCAGTAGTACCCTTGCCGCAGGGCTTTGTATGCCAGGGTTCTGCCCCCCAGATGACTTCCGCATATGCCCTCATAGATTTTCCTCATGATGTAATCAGCTTCCGTGGGACCAACGCACTTGAGGACCGGGTACGAGAATGACCTTTGGTAGAGCTTTCCGTCCATCATTAGAAACTTCGGGGCCCGCCGCCTAAGCAGTTTTGCCTCAGCTGGGTCTTCAGGGAGGGTACCATCAGTTAGGTATCGAATGTAGGCGTCCATCCAAGAGGGCTCATGCTCGACTGGCAGAGCCTCTTCTGTGGCTTCAATGCTTGGGGTTTGCAGATACTCCACATATGTTCTCCCCAAGGTCTCGTCGGCCGAAATGGCCAAGCGAGACAATGCGTCGGCCTTGGCATTCTCCCATTAGGGAATGTAGCTGATGCGTAAATAAATAAACTGAGAGGCCTGGGATTGCACCTTGCTCAGGTAACGGGACATGGTTGGGTTTCTAGCCTCGTACTCCCCAGCGACTTGCCCAGAGATGAGCTGAGAGTCTGTGAAGGCTTCATACTCCGCTTGGTTGTTGGTGGCTGGAAAAAGAAATCGAAGGGCATACTCCACCACCTCCCCCTTAGGGCTCGCAAGAATGAGTCAAGCCCCACTCCCTTGGAAATTCGATGCGCCGTCAACATGGAGGATCCAGTCTTTCTCCCCTGCCTCCTCAGCCATGGGGGACTCCACGCGCATCTCCGGGTGCGACTCCTCTAGATGCTCTTTGGCCCAGGTGCACTCGACCAAGAAATTGGCTAACACCTGGGACTTCATTGCAAATCTCGGCCGAATGGACAAGTCAAACTCCCCCATCTTGATGGCCCACTTTGCCAGCCGACTGGAGGTGTCAAGATGGTCTGGAGGGGTTGGTCTGTGAGCACTACGATTGGATGAGCTTGGAAGTAGGGTCGGAAGCACTGAGCGAAGATGATTAGGGCAAAGATGATCATCTCAGTCTTGGAATATCTGGTCTCAGCATCATGAAGTACTTTGCTGGTGTAGTAGACCAGCTTCTGCGCTCCGTCGGCATCCATGCAAACAAGCACGGAGCTGACGGCCTCGAGGGAGGCTACAAGATACAGAAAGAGTTCCTTCCCGCTCCTTGGCTTGGACAATAGTGGCGGAGTGGATAAAAACTTCTTTAGCCCCTTGAAGGCTTCCTGGCATTCCTTCGTCCACTCGAAGCTGTTGACCTTGTGCAATGCCTTAAAGAAAGGCAGACACCTCTCTGCCGACTTGGACAAGAAACGGCTCAAGACTGCCACCCTCCCAGTCAGGCGCTGCACCTCCTTCTTGTTGGCCGGAGTCCTCATGTCCAGAATGGCTCGGATATTGTCGGGGTTGGCCTCAATTCCTCGCTGCGTCATCATGAAGCCCAGAAACTTGCCCGCTGTAACCCCGAAGGTGCACTTGCGGGGGTTCAGCCTCATCTGATATCGGCGGAGATTATCGAAGGTCTCCGCGAGGTCAGCAACATGGTCGGCAGCACGAGCACTCTTGGTCAGCATGTCATCCACGTACACCTCCATATTACGCCCGATCTGGTCCTCAAAGACTTTATTCATTAACCTCTGATAGGTGGCCCCCGCATTCTTCAACCCAAATGGCATAACCTTGTAGCAATATATCCCCTTCTCGGTTACAAATGAGGTTGCCTCCTCATCGGTCGGGTCTATCTTGATTTGGTTGTACCCCGAAAAAGCATCCATGAAGCTGAGGGTCTCGTGGCCGGACGTGGCGTCCACCAACTGATAGATTCGAGGCAGCTGAAAGCTGTCCTTATGGCACACTTTATTGAGGTCGGTGAAGCCTACGCACATTCTCCAACTCCCACTAGCCTTGCGGACCATCACGACATTCGCTAGCCAGTCGGGGTAGTGCACTTCGCGAATGTGGCCGATCGCCACCAACTTACGCACCTCCTTGTCTATGGCCTTCTATCTGTCGGGGGCGAAGCTCCTTTTCCTCTGTCGGACGGATCGACACTCTAGTTTGATGTTGAGCTGGTGGGTAATCACTTCCTCCGGAAAGCCTGGCATATCAGACGCTGACCATGTGAATATATCAGCGTTAGCTCGTAGGAAAGCGAGGAGTTGGTCGCGTGCCTCCTCCGGGAGCAGGGCTCCAATTTGGACAGTCCTCGTCGGGTCCTCCCCTAGAGGGAAGGTCAGCAGGTGCTCGTCCGGGCTCCCCTCTCCTCTCCGAGTCTCGGGGGTCGAGCGCTTCTGGTGCAGGCGCAGGTGCCACCCCCTGCGGGCTGGGGGCCATGTGGTAGTAAAGCGGCAGCGGGTTCTGCTCCCCCCGCATCTTCCCGACTCCCTCGCTGGTAGAGAACCTCACTAGGAGCCTTTTGGTGAAAATAACAGCGTCCAAAAGGTTGAGTCTGGGCCTTCCAAGTATGGCGTTATAGGTAAGGGGCACCCGGACCACAAGGAAGTTCATGAAAACTGTGCTTTGACATGGTGGCATCCTGACCGTGATGGGGAGAGTGATCTCTCCCTCGACTTTCACAGAGTCTCTGGTGAAACCCATCAAGGGTGTGGTGACAGGCCGAAATGAGTTGGGAGATAGGTTTATATGAACAAAGGCATCATAACTCAAAACGTCCACCAAGCTTCCACTGTCAGTTAGAATTCTTTTTACAGGATGCTTAGTGATCGTCATGGACACGACGATGCTGTCATCATTTTTGTTGACCACCCCCTCTAGGTCCCTTTTAGAAAAGAAAATTACAGAATCTAACCCTCCCCCCCTCGACCTCTTGGGCGGGCCGCCTGCCCCCCAGGAGATCATTGCCATCATCTTCTCAGTCGAAACATTGTCGATCATTGGTGGCGAAGGCACTTGTCATGCCCCAGACCCAATGTGGGATCCAGGGGTGGCAACCCGCCGCATGCCTGGGATGCAAGGCGTCCTGAAATATAATCCAATTTATTTAAGAAAGGATAATACCTCTATGTCATTCAGAGTCAATTACTTTAATATAAGCCATAATTATAAGTTTTGGGTTACATGCCCATCATACATAAATCAATGGGGTTACAACAACATGTTGGATCCTAATTTACTATGATAGAAGCTCCAACTACCCCAAATCTCATTCTTCAGTCTTGTGGCTCTGAAAAATATTATGAGATTTATATGAGCTCACCCTCAATAAGTAAGCCTACTATCATGTAATATAATCATTTCATCATTTCAAGATATTATCAAATCACATTTTCATGTATAAAACTTTCGATTTCAAATACATTCATCATGTTATCAAAATATGCATGTCATCAGCTAAAATAATTTTGGAGGCTTAATTATACAATAAATGCCGAAATATGCAATGTAAACAAACCCACTGTATTTATATGATTACTATTTCCTTATGTGTCCCACGGCCCTACAACATCCATCTGGTGTATCACTCTTTAATGTCCCTTAAGAGGAAGGGTCCTGGTACCAGCGTTATGCCATATATCATAATCAATCACAACGCATCATCTAGATATGTGTGCGTTATGCCATATATCAATCACATCACATCCTCTAGATATGTATCCTCCATATATCTCCCCCTGTGGAGGTAGGTCCCGTATCTCTTGGCATTTCACATCGTTTCACATCATATGAGAACCACGACGACACATATCATCATCATATTTGCATGTAGCACATCATGCATCATCATGAGCATAAGCTACTCATATCACATATACAGTGGTTTGTATATTCATAGCATAAAATACATCAATAGTACCAGTATATTTTGCAAAGCCAAAATAATCATATTATTCAATTTTTGCACATTTATAATCCATTACTTTGCAAAATATTAGCAATCACATATAATTATAAGAGATACTCAATTGTATACTCGTTGTACTATTTATCAAATTACATAGTAAAATTCTATTTTGTCTCATTTTTCAAATAATACAATATGTATCAATATAGCATTTAAATACATAATTTTTATATTTTAATAAATTATAAAAATTATAATAAATGGCTTACTTACTTCAGTACGCAAATTCCAAACTGTAAACCAGCTATTTGGATATCTGGGTACCTACAGCATCATTTTTCCAATTTTTTGTCTCCAAAATTAGCATATCAAAATTGACTCATAAACTCTACCTAGTTTAATCCCGGGGCCAACTTGGGGCTTGAATATCTTCCAATCTATAAGCCCAAATGAAAAAATAAAAATACCCCAAGAAACTAGGATCGACACTGATCTGGGTTATATTTTTATTTCTCCATTCCTGACCCAATACAGGATCCAAAACGTAGCCCCAAAATGGCTCATGAGCTGGCCCAACAGGGCCCAACGTGGGATGGCCCAGCCAGCCAACGTCTCTTTCTTCCTCCCGCCTCCCCTGTTTTACCCAAAACAGGGGAGAACAGGTGCCGGCGGCCAGGGCCACCACCGGCCCCCCCTGGGGTGGCCCAGTTACCGACGACCGGCCTGGAGCCAACCGCCGCCACGGCCATCTCCCCTTCTCTCTCTTTCTCCCTATTTCTCTCTCTTTCTCTCCTCATTCATCCGCACGGCACGAATCGTGCCGGTGGCACGGCCGGCCACCATGGCCGGCCGGACCTCCACCGGACGCCACCCCGGCACCGGTGGAGGTCACCACTAGTAGCCCGGGCCCGGCGAGCCGGCGGGCACTCCGCTGGGCCCGAACCAAGCCGTGGACCGGCTTGGTTCCATAAGAAGGGAGGGCCGCCTGGCGGCCCTCTAGTGCCCCACTCCGGCCGCCTCAAGCGGTCGGATACTCCTCTCTCCCTCCTCTGGCCGCCTCGAGCGGCCGGGCACAGTAACGGGAGGAACTCCTCCCGTTCTCCCTCACTGTCACTCCCTTTCTCCCGTTGAGGTAGATGGAGGGGAGGGGTATGGTACGGTGGAGAGGGGGTTTCTCCCCCCATTTATAGTGGCGAGGGAGGACCAGCCCTCCCCTATGCTCGTGTGAAGAGGAGAGCCAACGCGTCCCCCTTCCTTGACCGATGAAAGCCGCCCACGTCTTGCATGCGGGTAGCGCCGCAGGGGAAACAGGAAATAGGGGTTTCACAATGCTGACGGGTCAGGTGCACCCGGGTTGTTCCTCTGAACGAACTTCCTCAAGTGGCCACGCTGGATGAGGTCCTCTATCGCCTTCTTCAGCTGGCGACAGTTGTCGGTGTTGTGGTCGTGGTCCCGATGGAAGCGGCAATATAAGTTCTTGTTGCGAGGGGTCTTCGGGTTCAGCGGAGGAGGGCGCTGAAGGTATGGCTCGCCCTCGATCTCAAGCAAGATGTGAGATATTGGGGTGAGCAAGGGGGTGAATGGACCGTCCCTCGGTGCAAAAGCTCGAGGTCGGTTGTCCTATCGACGGGGAGGCTCGGGCCTCCTGGGACGAACCTCGGCAGGCTCAAGACGAGTCAGTTTTTGGTGGTGCCTCCGTTAGCCTCACGCCGGGAGGACTCAGTCTCGTCGGTGCGGATGCACTTTTAGGCCCGGCTCAAGAGTTCGGCATAGGAGCTGTGCGGCTTCTTGTTGAGGGAGTACGCAAAACGGAAGGGAAGGAGCCCTCGCTTCAAGGCTAGGGTGGCCACAGAATTCTCGAGGTTGTAGACCTCGAGGGTAGCTTCTTTGAATCGAGCGATGTAGTCCCACAGGGACTCGCCACCCTTCTGCTGGACGGAGAATAGACTATCCGCCATTATGGGTATCTTCCGGCAGGCATCAAAATGGGCCAAGAAAGCCCTTTTCAACTGGCGGAAGAAGTTGATACTCCGCGGCGGCAGGCGGGAGTACCAGGCTCGGGCAGCCTTCCTCAAGGTAACGGGGAAGGCGACGCAAAGAAGAGGGTCGGTTGCCCCTTGGACTTGCATGAGGACCTTGTAACTCTCCAAATGGTCCAGGGGATCAGTGGTCCCGTCGTACGGGTCTAGCTGAGGAAGACGGAACTGGATTGATATTGGTTCCTCCATGATGCGGCGGGATAGCGGTGGTCTGCTATCATAGTCTGCCTTCGGCAGGTTGGTGATCCGACGGCTGAGCTTCTCTAGCTGCTGGTTGTACTCATCGAGCCGGCGCTCGGCCCGGCGAGCTATCCGGCCATCAAAGGACCCCTCCCTTGAGGATTCTGAGGAGGGGGAGGAGTGACGGCAGTGCTGACGAGGGCGCTCCACCTCCCTCCCGTGCTACCGTCTGAAAGAAGCACTGGCGTGACGAGAGGGTGACCGGGGCCTCTTGGAGGTTTTCCGGCGATGAGGCCTGGGTGAAGCGCGGCGATGGCGAGCTTCTCGGATGGGGGACCTCCCTCGAGAAGAATGCTGACTAGGTTGGACCGCCCCGAAACTGATGGGAGTGGCCCCGGCTGCTGCGCGGCTGTCGGTTGCTGCTGCAGGACCTGGACTGCCGCCACCAGTGACTGGACTTGCATGGTGAGGGTGGCAAGTCGATCTTCTTGATGTTGCTGCGGCGGTGGTAATGGTGGTGCAGGGGCGCCGACCTAGGGAGCAGGAAGATCGGCCACTGGTAGGCCAGCTCCCAGGCGCTGCCCCCTAGCATGGCTGGTGGTGACCTCTTGCGCACGAGTCATCACCATTGTTCGAGAGCTCAGGAAAAGAGAAGTTGTCGCTGACTGGTTCGAAGCTTTTTTATCTTCCCCCTTCCTGGCATGCTAATCTGTTGATGCCAAGTTACTCTCCTTCAACGCCGAGGAACGGAGATCCTCCTCCTCGAGGATTCCTGCAAGAAAGTCCGCGGAGACCGGTTGCTTCGGTGGGGACCCTCCGATGCTCAAGTCAGCAACTTAGGAACATACAAGAGTAAACTAGCAGAAAGAGCTAGAAAGCTTGAGTTCAGAATCTTTCCCTCGTTGTGAGTGTAGACTTTTATACATGTTCGAAGGTCTCTTTTTTCGTTTCTAGAAAGTTGCTGATTTTGAGGTGCCGTTGTCCGGTAATTGATGGAAGCCAAGATCGACAATGACAGATCATAACCGACACTGGGCATGTCAGAGGTGTCATGCCCTACCTGCCACTTGCCAAGCGCGGTGCTACGGGTGGCAAGCGGGCCTAGTCGTGTCAGACGTGCGCCGTTACGAAATGTGGTCATCCACTATTGCAGTCGAGTGGTGGATCACGTGGATGTTGCAGGCGGTTGGTGGGCCACGCGGGCATGTCAAATGGCTCGAGGTTAGGTTGCTAGGCCCAAGGCCAAGGCCGAGGCGGCAGCTCGAGGCTGAGGCGACGGCTCGAGGCCGAGGCCGAGGTAGAACTTCCGCCAGCCATCTTCCCTATTAACTCTAAAGGTGCCAGATCAGCCACATCACCGATACTTACAAGTAGAGAAGCGATTCATATCGCGAAAAGTCGAAATCTTTCGAGAAGTTTCTATCTGTAAAAACTGAAGCAACGAGCGACCGAGCACAGATGGTTCCAGACAAAAGGAAAACCACAAAAAAACGATCTCAAACAAGTAAATAAAGAGTAGAACAAGAGAAACGAACATCAAAGAGCTACTCTGGACGCGATCTCTTTGAATCGACAGCCGTAGAGATGAGATTCGACTATGAATTGGAGCTCCAGAGTGGAAGTTGACGGAGAGCTTGGACGTATCGGATAGTAGGAGAGGAGTGGGGATCGTCGGAGAAGGCGAAGCTGGGGTTAGCGGCCTTCGGGATCGAAGCCATGGCAAGAGAGAGAAGAATGGGTGAGGGTTTGAGGATGCTGGAGAGCTGATTGCGCGTGCGCGCGCACGGAGAGCGGCTAAAGCATATATTGCGGGTTTCACCTGGCGGCGAAGAGGGAGAGAGAGGGGGTAAAATGGAATATATATATATATATATATATATATATATATATATATATATAACCCTGGCATTGATTCTATAACTCAACCCGATCAATCTTAAATTATTATTATTATTTAACCACATAAAATAGGTTACATGAATCTATTTTCTTTATTTTATGTTATTTAAAATTAAATTGATACTTAAATTATAAATAATTATTATTTTTTAATTATTTTTTGTCATAATAGTTTAGATGCACCTCTATTTTTACTATAAACCTAACCTATATAGTTATACAACAAAAGAAAATAAACTTTGCTTAGATAAATTGTTATGTGCAAGAAAGTAGATAAACTTCTTCAAGCTCTTTTTGGTAGGGAGTTAAACTACTTCGATTAGCTAGCCAATACGATGCTGATAAATAAAACTAATAGCAAATGAAGAATGTATATTAATTTCACCAACCTTAAAAAAATCTATCTTAAAAGAAATTTTTCTCTGCCTTGAATTAATTAGCTTATTGATACTACTTCTAAGCATGAATTGTTGAGCTTCATGAATACTTTTCATAATATAATTAAATTAGAATAAACGTTAAAGATAAGAAGAATACTGTATTTATTACCAAGTTATGCTTATATTAGTACGTGTTGATGCTTGATCACCAGAAAGATAGAAAAATTTTCTTTGTGCAAGATCTCCGGCTGAAGGAAGAATGAAAAATCCCCCCTTTCCTCCCTGAATTCTAGCCCCTTTTATACTCCTTGAATTTTCGAAGAAAAAAATCGCTCCCTGGCTTTCGTCATCATGCCGTCAGCTTCAAGTCATATTTCCCTTTCTTTTCCTTTTTCTTATCGAATGAGATTAATGTGTAAGATTAGTGGTCAGCCACAGCGAGGGCTTGCCACGTGATGGTTTACTGTTAATCAACACCAGAGGCATTAAGGAACTTGCCCTGGAAGTCAAGGATCGTCATGATGGGTTTCGATCTTCCCAAGGGAATGTCAGAGTTAGTGGAAAGTTATCTGGCTCTAAAACATGTGCTCAGTATCTCCTTTATTTGAGCTTTTCGATGAATGGTGATGTTCTGGCATTTGTCTTATCCAAGCCATTTAAAGCGCTATGATGTTTGATAATTCTTGGGCTCTGTTCCAGACACGACAGCTTGTAGCGTTAAGTGCTCCTGATATGAAAATAGTTTTGAGAGGTCGGGGCATATAGCCCAAAGCAGGGGGCCGTCCAGGACCGGAAGGCCGCTCAGGACCTGGGGGGCCACCCTTGATCAGGGGACCGCCCAGGACCTGCGGGCCACACTTGACCGGGAGGCCACCCAGAACTTGGGGACTGCACGGAGATTGGGGACCGCCTAGAGTTTGGGGGTCGCCCAGGACCGAGAGGCCGCCCAGACCTTGGAGGCCGCTCAGAACTCGGGGACCGCCCAGAGCTTGGGGACCGCCCAGAGTTCGGGAGCCGCCCAGGACCTGGGGGCCACCTAGGACCGGGGGGCCGCCCAGACCCTGGAGGTCGCCCAGAACTCGGGGACCGCCCAGAGCTTGGGGGGTCGTCCAGGACTTGGGGGCCGCCCAAGACTTGGAGGGCCGCCCAGGACCGGGAGGCCGCCCAGACCCTGGGGGCTGCCCAGAACTTGGAGAGCGTCCAGAGCTTGAGGGCCGTCCAGGACTTGAAGGGCCGCCTAGGATCGGGAGGCCGCCCAGACCCTGGGGGCCGCCCAGAACTCGAGGACCGCCCAGAGCTTGGGGGCCGTCCAGGACTTGGGGGCCGCCCAGGACTTGGAGGGCCGCCCAGGATCGGGAGGCCGCCCAGACCCTGGAGGCCGCCCAGAACTTGGAGGGCCGCCCAGGACCCGGGGACCGCCCAGGACCTGGGGGCCGCCCAGGACCGGGAGGCCGCCTAGACCCTGGGGGCCACCCAGAACTCGGGGACCGCCCAGACCCTGGAGGCCGTCTAGGACTTGGGGGCCGCCCAGACCCTGGGGGCCGCCCAGGACCTGGGGACCGCCCAGGACCTGGGGGCCGCCCAGGTCCGGGAGGCCGCCCAGACCCTGGAGGCCGCTCTTGACCAGGACCCTGTACCGAGGGTTCCAACCTATTCCCCATGGACCGACCGTGTCTCGACCCGTATTTCATTTCTTGACCATATCATATGCCCCCTCTGTTGGGAATTGTATCCTAAAGCCAATCATTTGATGATTATGCTGATATAAATTGTATATAAATTTATATATTAATAAAAGTTATTTGGCAGTTTATTCATTACAAGAACATCTTCTTAATACTCCTGAAAGTGATGAAGCCTTTATGATCTTCCTCACGATAAAAGAGGATTTATCTTAGAAGGTCCTTAAAAGAGTTCGCGACCAAATGATATACTATGACAGGGCCATAGTACTATCAATTATAGGACGTTGTATATCATATTTGTTGGTTATCATCTTAACCAAGGAGTATAGAGACACTGGTATGACATACAGGTGAAAGTGTAGGAGTACATTTCATCGAACGTGACTCATTTTCGGATACTCTGCTGTCAAGAGTTAATCCGAGAAGATATAGGTATAAGTATCCTTCAGACCAGAAGATCACAACCAGTGGCTTACAAGCAACTCATTGTACTTAGGTGCCGGACCACCTGGATTTCTAATCCAGCTACGAAAGGTTACTGGGTGCAGTCAAGTACTTGTGGTAGTCAGTTCTGGATCAAGATGGAATTTGACCTATCCCATTAAAAGGAGAAATGCTTGTGTTTCAATTTAGCAAGACCTTGGCCAAGGCACTTCATGTGAAAGTCACATGATCACTAAAGTTGAAATCACTTTATGGATTTGCTATTTAGAGTTGACAGGCTCTTAAGCCATCCTTAGCATTTGTGGTCAAGAGGATGAATTATACGGTAACTGTTTCTTAGGGTTCTTGGAGTTTGCTCGGCAACTCTTCGACCTATCCAGACGTCGGGTTCTGTTGATGCTGAATCACCAGTATTGTTTTCTTTTTTTGTTATGAGATCTCTTACTGAAGGAAGAGAGAGCCCCCTTCAAGCACCCTCCCCTCTTCCTCTTATCCCCTCTCGAGCTTCTTCTTTTTTTTCTTTTTTAGGTCAGAAGGTCCACGTGTAAGATAAACGTTCGCCCTCGCCCAGCACCTGCTACGTGGTCATTCATCGGTAATTAATAATAAAGGTATTAAGAAACTTGCTCATGAAGATAAGGATCTTCATGATGACCTTGGTTATCCCAAGGAAATGTCAGGGTTAGTGGGAGTGTCAGAGTCAGAGAAAAGGTATCTGGCCCTAAAACAGGAGCTCAGTATCTCCTTTTTCTAGATGAATGGTGATGTTCCAGTGTTTGTCTTATTCGAACCATTTAAAGCGTCATGATGCTTAATGATTCTCGATTTTTATTCTGGACACGACAGCTCATCGTGTTTAGTGCTTCTGATATGAGAATGATTCCGAGATTAGGGGCCACCCAGGACTAGGGGCCATCCAGACCCTGGGGGCCGCCTAGGACTAGGAGGTCGCCCAGGACCTGGGGGCCGTCTAGGACTAAGGGCCGCCCAGACTCTGGGGGCCGCCTAGGACCAGGAGGCCGCTCAGGACCTGGGGGCCGCCTAGGACTAGGGGTCGTCCAGACCCTGGGGGCCGCCTAGGACTTGGGGGTCGTCTAGGACTAGGGGCCGCCCAGACTCTGGGGGCTGCCTAGAACCAGGAGGCCGCCCAGAACCTGGGGGCCATCTAGGACTAGGGGCCGCCCAGACTCTGGGGGCCGCCTAGAACCAGGAGGCCGCTCAGGACCTGGGGGCCGCCTAGGACTAGGGGCCGCCCAGGCCCTAGGGGCCGCCCAGGACTAGGGGCCGCCCAGACCCTGGGGGCCGCCTAGGACCAGGAGGCCGCCCAGGACCTGGGGGCCGTCTAGGACTAGGGGCCGCCCAGACTCTGGGGGCCGCCTAGGACCAGGAGGCCGCTCAGGACATGGGGGCCGCCTAGGACTAGGGGCCGCCCAGGACTAGGGTCTTAATTTTTTGTTTTCCAACCACATCATTTACTAACCATTTTATTTACCAACCATATCATATGCCCCCTCGCCCATGTCCCTTGCATTCATGTGCGTTGCACACGCGCAAGGGAGAAGGGCGGAAAAATTCAAATTTTAAATTCTAGCACACAATAAGTGTCGTTTCGAGAAAAGGAAGAAAGAGGGGAGGCGCATATCTCTAGGAAGATAGTGTCTTTTCGCTTGTCCGGTCCCACTGGGGGATTGCCATGTGGCTTTGCGGCGCTCGAGGCATTGCGTCCGAAATATAAAAAGGGGGGCCGTCCCCTCCAACCCTTAGTCTTTTATTTTGTATATCCTTCTGCGATTTTACTTCTCCAAGTCCAGGTTAGTCGACTTCTTCTTTTCCTTTTTCTTTTTCCATGGATCCCTCCCAAGATAGGAAAGGTAAAGGCCCTTTGATCGAGCCCTCCCGTGAGGAGATTCTTCAGGCGCATCGCCAGGCCCTCGGAGGGGTGGCCATCCACGAGGATCAACCTGTTGCTCGGCCTGCGCAGCCTGTGTCTAGGTTGTTACTATTGGGGAGCGCGGAATACCCCCAAGATCACGGCTGTAGCGTATATGAGTAATGCAAAAATCTTTTACCGTTCTAATCTATGAGTATAAGATTATACCTTCAGACTTGAACGCTGGAACACTTGATTTGATTGCTCGACCTCAACCTTTTGGCCTTCCGCCGTATTCCCGAAATACCTTCTTCTCTCACAAGATGGTGGGATCTCTCTCGGCCGACCTAGGGTTTCTTGCTTTTCTTTTTTCTCAAAAGCGTTAACCCTAGCAACCAATTGAGAGGGTATTTATAGGGCTACAACAGGGACCAATAGGCAAATATGAAAAGGACTTCCCACGTAATTAAATCTCCTAATCCTATCCCGGGTTAGGATTTAATTACGTAAATTATAATTCATTCCACTAAGAATTATAATTGTACTCCTAATCATATTCGAATTTATATTTTCGAGCCTTAATATTAAATACTTATTATCTCCCCACGTTAAGATTACAGATATCCACCAATTAAATTTAAATACTGACAATATAATTTAATTGGCTGTTATTATCCTTGAGACTTATCCACTTAACTTATTTGATGTATCGGATTCAAAATCCACTTGCAAGATTTGATACGATCAAAACTTATAAGCTTTCTCAAGGGGATATCATCAATCCAAATTAACGGACGTGGATTCCTTCAACTATTAATATTCACCATATATAATGTTATTGCCCAACCCACTGAGTTTATTGACTCATATAGAATCTCACTCTATGTGTAATCAAAGCAATAATCACTACATACACGTGTCTAGAAATAGAATTCAGATTAAGAGCATAAGTAATCATAATATTCATGAGTTCTAAATTATTTTATAAAGTCAGTATAAATAATCAACTCAACTGGGTCCTGTTCAATACACACAAAGTGTACTAGCACAAATAGTTAGAATAAACCATTCCCCGTAGTCAAGACAGACCTACTAAAAATTTGTGCTACAGTTCTACTGATGGTGTGTCCAATTCCATCTAAAACTGTGAACAATAAACTTGTATTCCAAAAGAACCGATGATCTAGTCTTCTGTGTGTAAGCCGTACTCTACACACTAGATCAAATACTCTTTGTAAATACTAGACACATGCACATATATATAGTAAATGGCACACATTGCTCAAAATGAATTCTCATTAAAAATGTAAAGACATAAAGCATATCTTTTAGTCTATATCTCTATCAATCTCCCACTTAGACTCAAAGCAATGCTTGTACACATCTAACTCCCATGCCCTCTACATGTCTATCAAAAACTTTTGAAGTTAAACTCTTTGTAAAAGGATCTGCCAGGTTGTCCTCAGATGTAACCTTGGTCACCAGCACGTCACCTCTTTGCACGATGTCACGTATCAGGTGATACTTACGCTCAATGTGTTTAGATTTCTTATGGGTCCTGGGTTCCTTCGAATTAGCAACTGCCCCACTATTATCACAATAAAGTGTAATAGGTAATTGCACTGAAGGTATCACACTAAGATCCAAAAGAAAGTTTCTTAGCCAAACAGCCTCTTTTGCAGCTTCAGATGCAGCCACATACTCAGCTTCCATGGTAGAGTCAGCAACACAAGTCTGCTTCACACTCCTCCAGCTAATTGCTCCACCACCCAAAGTAAACACATATCCCGAGGTTGATTTCCTAGATTCATTATCTGATTGGAAGTCCGAATCTGTATATCCTATAGGCACAAGACTATCTGCTTGGTAAACTAACATATAATCTTTAGTCCTTTTCAGGTACTTAATTATATGTTTTACTGCAGTCCAATGTTCTCGCCCAGGGTTAGACTGAAATCTGCTAACCATGCCTACGGCAAAACAGATATCAGGTCTAGTACATAGCATAGCATACATTAGGCTTCCTACTGCAGAAGCATAAGGAACTGCCTTCATACTTTCTATCTCTTCAGGTGTCTTAGGACACTGATCCTTAGATAGAGAAATTCCATGCCTGAAAGGAAGAAATCCTTTCTTGGAATTATGCATACCAAAACGGGTGAGAATTTTATCGATATAAGTGGCTTGAGATAAGCATATCATCCTTTGCTTGCGATCTCGCAAAAGCTTGATCCCTAGGATGTGACTTGCTTCTCCCAAGTCCTTCATATCAAATTGTCCAGATAACCATACCTTGACCGAAGATAACACTCCCATATCGTTTCCAATAAGTAAGATGTCATCCACATATAGCACCAGAAACACCAAAGTTTTTCCATCACGCTTCTTGTACACACATGACTCGTCAGGACTTTGATCAAAACCATAAGATTTAATAGCTTGATCAAAACGAGTATTCCAAGATCTAGATGCCTGCTTAAGTCCATAAATGGACCTCTTAAGCTTGCACACCAAGTGCTCCTGGCCTTTTACTATAAAACCGTCTGGTTGCATCATGTAAATGCATTCGTCAAGATTTCCATTAAGGAAAGCTGTCTTGACATCCATTTGCCAAACTTCGTAATCGAAATGAGCTGCAATGGATAAGAGAAT